>LQNS02277718.1:21882927-21896421 GCA_001587735.2 Parhyale hawaiensis
ATTACGTCTCATCTAGACTATCAACCCTTTTGTTAAGCTGAGATGTTTTCAAATATATATTTTAATGACTTATTCAACAAAAGGGTTGCGCTTGGTGCATATCAAACCTTTTGTTGAGCAGAGATGTTTTCAAATATATATTTCTATGACTTATTCATCAGAAGGGTCGCGTTTGGTGCACTAGTTCCTATAATAGATCGATTGCTCTACCTCCTGAATATAAACCACTAGTACGTTCCCTCTGCCGAGTCTCATCATGATTTAGTTAATTTTCTTTCCAAACATTATGGTAACCTATTTACGGACTTTGTATGTATCTCTCGTTGTATGAATTTTGGCTGTACCAAGAAGGCGAGTGTCGCTTAGACGTTCGAAAGCTTGGTCAATAAACACCTTGTTCAGCAGAAGTCTTAATATTACTCCTCCAAATGACTACATGCGAGAAGTAATGTTTTTTCATCTCAGATGTAAAAAAAGAAGTTTCGCTGCTTAGCAGGGGTGAAGGCGAGAACGCTTACTCTCTTACGTTCCTTCAATTTGGCAGTTGTATCAACAAAAGGGTGGGAGTGGCGAAATATCACTGACTCTTCGCCGTCATTGTTGATGGCCGGGTCGGGTATGATAGTATGTTAAAGTTAATATGAAGCTGTTGGAAAAATCTACACTAAATAATAACAAGCATCATGTGTGTGTCTATTTCTATATTTTTTTATAATCCAAAAGGAGTAAAAGCTTCGTGCATCGATTCATTTGTTTTTATTCATTTCGTGTCCTCATCTAGATCAAATAGATTGCTGAAAAATAGGCCAGGTTGCAGATTTTGTTATACCGTTGCGTTTTCATAGAGTTTGATGACCATGTTGCAGATGATAGCCAAAGTGGGTCTTCACCTCTTTATCAAAATGCATTTCTTGCATGAAACACTTCTTGAAATCAAATCACTATATTTGCAGATTCTGGGGTCTGATTTTATAACTTTTTTCTCTCAGGTCACGATGCATAAATTCTCTAGATGATCAACGAAGCACTCACAAAGTGATAGCTTTTCACCAGACACAATTAGTTCTTCTAGCTTAATGTCTGTCTTTGACGGAGCAGTTTTCGCTTCATACGCCAAAATTTCAGCACTTTGATGCAGCATAAATTTGAGTTGGAAAGACGGTATCATGGCTACGAAGCGCTCACATTGTATATAAGCTGACTGGAGTTGCATACAAGTTTATCGCAGTGTTTTACTAAAGATTTTAATTCTGTCTCTCCCTATGGAAGACGCACGTTTAAGAAGGAGATTGGAAGATAAGAAACGTAAAACAAGAACGAGACTACTACAGTCTCAAAAAACAAAGACGTGATACCAATGGAGAGAGATGACGCCTCTAAGCGACACTTTGCCAAGAATTACTTGAAGCAGAAAGCTTACAGAAGGGAATAAGAGTTGTTGATAAGCGAGAGTGGGACAATGAGGAAACAGCAAGTCAGAGAAAAGAGGACCTAAGGATAACAGCGCGACAAAGGATAAATGAAGAAGTAAAGCAGAGAAGAGAAAATTCCGCACCGGGCTATAGCAAACATATCGAATATTGTATGAATTTTTTCACGCGCGGGTCCACTAGTTGATTTGTTAGCATAACTATTTCCGTCAGTAGTACAGAATTGTCTACAATAACACCTTCAAATTTTTTTCGTGAACCTAGTATCAACAGTTATGCGTGTTATTATTTAGTGAAATTCAGCATTCAAGTCCATGTCACCTTAATAACTTCACCATCACCTGCTCCCATCACTGCTGAAATAGGCCTACGCTTGAATTAATTTTTTCTGTAACTGTTGGTGCTGCAGCTGTCGTGTGCCATCAGTTATTGAGGTAGCACATTTTCTAATTTATCGAGGAGCCATTCCGCTTTTTATAATCAACAACGCAGCTCATCAATTATTTCTTTAGATTAGCTGCTTTAACCGGCGTACCAGAGAACGATGAGCAGAATTCGAAGTTTGATTTATCTTTACTACCTAATTTTAATCTGAATCGAAGTAGGGTGAGTCCGTAGCCTAGATGCTGTGATTTCTTGACATGTTTGTACGGAATTTGGTAGTTTCATTTGTGATATAATGTCTGATTGGCTGTAGCTAAGGATATGATGTATGAGGGTCATTCCTACAGTAATGCCTACTCTATTTTACTCCGCCCATAGCGATCCGACTGCATTGTTATGATGTCTGAACTTATGCACTTATGATCTAAAAGGTCACATTTATTGAAAGTGTGACTTCAAGAAAGCAATCCCTATAATAGACGTGCTTTTGAAGCAGCGCTGCGTCTGCGTCATTGAATTCCTTCTTTCTAAAAAAAATTGAACTAACCAACATTGCGTTTATGGAGCCGATGAAGTTGATGTCAGCACAGTTGGGAGATGGGTTCGTCGATTTCAGAGTAGCGATACATATATGAGCGACAAAATACGGTCCCGATGCCCATGTTCAGCGACCACCCCTGACAAGTGCGCCTCGATCAACTCATTCCCATCGATCGGTGAATAACGGTAAATGAAATGCATGTAGAGTTGGAGGTGGGTCTCAGCGCACTGGAACCGAAGTCGTCATTTCTAGCCCTATCTGCTCCAAGGCGGTACATAATTGTACTGCCCTACCGTCTTTCGTTCACAGTTCTCCTCCCAGGATATTCAGCTCCCAAAATTTCGTGACTTTTCTCAGTTAAACATGACTATCAATAAAATTCCAATATACCCGCACATTACAGTCAAAAATATTGATAAATATAAATATTTCCGAAAATTAGATGATAACATTTCAGCGTAGATTTTCTTTTTATACAAAAAGAACTTTCAAAATTATCACTAACAGACAGCAACGAGGCTAAAAATGAAAAATAGAAGCAGTAAAACTTTCAGCTTGTGAAAGTATGAAAATTGCGGCAGATGTGCTGCCAGAGTATTCACCCTGTACAGTCCGGAGATATTTTCTTATATTCGAATTTAATTTATACTAAATCTACTCTGAGGCATTATTTTTTAATTAAATAGGCGAAAGAATAGTTGAATAAATGACTTTTGAGACTACGAAGAAAAAAACTCTGATATTGATAAAGTTTTAATCATTTATAGTGGGCGGTATAATTTTGTACCGCCTTGACGGTCAGGCGGCTGAAAAAAAAAAATTTAACGGATAGGGTTAGTATATAGAACATTCGTTTGCAACACACACAGGTTCGAAGAAAACGGATTGTGCGACAAAATTCGGTTCACAGCGCTGTGTCACCCACCGCATAGTCTCGACCTGGCACAGGCACAGTAAAACTTCTACTTGTTCGGACCTCTAAAGGACGCATTGCCGTATAGCGTGGGCCCATTAAGCCAGAAATTCTTCAGTCGTTCAACTTTTCGCTTTGGCCGCATTGTTAGTTCGGCCAGCAGGCTGTGTGTGGATGATGACCAGGTGAACTTGTCCCACAGATAATTACACCTGCTGCGGTTGACGCACACTCTTTCACGTTGGAGAATGTTAGGTGCTGAGCTAATCAGTTCGGTCGGAGCTTCGTGCCCTGGTTTGTTGGGGTTTGGAATTCATAGCCGGCATGGGCTTTCGGTCGTGTTGACTTGCAGTCGTTTAAGTCAGCTGTTAATGGGTTTTTGTTGGATTTCTCATTAGCAGCGCTTCGGGCTTCCCGGTGTTGCAAAGTGTTTCATTTGGGTTATGCTACTTGTTCGTAGGGGACCTAGCGTGTAGTTTTAATAATAATAATCCGTCATTGTAATTTTTAACTAATTCATAATTAGGAGGATTCTCATAGCTTCACCACTGCTGCTCGTACGTACAAACCGCAAGAAACGGCTCATGCCTTAGATCGTCTTTCTAGTGACATGGGAATGTCCGAGTCGAAGCCTTGTGTGCTGCAGCGTAATCGAACACAGAATTCCACAGCATTGCAAATAGACCGCCTTGGTCGGCGTTGACTTTTACGACCGAGGCATGAAGATTCTCGCTCATCTCTGGCAGAAAGACATTGAGAATGGTGGTAACTGCTTAGCAAAATAATATCTGGAGCACAGAAGGTAGCCCATGGTAATGGCATCCCTTATATCTTCGTGGCTCTTCACTTTTAGAAGCTGAAAAATAGGAGGCATTACTTATAAAAAGACCCTCTTTTGTAGACCGGTGTGTTTCCCAGGATTGACGAGGTGACCACCAAAAAAACTAGAATTTCTCTGAGGTAATTATTTTCTGTCATCATTCATAACAGTGCGAGCCTATAGTACCCAAGAGTTAGTAAGAAAGACTCTTCCTAACCAACGTGCACTGCGTCTTTGCTGCTGCGGGCTGTCTTGGCCGTTACGCCTTTGACTGACGGGCCACATCTGACATACATTTTCCGAAACTGTCCATAAACCAGTTGTGAGGTAGTATACTGAGTGCCGAATGGATATCTCACATTTAGCGCTATTTGGCAATGTGTTACAGCTGATTTTCAATGGGGTCATCAAGCTCCTTGGAATAGCTTTCTTTTTTCGGCAGAGTCATTCCTGTAATGCAATAATATTAGCTCAGTTACAGTCTACTTTTTTCTACTATGCTAAACGAAATACAATGTCTCCAGTCGTGTGCGTTAGAGCCGAAGCGTTTGTAAACCGAGTCTGTCGTAAGTTCTGGGAGCGGTTTCTGCAGCATTAGTAACGTTGCAGCTATTTCTGCTCATGCAGTAGAGTATTGAGCAGTCTGCTACAGCAGTAACGTTTCGGAGCGTTTCTTAATGGCGAGTAGATGATGGGCGGATTTCAGCCAAACCTGGAAAATTTCTGGATTATTCCTGCAGCAGCGTTGAGATCCTGCAATGGATTCGGTAGTGCTGCTAAGCTTTTGAGATAATTAGTCAGTAGCACCAAGACTTTTATTTGCATTGGGTTAAATCACTCTAGCCACTGTGAAGGAGTTCAAGACAATATGAGAGACAAAAGTATGATGGGAGAACTGTAGCACACTGGTGCGAAAATTTTCCACTGCTGGGTAGACGTGCACCCGTTCTCTGGACATCGGAAGCAGTAATATTTCAGAGAATATTCTTCAATACCAGGAAGCTACTGTATTTCACAAGATTTTGCCGCGGTAGCTATGTTTTAGTGTGGTTCTATAGTGCGAACGTACCGTAAGGTTTTGTAGTAGTTTCTTCTGAAACAGAGATACAAAGTATTACAGTGGTTTCTTCATTTTCACTAAATAGGTATCTCTTTCTTGTCTTCGATTCTGTAATAATGAAATTTTGGTTTCTTTTCTGCTGACGATCAGGGTACGTTTTGCTGTGAATCCTGTAGCGACAGAAGGGTTTTGCCATAGATTCTGGGATAACATTTAAGTTTCCAAGTGTAACGTTTTGGGGCGACTTCTTCAACGACGGTAAGAATACGTACCAACGGTATCAAGTCCATGTCCTTGGCTTAAGCATAGTATACATATGCACAGGCTGTGAAGTTATGGGCTACTAGTTTCAGCAGTGGTAGCACAGTTTAACTGTGGTTTCTAACGTGACTGTGTTTCATCATGTTTTCTATATCGACCGCTTGTATTGTATCTGCCGCTGCATTAAGGCTTGTTGATAGTCTCTGTTGGAGCAATACTGTAGATATTTGAAGGGCCCTGGGGTAGCAGTAGGGCTTGGTCATGACTTTAAAACCGATGCGAAGCTAGTAGTGTCTAATGCGACGAATAAGCCGTTTTTGAGGGAAGGTTCCCCTCGCGCCGCCGGTTCATCGCGCCGCCCCTTCTGGTTTCCCAGGCCCCGCCCACTTCCGGTTTGCGCCCCCCCCCCAGACCCCCGCTAAACCGGTAGTGCATTGGCCGTTATAAATCGGAAGCTCACGCGCGAGGGGAGCTGCGAGGGTAGGTTACCGTCAAAAACGGCTGATTCGTCGCATTATACACTACTGGCGCTTGGGGTCGTTAGCTGCTGCGTACTTACTATTAAGCTCCTGGGTGGTTTTGCAGTAGTTTTAAAAATTTGAAACAGTTTCCACCACAATGACTGTAAAGTATTCATGTTATTTTTCCAGCGGGAGTAGTGTTTCGAGAGTGATTTTAATATTTGTAGCAAGGTTCTTGGGGTGGCTTCTGCAGAGGCTTTTTAGGCAGACGCATTTTAGACTTTTAGGCAGCACACTGAAAATACATGTATATTTTTGACTGTATACTCGTTGGTTGTCTTGTGTGCAAATAAAGGTGTAAAGGTGTGTGTATTGTCTTCGGACGAGGTTCAAAACGTGCTACGCATGACACTCGACGTGCGTCGAGCTTTGTACTGTGTTTGCCTCCAGTCGTGCAAAAATTTCAGATCCGTCCAAAATCCATCAACGTACACTGAGCACTTAACGGATGGCATAGGATTTGTCTGGCATAGTTATAACAAGGTAATAAATACCACTGTGTGTTTGTATCCAGTGTATAATACACATTTTGTTGCATAGTCACTTGTTTTCTTGGTTTACTGGTCTCAGTCCCTATCTTAAAGATTGCCTATATATTTAAAAAAAAATCAGATAGTCAACGGGAAGGGAATGAGATAGGAGGAAATTAGAGCCTAAAATTATCAGTGAATAATTCGTTAAATGTTCTCAAGTTACTAGTGGCCTAGGTGCTTATTGACTTTTTATTTTCGAGCTCAGACGAAAGTTTCCTCGTCTGTATAGCGCCATCTGTTCCCTGCGCTTCACATGTTCTACAAAAGCCAGCAGTGTGTATTTTCTCCACCGTACTAAATGCCCACTTGCTTCAGATTCAATTTGCTTCGTTTTTATTAAATCTCCTCAGTCATCCTTCTTCGACTAAATGTCTTTACTAGAGATGATTTGTTTGCTCTCAACTCAGAGCAGACTTCAGAATTGAACTACTGATGCTCGTTACATTGGTCGGTAATCTCTATAGCTTTGATCCCATCGAGATTAAACTTCTGTCCCGCCGCAAGGTTCATTCACTTGGCTTATCCCTTTAAGGATGACTACCTAAAAAAGGATTAATTTGATGAATTCTTTAGTATAAAACACTTCTTTGGAGTAATGCAAGACATATTTATAGAAGAACATTTTTCATGAAACTCATTAATATTTTTGATATATATAAAAATTGAAGCATCCCGAATGGGATACTTGTGCTTTGTATAACTTAGATGTCACCATTAAACACAATACTTTATCTCTATAATACTTGAAAAATAATGCATCTAGATGAAACAAAATAGATCCAATAATTACAGAAGCAGTTTAATTTCAATGGATACCTTCTTATTTAGTACGAAACTCTGAAATACAATTTTGTTCATTATTCAAACATAACGAAATACTGACTGTAGACTGTGCAGAACCAATGAAAACGATGAATTTTTCCTTTATAATTGTAATGTTTACATGTCTGTCCCTCTCCTGATATCAGGGCAAGTGCATTTCGCTGCTATATCTCGCATTCACTCTGTTTTTCCGTATTGTTCCTGTGTAGCGGTAGTCGCATTTCTCTTCAAGTAAGTAACTCAATACCTGAAAATAATTATCAGCAAATAATGTGTATAGCTGACTGCGGGCTCTGAGTCTAGCAGTAGTACTGACACGATCTTAGTTCCCAAGTTCTTTTGTTCTTCTGCTGTGAAACTAATGGAAGAATGTTGAAAATTTTCTCCTATTTAGTACAACGCGAATGAGGCTGTGCAAACAATGCATCTTGCAGGCTGTGCATCAGTGTTCTTGTAGAAGGATCTTGTTGACAGTTACAAAAAAATATCAGAGCAAATATTATAGATACGCATAAAAACTTATGAATAATTCACCTTTTATTCAATTATAAACTACATTACAGTAGCTTGGATGCATGTATAAGTATCACTATTTACATTTTCAACATAGATAACATGGTATGGAGTAATTTACACACGGGGCGGCTCGGAATTTTATTTGGAAAGACAGTAGATCCTCATAACCAAATACATTATTTCAAGACATAAGTATCCCATGCCGAGCTTACATAGATTGAGTGAAAAGGATCAAGTGCTCCGCACGGACATGTCTACTTCACTACTTAGGGATGAAGTATCCCGGGCGGGATGCACCATAAAATAAACTTCTATTGTCTCATACCGCTACAGTATGGAATTGAAGAAGTGATATCAGCTTAAAATTGAAGCATTCAAGATGACAATGAGCTACAATTGAACTGAATTACCTCAATTGTTGGATGCTTTGTAGCACAAAAAACACAGATAAATGCTCAATGACAACCTCCCTTTGGCCAGTCTTGTGAGGTACTGAGAGGAAACTCACTCGTACGGCTTTCAAAGGCAAGTGACGAGCTTGGGACGAGAGTATAACAACCGCCAAGAGTTTTTCTAGAGCTTGATCACTTACTTTTTGTGTAAAAGCCTGCCTGCTGTCTTGTGGCACAATCTGAATATGACGTCATTGAGTAGCCCGAACGGGATGCTCGTGGGCTAAAGGGTTATTGTCTGGTATCCGAGGAAATTATGGCCAACGCACATCAGTTGACGTCAGTTTGACGGCTTGGCACCTTGCAAGCATACCAATCGATATTTTTCTTTTCATGTGAAAACTATTTAATCGAATGAAGGAATTAAATGAGCAGAAGTAATGGTTGCCTCGAAGTTCTCATGTGTTTCACTCGTCTTTGAAGATTTGTGCTTTGAAGAGTATTTTGCTCGTTGCAGTGAATATCTTCTCAATCTGCGGGTGAACTGAGATCGCTGAATTTGGAAGTGAGAGAAAAAAACAATCATGATACGTGAGCGTGCTTAGATAAACTAAATATATTTCCATTACTTCTATCTGTACTTTGGTAGAGCAAGAAGTTCACTCACATATGAGGTACTGTAACTCTACACTCAGCATACTGTTGTCCTTGTCTGTAACCAGGTCTATTTATGGCTATCAGTTTTCACAAGAGCGTGACAGGATCGCCCCAGTTTCTATACTGGCCTAATTTTCATCTGTTTCTTCTAGCATAGTAAAAAGGGCAGAAGAAAGGAAATGAATATGCATTAGTATTTAATACATTCCCGGATAGTATCTCAAAAATTTTATGGGAGAGAGCATAAAATCCCAGCCTAAAATACATTATGCTTTAGGTGGAGACATCTACGTCAACAATAATTCGACTGTTTACACTGAGAATGTGGAATTAACTCTCTTGTGCCTGAATTCAACTTAACTTTTCACAGGAAAAACACTATTTGTAACGCCTGCATCTGCGAACAATTCACACGAAAGTCTTGTGGGGGCAGGCCCTCAAATTAAAATGAGAAAAGATGGCACGCCACAGTGCCTCTTTCTGCTCTTTTTCGCTGTATCCTAATAACGGACGTATTCTTAAAACCAATCATTTTTCTAATGATATAAGTAGAGATAGCATCGGTCGATAACCTCCACATTTAAGAAGCCTTGTATATTATAGAACTTCGATCGAAGCTGGACGAATGTTCTTGAGCTTTAAAGATCTTTGCGAGGAAAACCAGAGAGTACCCGATACGTTCAGCCTGACTGCATATCTTCATTGATTATGCTTTCATTGCTCCTTTGCGCATGATGAATGTACTACAGCGGGCAACTCATGTTATCATCAGAGATGAGCGCTCTCTGTTTCATTTCAACTGAGCAACATAATCTTGCCTTCCATTCAGTGACACATGAAAACGATTGATTAGGAAGAACTCAAGCATACCAGAATTTAAATTTCAACTTTGTATCATGTATAAAGAACCAAACAACTTCATTCGATCGAAGTTTTTGTGTTCAAGCAAGAAGTGGGTATCGTCAAATGAAGGAATAAATTGGAAAATATATTTGCTAAAACTATTGAACCCTGAAAAATTCAATATCTTCCCCTTCGCTTCGTTGATCATCCTAAACTGAGAGGAAGAGAGCAAATCAGGGTTTGATGTAGGAAAAAAAAAAGATATATATGAAAATACGCGCTAAAATAAGCTGTAGAAGATATCTGCAGTGCAGAAACCTTCATTGCTTGGATTTAAAAGTAGCAAGAGCGAAAGGTACATTAAATTTTAAGGATGATAACAACACCTTATTTTGGCCATCTACAATTTGCTCTAGTTTTTGCTTGACTCTTCCTATCAGAATGAGGTAGAAACGACAGAAACGACAGTAGAAACATTTCGTACTTTTCTTGTCGATGTTTGGCATTTATTTTGAGAAGAGCATAACACAAAAGAAATAGATAATTAAAAGTACATGGAAGCGTACAAACATGAATTACATTGCATTATTTTGACACGTTTTCAATAACGAAAGAGGTAAACATTTGTCAACTTTATTCGTAAATATGTTTTTAGGTATTTTTATACTGGAAAAATTCTAATGACGGTTGTAATCAAATTTTTTGCTTTTCAAAACAGAGCTGTTGGCCATGCTGGTACTATTTTTATCCAAATACTTAAGCTTTCCTATGGATCAGCCTATTTGTAGCAAAAATGGGCAGAAACGATGAAATATTTGCCCTCATCACACTGTGAAATATTGCAGGTAGAATGAGAAAATTACTGATACTCTTTAGACTGCAATATAAAATAATACACAGTTATTGGTTGCTTGCTAGCTTTCTAGTTGGCTTGCTTGCTCGCGCTCTTGCTCCCTTGGCTGGGCCTACTCTCCGTCATCTTCTTAAGGAGTTAGATAGGAGAAAATCATCTACTCAAAGGCAGGGTGAGATACCATGAAACTTTCGCTTTGATTACGATGGTAAATTTAGTTTTTGGAGTATATGATCAACGTCGAAACACCGATTTTGACCGTTCAAACGCTAAAATATGTGTTTATAACTCAGCTTTACGACCGGGTATTTACGTTCTCCACTGTCCTAAGTAGGTCTCATTGTTTCCATCGGGACTTTTTGCCCCAATTTAGTCCAACCGCTATTTTCTGCAATTTTGCTCGCTTAGAGCCGTTCCAACGCCAAACAGTTTTTTTAACTTAATCTCAGGCCACCCGGACCATTTAGTCCCTTAACTTGCCATGTGTCCCATCGGGACAATTTGTCATAAAATGGTCCGTTCTCTATTTCTTGCAATTTCACTTCGATTTCAACCTTTACAACGTCAAATCACTTTAATTGTCACATTCTAGACTCATCGGACCTTTTTTATGACCATCGTGCCTCATTTGTCCCAATGGGGCAGCTTGTGCCATTTCTGTCCTTGTCAGTTGGTAAGACAATCTCTCTGATTTCTTCGCATTTTCACACTTTTCAGCCGATTTATGCCGTTCAAACGCGAAAGTGAGTCTCTATGACTCGGCATTAGGACCAGCAATACAATGATCTCATTTGACCCCTCTACGTCTTATATGTCCATTAGGACCTTATGCCCAAATTTAGCCCCTCTAATTTCTGCACTTTCCGCTCATTTGCAGCCGTTTTTGCTCCAAACAACTTTTCCTAACGTTATCTCAGGGCACCATCACCATTTAGACCCTAGCTTCTTCTCTTTCTCATAGGGACAATTTGTCCCAAAGTGGCACCACCTCTAATTTCTGCAATTTTTTCTCAATATTTACCATTCCAACGCCAAATGACTCCCTTTAACATAATTTAGTGTCCTCCGGGCTACTTGGAACCATAGCGCCTCATTTGTCCTAATATCGCTCTCCCAATGAGACAGTTTGTATCATTCTTAGCCGTATTTTCAGCCGTTAGATAAACTTCGAAAAAATATGAGAAAACAATGTGCTTTAAGTTCGTATAACTTTATTGTTGAAACTTATAAACACGCTCGAGATATTTAGCCTAATCGTGATCGTTGGATGCATAACTTACCAAAACGAAAATTTTTACGATGCCTTTTCCGCGTCCCGGAAAAAATCTGTTCGCTTCTCTGTGTTTATGTACCCACTTCCATTGCTAAAAGGTCTCTCTATAACGCCGCTATCCGTCCCACTATATATAGGTACAGCGAATCTAACCTGACTTCAACTTTGTTGTTTTTACACACTTAGCAATCCTCTTGCCTTTTCCGCGCGTATCAACTGATTTTCATCTTTTATACGCCAAAACGCTTCTCTAAAACTTTGGGCCTGTCAGTTTCCAAAAAGGTAGGGCCGCTAGGATGCATTGGCGCAAAAGGCACACAATGGGGCGCAATGGCCAGCCATAGGACTTGATGCTATTCTCCCGTCGCTTACGAGCGACATGAGGCTGCAACGACGTCTCGCCAGTAACTTCTGCCCGTAGCTCTCTCCGGGACATCGTATAACTCCACAGCAGCGCCCACCAGGTCTCGGCCGATGACATCCCGCCAGCGAGTTCTCGGTTGGCCCACCGGTCTTGTTCCCGCCATATTTGCCTTTTATACCCTTCTAGCATGCCTGCCCCGGTCCATTCTCTCCACGTGACCCAGCCACTTCGGCATGGCCTCTCTGATCCTGAGACTCACTGGTTTCTGCACACATATCCTCCGGCTATCGTCGTTCCTTCTGAATTCGTCCCATCTTATATTCATGATGCCTTTAATAAGTCACAGCGTTAGGGCATCTAGCCTCCGTCCCTCGGTAATGGTCAATGGCCAGGTGGAGGCTCCATACAACAGAACAGGCAGCACTAACGTGTAGAAGTTTTCAATTTTCACACGCAAGCTAATTTCCCTTCTTTTCCAAAAGCGCTTCTCAGCAACCAAAACGCTCTCAAAGCCGCACCCTTTCTCTCCACGTCCTTCATATGTTGTTCGTCAGTTGTAAAACGATTTCTAAGGTACACAAATTCTTTCACTTCTCTGACCTCCTCTCCCCTGAAAGTCAACGGCTCGATGTCAATTCTATGCTGCTCTCTGCCTATTCGCATTACCTCCGTCTTGGCCACGCTGACATTGATCCCGAACTACTGCGTGACCGCCTCCATTCTCGTCATCACCACTGCTAGTGTCGTCTACGTGTCAGCCATCAGGGCTACATCGTCTGCGTAGTCCAGGTCTTGGAGTCTCACCATTCCCACACTTATTACACCGTCTCTTTTTGTCATTATGTGGTTGATGTACATGTTAACGAGTCCGTGCGACGCTACACAGCCCTGTCTCAGATCTGTCCCAACTTCACAGTAGTCACCTTCCTCGCTATCCCATCTCACACCGCTGCTGACTCCGTCGTACCACTCTCTCAGAATCCAGATAATCTTGGTCGATATTCCATAGCTCTCCTCAACTCTCCACATTCCCTCCCTCCACACGAAATCGTATGCCTTGTCCAAATCAACGAAGCCGCAGTCGATATTTTGTCCATATTCCCATCGCTTCTCAATTATAGATCGGAGAGTGAATATTTGGTCCATTGTTAATCTTCCCGGTCTGAAACTCGCCTGCTCCTCTTTCATTATTGCCTCTATTCTTCCACTCATTCTGTTCAGCAGCACTCTCATATAGATCTTCCCTGGAACTGACAACAGGCTGATTCCTCTATATTTGCTGCAGTCTTCTCTACTCCCTTTATTTTTGTA
>LQNS02277718.1:21896528-21906934 GCA_001587735.2 Parhyale hawaiensis
TCATTATTGCCTCTATTCTTCCACTCATTCTGTTCAGCAGCACTCTCATATAGATCTTCCCTGGAACTGACAACAGGCTGATTCCTCTATATTTGCTGCAGTCTTCTCTACTCCCTTTATTTTTGTATATAGGGATAACTCTGGCTTTTTTCCAGTCTTGTGGTACATGCCCTTCAGCAGATTTGTTAATAATCGGTTTTGTTATTTAGCAGATATTTAAGCGTTCATCTTATAGTTAAAAGTTGGAAACTAACTTGCCGATGGCTCTTTAGTCAGTCTTAGATTAATAGACGTGCAAGCCACGCGTCCTCTACGAGTCAACTATGAATTAATAAGTAGATTACTGAGTTACTTTAATATTACTATCCCTTGTGTGTTATGGCGTTCCGAATGGAATAATATTTCACACGCTTCGTGACTTTAACTGACCATATTGTCAGTAAGTCCTTGTCTCACCAATCTATACTTTAATTACGTTATCCATTAAACCAAAAACTCACTCCTAATTTATTGCTTAGGCCCATCAACTCATAACCGTACCCGCTATTTGAGCACCGCACCCAGCGCTCTGTTACCGCTCCCACAATATCAGTGCTTCACCCACCATCTCACTGCCTCACCTACCTTACAAAATATTTATCTCGCATGCCAACTCTTTCCCTCCTCCTTAAACTTTTCCCCTCCCACGAACTCATTACCTCTCCCACAACTTATTACCTCTACCACCAGTACATTACCTCACTCACCAACCCAGCATAGCACCCACCAACTTATGACATCACCCACCAACTGATCACCTCACCCACCAACTGATTACTTCACACACAACTCATAACCACACCAATCGAGTCATTACCTCACCCATCAACTCATTACCTTACTAAGCAATTGATTACTTCAATTAATTAAAACACCCATTCACTCCTTTCGTCACATACTCAATCAGTCACAAAGTCATTCAGGCAGTCGCTCAGGCGCTAACTGTCAGCAAGTCACTATGTCAGTCATTCAGGCGCTCAGTCTGTCACTGATTCAATCAGTCATTCACTCAATTAGTGAGTAATCCAGTCGGTCATTTATTCCCTATCAAACAGTCACTAAGTCAGTCACATTTTACTTAGTCAGTTAGTCAATCGCTCTCTCCAACACTCAGCTAGTCAATCACAAAATCAGTCGGCCAGTTAATCACTCTATCAGTCTCTCGATCAGTCACTCACTCAGTCAGTCTGTCGATCATTCACTCAGTCAGTACGTCACTAAGTAACTCCCTCAGTCAGCTCAGTCCATCAGTCAGTCACCGAGTCACTCAGCTAATCACTCAGTCAGCCACTCAGGTCATCACTCAGTCACTTGCTCGGGCACTCACTCAGTCAGTAAGTCACTCAATAACTCAGTTTGCCAGTCAGTAACTTAGTCAGCCATTCACTCAGTCAGTCTATCAGTCACTCATTGTATCACACAATTATTTACTCAGTCAAACACTCAGTCAGTCACTCACTACTAGTATATCATTCAGTCTGCCAGTCACTCAGTCAGTCGATTAATCAATCATTCAGTCACTCAGAGAGTCAGTCATACAGTCATTAAGTCACTGTCGGTCACTCAGTCAGTAAGTCAATCAATCACTAAGTCCGTAACTCAGTCCATCACTCAGTCAATCAGTCTGTCATATAAGCAGTCATTCGCTCAGTCAGTTAGTCAGTAACTCGCTCAGTCACGCACTCAATTACTAACTCAGTCAGTAACTCACTCGGTCAGTCATTCATCCAGTCAGTCAGTCATTCAATCTATCTGTCGGCCACTCAGCTGGTCGTTCAACCATTCTCTCATCCAGTCAGCTGATCAGTCAGTCGGTTAACCCGTCAGCGCGTCAGATAGTCAGTAAATTAACCTGCTAGTCAGTCAGCCAGGCGGTAATTTTGTCACTCAATCAATCAGTCTCCAGACAGCCAGCCAGTCAACCATTCAATCAACCAGCCAGTCAACCGTTCAACCAGTTAGCCAGGCAGCCAATTACCCAGTCGTCCAGTCAGACAATCGACCTGTCGACTCGCCAGCCAATCAGCCAGTGAGCCGGTCGGACTCTGGGCAATTTGGGCGTTGGCACATCAAACGCGGTTCAGCGAGAAGCTACCTTACCTTGAGTTACCTTGAGGGTCTTCGGAAGAAGTCCAGGTGACGTTGTTCACGTCACCCCACGTGTGTGGAGTCACTCTGCTGGGTGTCTTCTGTGGTGCCGTAGTTAGCGACCAAAGAGAGAGCCAGCAGCGAATTATCTCCACAGTGCACGTAACCGCTGACCGCTGGTCTATCTGGTATTCTCCTTAAGTGAGAATCTAGAAAATTTTTGAAGTCTACAATGTTGATATCAGTGGCGTTTCGAATATGCCGAGGCCTTTTGGTAGGCAGGCTGGCAGTTTTTGAGAAGCACGGAGTACATTAGAGCGTGTACACCAGGAAGCAAAGTATGCAACGGGAGGACTCGATAGGGCTAAAATAAAACTTGCCGTGACCGCACGTAGCAAATTTACATCACATCGACGAGTCGAAGTAGTTGAGTGTGGGACCTCAAGCCTTCGTATGTTGTTTTCTTGAACATATCGCAGTATTTTTTCGATTTATTACATTCAATGTCCCGCTCATGACTGGCCAGCTACTTGAGCTGCAAAATACCGTAAAATGTTGTCGTCAAGTACAGAAAGTTCAAGCAATAGGCTAACTGTTACTGTGGTTTCTCTTGCGTACCGAATCGGCTAACATGGTGCCTTTATTTTTTGGTAAGAAATAAATATGTTCTATGAACAGCACTGTGAACAGAATATGAAGGGTAGATACGGCTTCAATAAGAAAAGGAAGTGAAAAGGAACAAATTCGGGGCTAGTGCGGTGAAAGTTTCCATCAGCATACACTGCAATTTTCTATACATAATTGCTAAATTATTACATATTCGCTAGAGATGATTTTCGTAATTTATGGCGATTGATTTTTCTGGTTAAATTAGTTAAAATACTCCTAGGCTGCTCAGCCGTAGATTAGTCGATGATGACGTCACTTTTTGGTGCTAATTTCTTGTGAGTCCTCCAGTCACGCTCTTTGCTTCGTGGTGTATACCAAACAGCGGCAGCTTAGCAGGCCGCTGCTGTCTAGAGCAGCCAGCGCTGGCGGCGGGCGGTGCGACCGACTCCTGCTCTAACTGCTGCTGTGTCCCTTTCCAGATGTGCAGTACAGGGTTGCAACTAACATATTGGGAATTTGAGATAGTACCAGGAATTTTCAGACTAATTTGGGGAATTTTTCCGAGCCTAAGACTTAAGAATTACGTAAATAATTAACTGTTAACTCTTACCACATACAGATAAGGATGAGGTTTTGATTTTTATTCTTTTATACTTATCTGCAGAATTTTCTTAAGGTTTGGGAAAATCTAGAGCTCCCATCTGGGGAAATTGAAGAACTTCGAGTTCCATCGCTGGCCTGCGATCAGCGTCCACCAGGACGTTGATCGCAGAGGTTCTGCGTCAGGTGAGCACTGCTGCTCAGTGTTGCCAAATGAAATTCGGACTTTTCCTGCAAAATCGCCGCAGAAAAAATCAGCATCTAGACACAAAGAAAGAGGAAAAAGATCATCACCCACAGATTTCTTGATGAATTACAGTTCAATAGCAATTTCATCATATTTGATAGATCAATCTGTGCATTCTCTTCTGGGGCTATCGTCTTGTCATGGAAATCCATCAATCCAATATTGTTGACGGCAACTTTTGGCGCTTTGAATTTTTGTAACATTTGCTGTACCTCTTTGGGCCATATTTTACAGTAGTAATAGCTGATAGCATAAGCAATTACATTTTGTTTCTAACCTTTTTTTCACGGCGTTCATGCCACTGAATAACGTTCGACTTCAGCATTCGAATGGGATAAAATTAGTTTTAAAACAAATGCTGCCACATCCTTGAATTATCTTCCTCCGATACAACAAAAAAAAAAAATAATAATAATAATTATGAGTAAGTAGTGATGTCATTAGATTCATTCAGTTACAAGCTAAATTTCATATTGTTAAATTTCATTGAAATAATGAACAATAACATTCTCCACTACGTTTGCACACATAGTGCGATGCATCACTGCTTTTTTATCGGATTTGGTATTTTTGCACAAGTCGCCCAGATGATCACAGGAATTGCATGTTGCATGGCGGCAAAAACACATGGCTGACGTGACTTTCACCTTAGTTGTCTCATCTTATTTTACAATGTATATAACTTGTCAAAGAAGAAGTCTGACATGGGCTGATGTGTTTGTGATTTCGTTAAAATTTTGAGGGTAATTCGCTTTATCTTTACTCATTGCGAGGCGAAGGATATGCTGAATTACTTTAATGTTTAACCGGCACTAAGGATAAGGATCATGATATGATAGATCTGGCATTGCACTGAATAGCTTCTGCGCAGACAAATGACGCGGAAGTGATAACTCGATCTGTCTCACAATGAACGAATTTAATACACGCTGGGTACGGTCGGCAGAATTACAATATCTTTTCAATGCTGCAATAATCAACGAAGGATAATTTTATCGCAATAATTGTGCTTTACGTTGTGTTAATAGCATTAAATTCGGCTTATAGTGTTGGATAAGTCTGAAATATGGCACAAATGCTAAAACTTCAAGTTTTTTGTCATTTCCTGCAAACTGCTAAACTAATTTTTGAATGCTAAACCTCCCAAAATGCTAATTCTAGCATAAAATGCTAAATTAGCAGCACTGCAAACCTGCACCTTCGCATCTGCTGTACTACTCATGGTGGATCATATCAGGTTATTAATGACTGCAGTACAGACATCAGATTCTATTTGGCCAAAGTTTCGGCACAGGTCGTGTCTGTGGCTTCTTCAGCCCCGAAGAAGGCACGAACTTGACCTGTGCCGAAAGTTTGGCCAAATAAAATCTGATGTCCGTACTGCAGTAATTAATAATCTGATATGATGAACATTGACAGACGTCCAGCCACGTTTTCGATACTCTTGGTGTGTAAGGCACACTGCGTGCCTGCCCGCCTGCCTGCCCCCCAGCTCAACTGCTCCTCGTGTGCCAGCGCCTTAAAGCTAGTGAGCCTGACAACCAGTGAGCGCGTAATTGAGCTACCGAGTAACTTAGCAACTCTGAACCTGTGACTGAGGTACTGAGCAGGTGACTGAGCCACTGTGAAAGTCAGTGACTAATTGAGCGAGTAACTGAGCGAGTAACTAGGTAACTGAATGAATGACTGGGTAAATGACTGGATCACTGAATAATCAAGTGAGTGACCAACTCTTTCCCTCATCCACCAACTCATAACGTCATCCAGAAATTCACTACTTCAGTTCATTTCCTTACCGATTCATTCCCTTCGTAACCTACACACTTAGTTACTCACTCGCTCCATCAGTTAGTCACTCTCTCAGTTACTCAGCCACTTGCTCAGTTCAGTCACTCATTCACTTACTTAGATGGTCAGTCACTTGCTCAATTGTTCAGTCACTCCCTAAAATACTCAGCCAAATGCTGAGTTACTCAGACCCTCACTCAGTTACTGAGTCATTTGCTCAGTAACTCGTTCAGTTACTCAGTCTGCTGAGTTGCTGAGTTACTCCGTAACTCGCTCAGTAACTCAGTCACTGGCTGATTGGCTCACTGAGTCACTGACTGTCTGATAGACTGGCTAACTGATTGACTAAGAGAGACTGACTCAGTGACTAGCTTAATGTTTGACTGAGTGGAGACTGAATAAAAGACTGAGTGACTCACCGGCTGAGTGAGCGATTTAACTGACGAAATCACTAGCTGACTGAGAGAATGAGTAGGTTACGCAGGGAATGAATGGGTGAGATGATGAATTGAAATAATGAGTTGCTTGGTGAGGCGATCAGTTGGTTTGTGAGTGACTTACTGAGTGAGCGAATGACTGACTGAGTGAGGACTGACTGATAGTGAGTGACTGAATGAGTGACTTACTGACTGGGTGAGTGACTGCCTGAGTAACTTGCTGACTGGGAGAATGAATAGGGATGGAGGGAATAAATATGTGAGGTAATGAAATGTGCATTAGCGTTATGAGCTGCTGAGTGAGGTCATAAATTTGTAGGTGAGGCGATGAGTTGATGCGTCGGGAAATGAGTTCGTTGGTGGGGTAAAAATTTGTAGATGCCGTAATGAGTTATTGGGCGAGGTGATGAGTTGTGGGTCACATTTTCACGTGGTGAGTGATGCAATGAGTTGGTGGGTGAGGTAAAGACTCGGTGCGCTTGGTAATGTGGTATATGGTAGATGAGGTAATGAGTTGCTTATTATTATTATTACTCCATTAAATCACACCAGACTGGCGACGTAGGCACGGAGAAACTCCAAAAGGTTGACAAACCCCAACGCAACCAGCCCAGTGAGTGAAAAATGGGGGTGGGGAAGAAAGAGAAGATCCGAGATCCCAGAATAGCTCAGTGGAGCTTCAACAAAATTACAAGCGTTGGCATTGCGACCAAAACGCATAATTGATTGGATTTTAGAGTTGATACAAAAGAAATAACAGTTTCAGCACCTATTTCAATTTTCATTACCTTTGGCCAGCTTTGCAGGGGGCATGCGCTCTCAGTGTGCTCCATTTTTTTAATAATTTTTTCTATGCAAAACTCGGGCTTACATTTGGCCAAAAAGGACGTGACAAATAGTTCAACTTTGAAGGCGTAAACTGCAACATAAACTCAATGGCAGAATTGCCACGGCGTAGGGAAATATTAAGCTGAAAGAAGTGCTGCGCAATGTGTTGTAAACAGAAGCCGCCTTCATTGAACAAGCTTCTTACCACACATCAAAGGTGATAAAAAAATTCCTTCAGTAAGGACAAGGGAATGCCACGAATTGGTTTATTGTAAATTTGTGCTGATGACATTCGTGAAAACCTCAGGAGAGGCTACTGAAAAGAAAATAAAACACAGTACAATTACTTTTATTTTTAGGTGAAACAAATAATATAATTGTAGAGTAAAGCTATCAGTAACGTTTCTCGTGAAGCCACTGAAAAAACTTACTGAAAGCAAAGGTCGATATACCTACACACGAATAGATAAAGAAAATCGAATAACGGATAAAATAAGGAAAATATTGGCGTGTTGTCACAATCTTATGAAGCTCTTCCAAGTTGATAAATTTTCATGTAATGCTCTAATTTATCTACCTGAGTTTTTTAATGTTTTTGCACGGGCAAAACTCCCATAAGCAAAAAACTGCGTGTCAGTTCTGCTGACATGTTAAAGCCTTAAAAAAATGGGCTGGGGTGAATCACGCAGAAAGTATTAACAACAGTGATCAGTAAAGCCAACAATGCATCCTTAGCCAAAAGAGGGGGTAATACGAAAATGAAATCTGGCATCTTGTAGAGTGGCAATCAAAATAACTGCTGCACACGAATTCACAGATGCGTGTTAACTACAGTTTACTGAAGTATCGTGCCGGCAGACTTTGTTTCTTCTGCAGCTATAATCCTCCAGGAGGTGAAATATATCATTTATATAGAAACAGGCCCACTGAATGCTTCAGACGTCAACGGTGCGCACGGCAAGTGCGAGTTGGAGGTTATGCTCCTAATTCATAGCTAAACGTTTCTGATGAAACAGTTGAAACGTTGAATTGTCTTGCAAGTTTACCACACGTTAGGGCTAGTTCACACGTCCCTTAACGTAACGTTTTTAGTCAAACGGATGGACGCGGCGCGTTAATTTGGTGGAAGCAGAAGCAAATGCGGGAGACGGAAGGATGAAACACGTCCGAGTTTTCAACGACCCGCGTCATTCAAATTCCGTTACAAAATCGTGAATTACCAAATTTATCCTCTTTAGCGGTTTTCAAATCCTGAATAAGTCGACAAAAATGTTTTCTTTATCCTCATTTCATTACTGTACTCCCGTTCAACACAAGAAAACTAGCTGAGCTGTAAATGTTGTCTAAGAACACAGAGGTTATCTTGGATTTGGAACCCCAGCTGATCGCTCTCCGTTGATTTTTCTTAATCCCTTTTGTCGATTTAGCAGGCCATAAATATACTAGAAATAGGCTGTTCCTCTCATAATCAGGCTACAAGATTATGAGATACGACATTACTTCAAAAGGCGCATAATATTAGCAAAAATGTAATGAAACTGTGATCATAAGTGAACGCATGGCGCCATTTATTGGAATGAATGTCGGTTCTACGGGTGGACAGCGACAACAGAAGTAGACTCACGGCTCGTGTTCATTTTCGGGAGCCAACGCGCAACGTTGAGGGACGTGTGATCTGGCCCTTAGACCAGTCTTCTCTTCAATGGCTGCCTGTAGGATTCCGCTATTCAAGACCTGTGGGCGTCCACTGCGAGGCTCATCGTAGAGGGCCAAATCACCCAGCTGGAAGTTTCGAAACCAACGCCTTGCGGTACTTTCATTCACGCCACTTTCCCCCAACGCTTGACATATGCGGCGTCTTAATGCAGCTGCTGATAAGCCCACTTTGAAGTCGTGAAGCATACAGTCCCGAACGTGATCGGTAGACACGTCCATCATCCTTCACTGCCATGCGGTTTATAACTGATAGCCGTGCACTATTACCTTGTTTTATAACGCCTGATGTTTTTCCTACTTTTGGATTTCCGGCTCTGAAAAAATTTGCTACAGGCATTGCGTACCAATTTTCGCTTAATTAAATAGCATATCAAAAACAGACACAACATTTATGGTTACCTTATACTTCGAATACAGATGTAGAAAACAAGGCACAACCACGTCCGAAATAACTACACAAAATCCTTATTGGCACAACTGCATCTGCCCTGGAATACACCAGCAAATAATAAATCATAGTAAGCTGACACTCTCGTAACATAGAGAAACAGAGAAGATACAATATTCTACGATTTATGAACAAAATAACGTCCTACGAAGAAAAATACTACAAACAAACATCGTTCTTTCTCACCTCTTATTAGCAATTCCATTTACTTAAATATTCTATGTTCCCTGAAGAACAGACAATTATTTCGTTCAAGCAACTCATTTAAGGAAATCTGTGAAATCCCTGCTTGTTCACGGTTATTTAAATGTCCTAACTCTTGAAAAATTCTTCTTCGACTCTTACTGTTGAGGTGAATCAGCACTCGTCACGAGCTTTGGCGAGCGCTATAAAGTTAATGGAATTGATACTCCGAGTGTGTTCATACAGTGAATTTCTCCGATACGATTCTTGAGCACAGTATCACTATTTTCTAGGTTTGTAGATCAACTTCCTGTCTTTAGGAGCACGCAAACCCGCTAGGTCTACAACTTCCTCCTTTGTCAGATCGACCCCCGGCCCAGGGAGCACGTCGAAGTTCTGAACAATGGCGGCGGTGAAGAGGAAGAGCTCCATGCGGGCGAGCAGCTCCCCTGCGCACTGGCGCCGACCTGGAGCGAAACACATCGAGTGAGCCAAGTATATAGTGCCTATAGGCAGATATCCAAAGGTTAGGAGTAGAAAAGGTCCCCAAACTGACTTCCAAAATCTACAGCCGCTTATTTCTGTAGCTTAAAAGGTTGATAGTCTAGAATTCATTGCTTTAGGGCGAAAATCGGAGTATTTCGGTTGCGGAAACTTTTCGGAAACGTATGAGGCGCCTAAGAAGATAGAATCTATACAATTATATATGTGATGTTCTGGGCTTTAACTTGCATCTCTCGAAGACAATAATTGCCGTAAAGAATTGTGACTCGCGGTGCCTAGTGTGTCTCCTGCAAGTACCAGCTTGCCAGCTCTTATGGTTCGGCGATTGTAGCGATTCACATCAGCGCTGAGATAGCTAGAATTGGCAGCCTTACAGTACACGAAATAATCCATCGCTGCCCCGCTACAGCACCTCCGCTTCATATGAAAGCTCATAGGCCGCACAAAATAATAACTTCCTAAGCGGCAAGCACCACATGTTAAATCTTCACTAAGTGGAGAGTGACAGCGCTGCAGTACCTGGCTCGGCAAGCCCTCCTTACGCTTGTACATATCAGCGCTGGACTTGGGATTGCGCCGCGCTATAATTATGTAGTTGAGATCCCAGCACAAAGTTCCGCGAGCCCCTACTGTTGCGCACATAACTCAAAATAAAGAGAAATATGCATGAGCGTCTATACCGAAAAAAATCTCTGTGCTTTTGAGATTGAACCAAAATGGTGTTGTTGAAACGAATGTCGGTGCTCGAACCACTCTGCCACTGCGAATTTAAGTAGGACGAGAAAATGCAGATCTTGTTATCTGTAACAATGGACGTGCAGCGAGCTGTTTTGGTTTAATAAAATGGTTCCTGAATTTACTTATCGTACCAACTCGAGCACGCATCCTGCCAACTAACGTGTGCTGCTACTTATTCTAC
>LQNS02277718.1:21929148-21945534 GCA_001587735.2 Parhyale hawaiensis
CAACTCCAGTAATTCTTGAGACTTGATCAGTGTAATCCAAATCCAAGCTGATTAGCTTAACCAATAACTCAATCCAATCTCATTAGCTTAAATTATTAGGTAGGTAGATATGTGCACCCTTAATCCGGGCTAAGGCTTCCACAATATTACTAAGAAACGAATGTACACATAATTTTTAATGTAAGCTGTAATATAATAATCCAAGAACACCTCCCGCCTGTGGAGAAAGAAATGTTAAATAATAATAATTAACTAACCTTACCTTACCTTACCTAACCTAACCCAGAATTACCTACCTAACATTACCTAAACTAACATTACCCAATCTAACCTATCCTAACCGAACCTCACCTCACCCAACCTTACCTAACCTAAGATATTGGGGTGCCAGTTGTCCAAGTGGATACACTGGGGTTACTATTGTACAGGTGGGATATGTTGGGGTTACAACTCTACAGGTGAAATTTTGAGGTGACAATTGCAGAGGAGATAAAATTAATAAGTTAAAATAAATAGTTTTGAGTCATTCAAGAAAATATTGACAAGTACAGGGTGTAGGAAAAATTTCGTCGCTAACTGCATGTCTACTAACCAAGAATTATTAATACATATACGACGGGACCTTTCGACGGAGACGTTGTTGTTCACCTCTCATTGCTGTACGCCTTACAAAACAGACAGAGATCGGCCACCCGTCTCTTGTGGGACAGGTTCACCAGATCATTATCGACACACAGCCTGCTGGCTGAGCTAACAAGTCGACCCAACAGACGCAAGCCACTGCCAGCAGCTGTAGCCCAGACCGGTGAGCAAGAGCCCAACCCATGCAGCAAAAAAGCATAAAAGCATCTGCGGACAACCTCACGGTTGCCAAACACAGAAACCACCTTACGCAGGAACTAAATCTTACTGGAAACACGTGACATCAATCGCCTAATATGTGGCTCATAAGCAAGCTTACCATCAAAGACAATACCAAGAATCTCCAAGTAGATAAACTCCTGAAGCAAAGTGTCATCTAGCTCCAGATGACAATGCTGCGGTAAAAGTGTCCGAGACCGACTGACAATCATAGACTTGGTCTTACTCCCTATCAAAAAGCAGGGCCGAAGCAGAAGCTAAAACAGCAAATTAGTAACTGGGCAGCGCAGCGGCGGCTTCAAATGTTATTTGGTTTAGCATTCAGCTTCATACTCAAGGACGAGCACCATGCACTAATGCTTGACAGATCTCTATTTAGAGACTGAGTGACAGCATTACGCATGCGGGAAGCAGGTATCACTGCTATCAAAGTGGAGTCGTCGGCATAGTTGATCATCGCGTTTTCCAGCGAAGAGAACATGTCACTAGTAAGCAGAAAGAATAACAGCGGGTCGAGTAGGCTACCCTGAGGGACGCCAGACACCGCCACGACTGAGGCACTCGAAACACTGTCAACACACGCATTCTGCTTTCGCCCAGAAACAAAAATCGCGAATGATTGACAGAACACTGCCACCCACACGTGACGACTCCAGCTTGTATATTAGACCCCTGTGGTTGACCTTGTCAGACGCTGCTCTAAAGTTAAACTGCACAAGGCGTGCCTCACACCCACAATCCAACGCAGATTGTAAATGGTGTGACACCGACAACTATGCGTCACAACAACCCAAACTACTTCAGTACGCAAATTGACTAGCAGGCTGCAAATCCGCAATCTCAGCAAAACAACCAAGCTTAGGGACGACCAATTCTCGAACACCTTTGGCAAAATGGGCGTCACCGTAATGGGTCTGTAGTTGTTGACATGGGCGACCCTGGATCGTTGAGAATGGGAGTAATAATTAATCCCAGTACGCCAACAACGGAGAAAAAAAATCCTAGCCGTATCAAGCACCGGATGATCACTGCTAGCTTAGGGGCAAGAACGTCAGCAAGATGCTTCTAAAACAGGGGAAACATGCCAATCGGGTCCACACTTCCATAAGGATCAAGGCCCTCAAGCAGTACCTTCATTGTACCAGATCTAATCTATGAATCGTCACGAAGAGAACTTCGACACTGGTGAGATTTCGATTTAACTGGGCGTAGTCGCTTATCCACGCTGGCTTATACTAATGCAAAGCGTTAACTTCCTTTGTCCAACACCGCCTAACAACGCTTTAACTCTAAGTTCCACCAAAGACAATATCCGTTCGCTGTCGGTCCGTATGTACTGTAGTTACACTGGAACGTCATAGGTTAAAAACTTGGTAAATAAAATATCTCGTGTATGTTAAAGGATATCAGTGATTTTGCTTACCTCCACAATCTTCCTGGTTTCATCCAGAAAATCATCAACAATATTCTCTTGGAACAACAAGTTCTTGACAACCTTGGGCAGTTTTTTGAGAGATGGAATAAATGTCGGCAGCAAGCCCAAAGTCGTTATTTCATCTCGAAATTTCTTGGTGACGCTGTATACCGCATCCACCTCCTCAGATCTCAGGTCAAAACGACTGCCTAGTTCAGAGAGATGCAACATTACTGTTTCTTCGATGTAAAACATACTGCTTTTTAGCAATCAGGGATATTTTGTGATATTGACCACCTGACGTCAATAGATTCCTGACCTTGAGATCATAGCATTTACTTCTGTAAGATGAGCTGTGCTTCACAAGCGTATATCACCACCTAGTGATAATTTCTTCTCTCTAGCACAAAGCAATTTCATTTGTGACATAAGCACCGTGCTTACTTGCCACCATTTGCCAAATGATGTTGAGTGCGGCCGTGCGGAGGCTGTCGGGGTAGTTGATTGCTGCGCTGTCGTATTTCTTGAGATCCTCTACCAGCGCTTTGGCTTCCACGTTGATCGCCTCCTCCAAATAGCTCTTTCCCATACCTGCGAATATTAAATCACGGTTATATCCAGGAAGCAAAGAGCGTAACGGGAGGACTCACGAAAAATTAGCACCAAAAAGTGACGTCATCATCGGCGAATCTATGGCTGAGCAGCCTAGAAGTATTTTAACTAATTTCACCAGAAAAATCGTCTTAAACTGCAAAATTTATCTCTAGCGTATAAATAAATGAAGATAATACATACTAATTTAGCAATTAACTATAGAAAATTGCAGTGTATGTTGGTGGAACCTTCCACAACACCAGCGCCGAATTTGGTCCCATTCGGCGACTCAATTTAACTTCTTTTTCTTGATTGAAACCTTATTTACGCTTCATATTCACTTCACAGAATATATCTATTCCTTACCAACATATATAAGCACCATTATAGCCAATTCTGCACACGAGAGAAACCACAGTAACAGTTAGCCATTGACCGAACTTTCTGTACTTGGCGACAACATTTTTTGATATTTTGCAGCTCAAGTAGCTGGCTAGTCTTGAGCGGGAGACTGAATGAAATTAATCGAAAAAATACGATGAAATGTTCAAGAAAACCATATAAGAAGGTCTGAGGCCCCACACCTAATACACTTCGACTCGTCGATGTGATGTAAATTTGCTACGTGCGGTCACAGCTATGTTTTATTTCAGTCCTATTGAGTCCTCCCGTTGCATTCTTTGCTTCCTGGTTATATCTGTAGTAGCCAGCTTGTAATATATTGGGACATGACGTCACTGTTATATGCTGTCAAGTAGCTATTGCCCATACTTCGGGGATGTTATAGTATTGCTAATTGTAAGGTAGAACACTGTCAGTGTTCTCTGACTGCGGACGGTCCGCAGAGCTGTAACAGACCGTCCGGCTTGCGTGAATCGGCCTCCTTTGACGGGCCGGGGAAATATGATGCCTTTGCAGGCGGTCCGGTAATACGGACAGGCCGTCCCGCTTGCTAACAGGCCTGTAGCTGTCGGCCGTAGCGGCTGGCGTGGGGATCCCTCCTTAGGCGCCAGAATATGGCAAACCCCGGAAAGACCGAGGGTGCAGACGTCGCCGTGTGGTTCCGCTAAGGCTTTAGCGGAGGGATCCTAGGAAGACCAGGGGGTGCTCTCTACGCCGTTTTCAGTCCGTTAAGGCTAACCATTTCGTCTTCCTGGTTATGTGCCAGACTGCGAGAGCGATCTTCCTGACAGGTTACCCTCTCAGGCGTAACCTGTTCTTCGAGAAAAACAGGGCTAGAAGGCTAAGCAAAACCAATGTATATCTTTAGCTCGTTTTATCTCGGATTGTCTTGCAAAAACCATGGGTCATACCAGATCTCTCATCGAACAATAGATGATCATATACAAGATATTACTTAATTCTAGAAACCATACTTTGTTCGCACAATACAAACATAAAATTCAGAGAATACTAGTTAAAGTTACACAGAAAACCGTTGTCTCTATCGTATGCAGTGGGCAACACTAGCGAACAAACATGAGCGTTATATATACATTCGAGCGGTGACTCAACCAAGTAACAGGCTTGCACGACGCAAGTCGAGCCGCAGCACGTATGACAGGCAGTTGTACACACATCCTATTTTGCAGCGTCATCCTAGTAAGCCCGATGTAGCGGTTGTCCAGAGACATAGATTCTCCTGTATTACATTTAAATGTAACACCGGAGAATGTTTGTCTCTGGACAACCGCTACATCGGGCTTACTAGGATGACGCTGCAAAATAGGTTGTATCATCATAAATATCAGGGTGCAATATTTAATCACTATCACCTTATGCACAACTGTAAACCCAGTAAAGAAGACCTCCTTAGTAATACCAACGTCATGTACAACACTGCAAATAGAGAACATCTGAATATTTTAGAAGCCCTCCTCATCCATAGACATAAACCAAATCTCAACGAAAATACCTTAAATTTTGAAGCACTTACACTTTTTCGTAGAAGTGCAAGTACCGACGTTGTGGGAACATAGGCCTATGCGCCAGCCGTGTCTCTGCAGCTGCCGCCATTTGCTTTTGGGCGGGCATGCGGGTAGCACATAGCTACTAGCTAGTGCAATACGTTTGTGACGATAGGGTGCTCCTTTACAGTTTCTAGTCATGTTTGCATATACTCTAGCATACTGATAGTCTTGTTTATTTATGTGCTTTAATCTCACCCTGTACATTTCAGATGGTACATACTAGCCTGATGATGATATCTGTGATATCAAACGTTGCTGTGATAATATACATGCAGTTCTTTTAAGCTTGACGTCCAAGTACAAGTATTTTAACATCGAAGTGAATATCGATGCGTTTTTAAGATCCCTCACACGCAAATTCCCAAACTTCGTTAAAAACCTCTCCTGAAGATGATTCGCGATTGAATCGAAAGCTTGAAATAAAAAGGAGATATTTCTATGTTCGTAAAATGTTTTTAATTGCAGCGCTTGTCATTCTAATTCTTGTTAAACTGCGTTTCTCAAGAAAAAAAAAATCCATACGTGAAATTTTGCTCCGAAAATATGGACAAGTACTGACCCTGTTCAGAGAACTAGAGAAAATTGATTTCAAAATCAGGAAAGCCAAATGTGACATCGACTTCTTAGTGAACTTCATTCATCATCGCTTAACACTGAGCTTTGTGAAATTTTGACTCTACAATCGGCAAATATCACTCTTTTCTATCCGGATTTTCGAATGAACGCACTGTTGCACAATGAGTAGATGGAATCACATGAGCATATAACATAACTGAATTCGGGGAATCCCACTTTATGAATTCATTGTGAATTGTTTTGAAGGCAACAATAATAAAAATTTTGTTGGTGGTATTTTCAATAACATGATCTCACCTCATGACCAATGTACTGTATCGGACGAAGAGAACCTCGAAGCATGAATTACTTAAAAGTAAAGCAAACCTAAAGCGGCGGACAGTGGAAGTCCACAAATGGTAAGTGGGCTACTTGCGATTTTGGTCGCATTTCTAATTATTGGGGTACCATCCAGGAGCCTAGTGTCGTGTATAAACAAACTGCTGCTCTCGTGGACTGCACTACTGGGCTACTTACACTAGCTTCGTGATCAACAGCTACCCGAGTTAGAAGGTGGGGCTTCAACGCGCGTCCACTGATTGGTTGTTTGTTTGCTCATTAAGGGCCAATCTGCTCTTCGAATTTGCTTGCTCGCCGGAGTGGCTCGTTTTTTTCACTAACGAACAATTGTTTACGAGTTAAATTAATATCATTGTGAGCATCTCAACAATACCTGCGCAAAATATAACTACCAAGTTTGTATATCTTTTGTTATGCATACAATTCAGAATCTAACAAAATGTGTTAATCAGTTGCATGATTTTTGCCTTCAGTTTCAGTGAAGTCTTGATTAGATTCATTAATATAATAGCATCATTGCTATCGTCTTATAAAAAGGTGTGTGAAAGCATATCTACAGGTTAGTCTTTAGAACACATACCCTTATTCACTCGTTTGAATATTTGTAGCGTCCTTTTCAATACTAGTTTGTGTACACCATAAAAGTTATTAACATGTTAATCGTCAAAACAGTTTCCTCGGCATGTACCACCAGACAATTCACGATTATCTCTTCAAGTTTGGAGCGAAAAAAAATAGAAACTGTAATTTTCCGCTGTGTTTACGAAAGATGGGATGAGTGAACACGTTGCAAAGGCAAACGTGTAAACAGGCCTTGGCCCGCTATCGAAAGGGCCAAAATCTGTGGGCAGATAAAAAATCTTTTCCAAAATTATGATAAAGAACGTCTTTTTCTCTGACACAACAATGGACGGTTGCAGTGCGCTTCCAGTCGCTCGTTGCAAGTTACAGTAGATAAAGATACTGATGAAATGTACCAACACATTGAAAACTGTAATTAATGCACTCTTAAGGAACATTTTTTATTTTGCTTGAAACCCTTTGGCGCCAATATTGAATGAATACTTGGAAAATGTTAACAAGTTTTTACATTTATTAGCAAAAAAAATATGTTTAACAGAGGTTTTAGCCATGATTCAAGTAGCTCAGATTGTATTATTATAAGTTACTCCGAGAGGAAGCACTGAACTCACGGCACACGTCGGTTATATTTTGAAGATTAATACGTAAGTTTGCGAATGCTACGGCTTGGAGATGCGCGTAACAGTATAACGGCTAACACCTATTAGGTAGTGACTCGTCAATCATCCATTATATGAACTTGATGTCTTCTAACAAAATGCTGTTCAGTTCTGCACTTGATGTCGTTTTAAGAGAAATCGGATGTTTCAGATAGGCTTAGCATGATACTTTTATGTCGATTGGTGACCCAAGCTCATGACGCATTTACTCGCCCAACATCAAACAATCCAAGCATATCAAGCAGCCTTCTTACGTAATACTGCCACGATCGTCTGCAATGCAATTGTGATTACCGTGTGCGTTAATTATTAGCAACACCACCAGTTACGGTGAAATCGATTGTCACGACGGGATCATTTCGTTAAGCTCATTATGTTGCTTTCATTGCCTTGTAGCGAGATTTATTTGAGTTGGGCGAAAGCTTGAAAGCTCCACCTGACACTGCAAATGCAGTTACAAGGGGTCGCAATCGCTGTATGCCACGCTCGTTCCACCAAAGATTTTTAACTGGGTACATCGCATGGCTAATCAAATGTGATAGGTACCTGTATAGTGCTAGTCCTAGGAGAAAGGCTAGAATAAGGACTGAAACCTGTCTTCATCGCAAGAATAGCACTATATTGATGCATGAATCATGCGCTGAAGGGTGAAAGTTAAGCGATACTTCCCAGATTATTTCTTGTTGCCGAATAATACTGCACCGGTGTGGATACTGATTTATTGGCTGTCAGTTTGGCGTAATTACTTGTTCAATCGCCGACAAGTTATTTTCATCACCTTAACGAGAAGGTATTGGTTGTATTAATTGGATTCCTATCCATTGAGCTCGCACTTTGAACCTTATCAATGAGATCGATTATTTAATCCATCTTGAGACTCGGATTTCATTTGAGGTTTAATCGCCGGCTCTCTATAGGCTTAATGCGCCAGGAGCACGTTGCTCTTGACAAATGTGTATTACATGCGAGTTTGTTCTTTATTGGATTCACCGGCATTACATTGCCAACATCGCCGAGAGTACAGGAACCTACTCGAATGTTTCTTGCCAGTCCTGGATGAAACTTGATTGATGACTGGCCCTGTCTACTGTTGTTCCGAGTGCTTAATCATAGGGTAATTATTTTGTTACCCGTCTCCATGCTGAACAAAATAATCACCCTATCAACACAAAAGACTTCTCAATCATAGACTTTTCTACCCCACTCGAACTCACATGACTGCATGGAATCTCTTTACATCCATAGAGCAAAACCTAGACTCAACATTATGACCTCGGCTGTACCTCTACACACGGTTCATGCCTGACCCATTGTCCTCTGACTGTACAGACGTTGACATCTGGACCCTCCAAGCTCGCTCCATTCAGTTGCATTTTAAACTCACTCCGAGCAACATTTCAGCTCCCCAAATAGATTGACAATAAAAAGAATTGTTTTAATTTGCTAGGTTACCTGAAGCATTTTAGACTTCTGAAGATGAGAGGCATTCCCGAAACGTTAAGTTTTATTTGATAAGTCGACATAATATTTATAATTTGAAAGTTTTCTGAGCTTGGTCGAAAATATACAGATAAAAGCAAAAGTTTACAGAAATGTACAGATACATACAAAACAGAAGAAAGAAATCCCATACACAGAAGAAAGCAAAGGCAGAAGTACGGTCTACTCAGTAGAGCTGCGTACCGAGTAAGGCTAACACAACCCCCAGGTTCCCAGGTTATGGGGGGCGACAGTCACGGTGGACATGTGGGTGCCTCCACCAACCTCCCATGGCCCTGCCGCTCACAGCACGGGATTAGCGCAGAAGAAGAGGAAAAAAGTAAAAAGGAGAAGAAAAGAGTCTCGATTGTGCCAACGAGAGGTAGGGAAAAGAGCTGACTGTGGAATGCCGGACATACGGCTATACCAACAGCCGGGTGATCTCTCTGGTTGCCGTTGGCTCCATGGAGCTCATTCGCCTTTCATACGCATTTCCTCGCATGCGGGTTCACACAACCCACCTTCTCAGGCTCATACGCCTGCCAAGCAGGAGCAGGTGGCTAAAGAGAAGGGATTCAAATTCAGTCGCTTGGAATCAACCGTGCGTTGGTTGCCTCTTACGCCACGTTAGGATGGGAGCGAAATTCTAAAGCTCCCACTCCAGGGCTTAAAATAGCCTCAGCATTCAGTATAATACAGTAAAAATCAGCATGCCTATTAGGCCTAGGAAAAATTCTGAATGATGTATGAGCTTATGTGCGTAAACAGCTTCTCCTACCTGTGTCACAAAATCACAGATTATTTTCGCTATATCCAGCATATAGAGAAAGAAACGCAAAAGCTCTATGGAGTTGATAACGCTTTGAACTGCTTTGAAGTGGTCAAATGCCAACTGTTAAAGACCTTATAAGGGCATATTCAGCAGATTAATGAACGTATGCCAAAGCCCAATAATGCAAGTTTAAATGTTTGCTTAAAAGTACACTGATTGTATTAAAGTAAGGACCAGGAATGCGCCTCGAGCGTAAAAAAAGAACAGGATAGAAAACTCCAACAACTTGTAAATAAAATTCATTCCTATTGACCATGGCTACACACGATCTAATATGTATGTCTCTACAATGGCAGCGCATGCTGTTGCCTTATGGAGGCCAAGCAATTGAGCGCAATATAAAGCCCCTGGGGTATGTTTTTTGTTTATAACTTAGGAATAAGATACATTCTCTTGGTGATATGTAATATTCCAATCTTGCTGAGTTTCCATGAGCCCGAAGTGATCTTTCTTTTTATTATAATTTTAATTATAATTTCTGTTAAATCACATACCCAAATTACGGAGGTTGCGCAGCACGAAGCGCCTATCGTGCTGCCAGTGGAAGCCATTGCTGCTCACAACACCTGTGAACAAAGAATTTTTCTGTACAAGTCTCATTGTTTATCCTGTTTGTACGAAATGTAAGCCGGAAGCCTTATCCATATACCTATTTCAATGAGACAAATCTAGATACTAGTATTTTTCATCTGGACACACGCCGTTAGTGACACCATTTTCGACTTGTATGCGACACCATTTACGACTTTCAAGAACACGTAGAGTTGAACGAGCATGGAATTACGAATGACGTACGAGGTTTGCTTTAAAAATATCTAAGAAACGTTTAGAAATTCTGGTTGGCGGCGCTGAGACCGACATTTTGCGCGAGTGAGCTGTTGACCTTCACCTGTTGGCCAGCCACAGGCGCCATTATAAAAACATTGGATCATGTTAACGTAAGTTTTTGGTTACAGGTAAAGCTGATACAACCGCTGTTTCGATAACGGCTGTCCCCTACAATGTATAAAAATTACATCATGAAAGCCATACCGGTTTCAAAACTGCTATAGCATTAAACGAGTGTACGAATGTGTGTATATCTGCCTTGGTGTAGAGTCTGCAGCTTTCTACAAATCCAAGAAGTAAGTAGATGTAAGTGAATTTATGCATTTTACACGCTCACTTAAAGATGTTGTCTGCATATATCAACTGTTTAGCAATAATTTGAATACATACGTACTGATCATAAATAAGGACATAACGACTAATTATGGTTATTAATTTTTCAGCTAATCAATAACTTACTTAAAAATAATAAAATAAAATCTAACGTTTCGTGACTGATTTCCCATCCTCAGAGTTTAAAAACAGGCATATATGTAGACGTTAAAGACAGGTAGTGTATTTCCTTCTACTATCTGGGGACCGAGGTGTTATGGGAAGGTGTAAAAGCCGAATGACCGGAGTAATCTGGAGGTTCTGAAGCCAGTGTTTGCACAGTCGGACGATTTGGAATCTCTGTTAGGAATGTACATACAGAGGTAAAACGTCAGTTGTGGATAGTGGGGAGAGGTACAGCTGTAGTGATTATATTGAGGCTAGGTTTAGTTTTATTAATGCAAAGTGATTCTAGCGTGAGTTTATTGGGATAGGATAGTCGATGATGGAAAAGTCTTTCCTGCTAAAAGGATGGTTGTTTTGCTCAACATGAGGACAGGGAGCAGAATGTGTATGTTTTACAGGTGGTAAATCGGTTCTGCTGGGAATGCCTGAAGGCTTGTCAATGCGGGCTTTGAAATACTGTCCGTGCAGCCCACATATGAAGTACGGCAACCTCTGCATTGGAATCCGTAGAGAAAAACAGGACAGAAGAGGTGAGAGAGGATTGAAATATCAGCCTATGGTAAACGTGTTTTTGAAAGAAAACCTATCGATTCCATATATTTTATCAATATTGCTTCAATAAGGTCAGTTTTCTGGATCTTTTCGGTTTCACTGCCGCCAAATTATGAAACCAGAATACACGTTTCTAATGCAGCATTTCATGCTCTTCCCAAAGAAATATATATTATTTTTTCCAGAAATGAAAAATGGGAATGTGATGAGAATTTAAAGATAGATATTTCCTATGTATTCGTTAAGAAACTTAAGGTGTCGTTTTTCCCAAATTTTTCAGTTATTACTAAATAAAGTTAATATGGCTAGCGGAGATTATGCTAGCCTAACGTAACCTAACATTTTCGTTTCAGATAAGTGCCCATGAAATATTAAGCAATTCTGTATATTCATGAATAAATAGTCATTTATTTTTTTGTTTCTAAAAAACGAATAACATTTTCGAAAAAAACATAAAAACAACATTGGAAAAGTGTATTATTTTTTTACCCTCGAACAGAGTGAAAGAGGTGATACTGTTTTCGTTGAAGATGTAAAGTATATATATATATATATATATATTTATATTAAGTCTATATATGTATATATATATAGCTAACGAGGGTTCGGGTGTAAATTAGTCCGTTAAGTGTTTTTTTTTTGCATTAGGTGTATTTTGTACCTCGTAAAAGGCTGATAAATGTAATAGCCTACAATCCAATAAATACGTTCTCATAAGTTTAGGTAAAAGACAATGACTGGTTCTGCTAACGATCAAGGTATACGATGAAAGATTGACGCTAAGTAAGGAAAATCAAGGATTGACGCTAAATAAGGCCAATCAAAGATTAACGGTAAGTAAAAAAACACTAATAGTCCAATAAAATCTAACCTAAACACTAAAAACCAATACAAACACTAAAAATCCCCATAATTGCTGTAAAACAGACCGCTAGCAGAACCAGTCCTGGCCTTCACCTAACCTTATGAACGGTAGCTCATTCGAAGGGGCTCTCTAGTAGGGTGGTGTTCGTTGGTGGTGGTTTCGGATTAAAGAATGCCCAGGGTGTTTATCTGACGGGAAACGTACGAAAAGAGCCCCGGAGAGTAGTGGTTCATTTGGTGTAAAGTTCCAGCTTACACCTTATCCCCGCCGATGACAGATAGCGTCGTTTACAGTTAAATTCGCTTACGTTTATAGCCCCATTTAGCTATATATTTGTAAGTATATAAATATATATCTGTATTTGTCTGCCCACCCAATAAGTGGTCGAAGGAGTTGGGTAATCTTCATAATTCTTTGTAAAGAGTTTGGTGGGTTGACCTAAATGTGATCCATGCCCAAAAAATTGACCTAACTGACTATAAAAAAAATGACGGCGTTGAATTTCCTCCACCGCAGCAGATCGTCTCGCATCAAGAGGCCTCCTATTTCCCTATGTTATTACTAAGAGCGCAGGTGAGCGCAGCGCAAGCCTTGTTTTCCAATGTTATTACTGAAGAGCTAATATCTGTGAAAGAATGGGGCTGTGCCCCAGCCTCGTTCATCAGATATGACTTCGTTGAATTTGACCTGTACCGCGGGTGATGGTCTTCCGCGACCGATTCGTTTTATTTTTTTTTTTAAATTTTGCGTGCAGCCAAACAGAAAAGACTCCGTCTTCTTAATACATATTCTAATACGGACTATTCCATTTGGAGTGAGTGCATTGATTTTAGCTTTGTAAAGATTTTTTTTTTTTTTTTGCGCAAACAATATCCGGAACTACATTCCGGCCTTGAGGCCATTACTGGCTAGTGCATAGAGTGCTTCGTACATGTATTGAAAGTTTTATTTTCTGATAGGAAATATGAAAGATGTGCCTAACGGGCGTGCTCCTATAACAGTTAATTATATCGCACGTGTCTGCCGTTGCAACAGCTTTACCTGCAGCAAATATAGCTCCGATGATTGTGAATGTAGCTGCTTGTAAAATATTAGAGTTACAGCTTGGAGCCTCTTGTCCCGACCAAGGAATAATAATTGAAAGAAAGAAAATATTGCAAATCAGTATTGCTCAGCAAAATTGTCACCATCATTAGCTGTAACCTTTGCCCATCTACTTGGGAACTTTTCAGTCCCCCTTTCATAAAGAAATGTCTTTGAAAGAACAACAATAAAAAAAGAATGAAACTATGCTTCAACCTCATGAACCACGATAAATACTTTTTCAGTGATGACATGCTCTGAAGAACGAAGTAAGTAAAAACCTGACGGAGTAAGGTATGCCGAGAACGGTATGAGAGTGAGGAAATACTTCCCAACCTAACGACTTTGTTTCTTCTTGGGTTCGTTTGGCAGAAAGGTGTCCAGCGTATACCGTGTTACAAAATTGCTCCTTTCCTGCTTACTAGAGCAAGACATTTTCTACGCATCGATGCACTGAAGCATTCGATTTGCTGACAATATTGGTCAGCAGTCACAGTATTTCCTTGCTCCAATAACTGAGAGAGAAACTTTTTGTAATTCATACAAAATGAAAAAAAATGCTTACAGTAATTACGATTCACTTTGAATCCTTAATCTTCCAGTGGCTCTAGATGTGTTGAAATTATCAACAACACCAGATGTATCTAAATTTGAAGTTTAACTGATTATCTGGCATCTGATTTGACGTTGAAGACAGCCGTCAAGACTTAATCTGATGATTCAGCTTGGCGTACTTGAAGCAAACACAACTTCCCGGTATCTCTAATGCAATCAGTGATACGTTTTCTTAGAGCAGATGACGGGAAGGGTGGTAAAATTCGTCGAAACATTAGTAAACTTTATACGAGTAATACATTGCCGGTGGAATATTACGGAGATAAGTCATAGCTTTACAATTGTACGTACGAATGTTCATGATCAAAACATCAGGCGCAAGACTTCTGTGAACAGGGGAGTCAAAATTTTTTTTGCATGATACGAAAAGTAGCTACCCTAATACTAACGTAAATAGATCGACATACTGGCTTTGACATCAAATTGCTAAAAAATACCATTGTTTCGTATTTATTTTGAACGGCACTTACTTTCAAGAATACTCGAGTATCAATTTTATTCGTTCTTAATCATTTTAAAATCGAATGGAAATAATTTTTAAGTTTAAGACAGATTTCCTAATAATATTAACTTATCTTACGTCTAGAAAATTTTCATCCTCCCCTACGAATATGGTCTGGCATTAAATTTTTGCAGCTAGTTGTAATAGGTATCAGGAAGTTGAAAGTTTTCAAACAAGTTCCCAAACTCGATGAAACCAGGCTTGGTACTAAGAACGTTGTCTAAAGATGTGGACTCACCTCCGATTTTTTGGTCATCCAAACTGAAATCGGAGAAGAAAAGCGGACGATCGGCAAAATCTGTCCGCGCCATGGCCTCCTTGGCGACCTTGTAATCGAAGATGAAGACAGACCGAACACTGCCCGTACGGTACCTGCAGACAGCGCGTGGGTGTTCGGTTAGGGTAATATAGGATTGAACGGAACAGTTCCCACACATTTTATAGCCAGCGTAATTCCACAAGTTCAACTGAAAACAATTTGCGTTATTGAAATTCTTGGCAAAACAACATTCTATAGACCGTCATGCCAACAGATGATTCGAATATTTTCACTACATCTTGCAGACAATTAGAACTCAAAGTGTAATCGTCAACAACAGTGTCATCAAGACAGCCGGTACTCATTGGAGTACCACAAGGCACCGTTCTTGGGCCTGTTCTCTTTCTTATCATGATCAATGACATGGCCGGGGTACGGATGTAACTATGCAGTCCCTTCGTCATTTTCTGAAGATACACGAATACTAGCTGCTGTGTAATCTATGGAAGACGTGCTGTCTGCGCAGCAAGATAGAAAAGTATCTGTTTGTGGTCGGTAACAAATGATATGACTTTTAATTAAATAAAACTCATTCGAAATGGTAACATACGAAAAATATCCAACACTCCTTGAATCCACACTCTGTACCACTAGCGATGGCTATGGAATTGAAAGAAAGACCGGTTTAGGAGACCTCGGAGTGAGAATGAATGACGATGTTACCTTCGAAGAGCATATTTCTATAGTTATCACTGTGGCAAAAAGATAAGAGTGGATGAGTTTATGAACTTTCTTGCCACGCGGAGTAGATGTAATGCTCACACTATGGAAACATTTAATTCTTCCGACAATAGAATACTGTTTTCCACTTTGCATGCCGAGTACAAGAAAAAAAAAACTAGAAGAACTTGAAGCTATCCAATGATCGTTCACGGCCAGGATTCGAGGCTTGCAAAAGTACGATTACCACAAACGACTTAGCTGTCTCCAATTGCATTCAATACAACGAAGATTTGAGCGATATACAATCATATATGTTTGGAAAATTCTGGAACGTATCACTATGAATGTGAATGAGCGGATTGTAGCCAGACACTCAGAAAGAACTGGAAAGACTTGAGATATACGCATCCCAAACAGAGATGGTGATTGTGAAAAAGCTTTGGCGATAAAATATTCTAATTGCTTCACCGTTCAGGGAGCGAAATTGTTCAACAAAATGCCTCGGTAGATCCGAAACGCCACTAATATCAAAGCAATAGAGTTAAAAAATTCGCTGTATTCTCATTTAAGAAGAATTCTAGCTAGACTAGCGGTCATCGGTTACGCCCACTCTGGAGATAATTCGCTGCAGGCTCTCTCTTTGGTCGCTAACTGCGCTCCCACAGAAGACAGCGTCGTGACTCCACACACGTGGGGTGATGTGAGAAACGTCACCTGGATTTTCTCCTAAGACCCACAAGGTAGAAGATAGGTATGTCCCCCGCCGTTCAGGCATCTGGAGGCAATATTATACTTTGGGGTTGTTTTTGCTGGGATGGATTTCGATACATGACTCTACGGCGGCGAAATAAGTCACAGGACTGTTTCCAGGTTCTTTGTGACCACATGTACTAAATAATGGAATAATAAATATTTTTATGTGGAAACGGCATGTCTCTGAACAACTTTGTTTTCATTTACATGACCGAAACTCTCCTCAATTGGTTTCACGAAAATGAGGACTCGCGTAAACACTTGAGTTGGCTCCACAGTCTCCTCCTCTTAACCCAATAGAGAATTCAAGACATGAGATAGAGAGGGGCATATGCGTCTCATTGCCATTGTGTTCAACACTGGCAACTTTGAGAGCGAAGTTTCTTCGATTAGAGCCAATTG
>LQNS02277718.1:21995276-22008848 GCA_001587735.2 Parhyale hawaiensis
CGTCCGTCCGTCAGTCCGTCCGTCCGTCCGTCCGTCTGTCCGAAGCCTTATTTTCCCCTATCTAATACTGAAGAAAAAAATTCCAAGGTACCCAACTTTTTTGTTGCGGAGAGGGTATCTTGGATACGGGGAGGCACTTGGGCGCTGGCCTGCATGCCTGTGTTTGGACATGTTCATTTTCAACGGTGCTACGGGTGATGCCACTTAATTACGTCTCATCTAGACTATCAACCCATTGTTAAGCTGATATGTTTTCAAATATATATTTTTATGACTTATTCAGCAAAAGGGTTGCACTTGGTACATATCAAACCTTTTGTTGAGCCGAGATGTTTTCAAATATATATTTCTATGACTTATTCAACAAAAGGGTCGCGTTTGTTGCACTAGTTAAATATAATTGAAGTCACCAAACGTACTGTTGGGTATTGTACTTTCACCTACTTTAAATGGGTGTTTAGATGTACTGCTGGAATTCGATCCCAATGCGACATGTCAACCTCGTTTGCCGGACACTATGCACCAACCCACACTTTCCGGCAAGCATCAATGAACACAAAATTCATTCGCCGTCACTCAGCAGGTTGCTACACATGCAACATGATAGGTTAAGACTGTCGTGAATAAAAACTCCAGCACAGGTATTCTCTAAATTGATCCCCCCTGTATTTTGTAGTTTTATGATTTAGGCTCGATATAGGGCATGTTCGATTAAGCGCCAAATTAGGCGTTTGAGGCTTGACTTTATTGAAATTTCAAGCGTGTGCCCTGACTTCGACCCGTTAAATCGGGTTTTAGGCATTGATCCTAAATAGGTTAGCTCTGAGACTTTCAGAAACTCAATCTTGTAGCTTAAAAGATATAGAGCAGTGGTTCTAAACCTTTACTACCATGCCCCTTAGGGATGCATATATTTTATTTTCTTTCGAGCCCCCGTTAGTGTTTACAAATAAATCCGGCACTTACAGTCATCAACATATTCATTGGCACGGTGCAATAAAACAAACATATTGTTATTAAAATCATGTTGGAATGAAAGTCAATTACATACAGTCACATGTATTTTCTCCTGCTCTTTCCAACGCAACAATCAGAGTTTTGAAAATTGTTGTAATAAGAGAGTAGTGAGTAGAAGTGTGAATATTACAGGTTCAAAATTATTAACACGGTTTATTATTTTAGTCTATTCAAGGTGTGTATACTGTTCAATTCTACCTTGAAGTCTTCCTAAATATTTTTATTGTTAGAAGTTTGTATGCAAACTATGTTTTCATCCTTCTTTTAGTATTATTCACTTTCGGATAGTTTCTACAGTATATTATACTGGGAGTAATAAATTCTTGTGATGTTAGAGGCTAAAGAACAGAGTGAAGGCTTCAGGAAATGTGATATAGCTTGGCATGTTAAGGGGGAAGGCTATGATAAGATTTTTAGATTTTCAAAAGGTAAAATATTACAAAGTCAACTCTTCGAGCTATTATAAAGAAGTAAGTCCGTATGCCCAACAAGGCAATGTCAAAACAAGAAAGGGCGTAAAGAAAAAGAGTTTTGTCCGAGAGAGCAGAGCGAAAGCTTGTTAGATATTCCAACCAAAACCCAATTCTTAAGGGCCACTGCAAAGGACATTGTAGATGCTCAATGTGACTCTCGATACACAGTTGGAAGAGTTTTGAGGAGAGCTAGAATGAATGCATGTCGTCCGAGAAATACCCATTTACTCAAGTCTGTACATATTGAAGCATGGATGGAGTTTTCAAAACGTCTTATTGACAAGGAGGTAGCTAGTGTCTTCTGGAAGCAAGTTTTGTGGTCGAACGGAACAAAAATCGAGCTCTTTGGGCTTAATGGTGTTTCACGTGTTTACAGGAAGTCTAATGAAGCCTTTTTGCCCCAGAACACTGTACTAACAGTGAAGAACGGGGTCGAAGATTTGATGTTGGTTTGCTGCTAATGGATCAGGATGCCTTGTTAAAGTCAACGGTATTATGGAAAAAAAGATTATGTAGAAATTTCGAATTGTATCCTGAAAGAATCAGGGAAGGAACTGTCACTCTATTGAAGTTGGTACTTTATGAAAGACAGGTGGCCTGAAGCATTCAACTAAATCTACTAGGTAATTACTGGAGAAGAATGATATTTATTCATAGGAGCGGCCTTCCCAGAGCCCAGACCTAAATCTAAAACAGAATCTGTGAAGAATATTGAAGTTGAGGGTAGCAGAGAAAAAAAACAAACAACCTCACTTAATTAGAGGAAATTTGTGTGGAAGAGTGGAGTAACATTGCTGCTGCAGAATGATTCAAGTTGGTGGAAAATTATAACAAAAGAGTGCGGCAAGTACTTGAGGCAAAAGGTCATACAATCGATCATAAGAAATACGGTGTCAATAATTTTGGACATGTGAATTTTGAACTTTTTTTTAACACATTTTAATACCTGCATTTTTTTAGAATCTGATTGATGCATCGGAAAGAACACATGGAAATGCATATGATTGTACGTAAGTAACTTTTATTCCGACATCCTGCACATGATTTCATGAACAATGTGTAAGTTTTATTGGACCGTGCCAATAAACATGGTAATGAATGTATGTTAAGGCAGAATAATATTAAGAACTACTGATATAGAGTTTCAAGCGAGTTTAACGTAACTGTATGTTTTACTTCTAACTCTTACAACACGCTTCAAACTGACAGAAAAGGGAAAATCCAAAGCTTCACAGTGTAAAAAAAAAAAAAATACGTGAAATGACAGAAAGTGCCCGGGCACTCCATTCGCCGGACACTATTCAACTTTCTGTTAAATCGTAACAGGAAGTATTTAGAGATTCCGTCACTAAGCGGATTATTTTCTGTCACCTAAACAACTTCCCGGTAGATTACAGATTCCGAAATTTGATTCCGCTATTTGTTGTTCTTTAGAAAAAGCAATGTGCCTGGGCTGGAGTCGAACCCACCCATTTGAGACTTGAACTTTAGAGGTAGCGCCCTAGCTAATCGAGCTATGAAAGCTCTGCCTACTCAGTGGTCATAAGAGGGTTATATCACCCAGAACACCATTTTATCGCAAAGTGCACACTTATTTTATTTCTATTGTTTGTGAATAATTCGTTGACACCTATCCCTGTCGATACAATATTCATGTATCATTTAGGAGCAACTATGTGTGATTTGTATTCATTGTTATACTGTATGAGTATCCGAGTTTTGTGAGTGAATATTTTCGAGAAATCTTGCTTCTACGCTTTTGTTTACTAATCAAGAACATTTACATTGTATAAGGAGACTTTTACTACGTATGCTGATTATAAAAAAATGCTATAATATTTAGTGCATACAGATTCTCACAGATCTGAGAGATGCCCAAGTAAAGCAACATTAATAATACATCATTGCCTCCGCCAAGGATGTTATGTTTTTGTAGTGTTTCTTTCTCTATCTGTTTGTCACCAAGATAACTCAAAAAGTTGTGAACGGTCCTTTGTGAAATTTACAGGGATTGTTAGGCATGTTAACAGTAACAGATGATTACCTTTTGGTGAAAATCTGTTTGTCTGTTAGTTTGCATGCCTATTTTTTCTTAGTGCCGTTACTCAAAAAGTCATAGACGGATTTTCATGAAATTGACATGAGTTGTTCGGTGTATTAACGAAGAGTAAATGACCAAATTTTTGTAATGATCTGCTAGTTCTTCGTTTGTCGCTGTGTTGGATTTTATACTTTTTAACACAATAACTGAAAAAAGTTATGGATGTATAAACTTACAGGACTTCTAAGCAATGCTAAATGACGAAAGTGATTAAATTTTGGTGATGATCGGTTTATCCGTTTGTGCGTTTGACTTATGTTTGTCATAATGTTTGTTAGCAGGATAGCTCAAAAAGTTATGCACCGGATCTTCACGAAACTTGCAGAAACTATTAACATTATTGAAAGGCACGAATGATTAGATTTTGGTGCTGGTACAAAAAAAATAATGGGTTCAGAACGATTTGAATTTTTCGTTACCGTTGCCTTGCTTGGCGTAGGTCTGTCCTCTCAGAGTGCTCTCTACTTGGTATTGTAAACATATTCTCTAACAGTTGTTTGCACGGTAAGTTCAAGCAAATGGACTGAACAAGCTAATATAGAACTACTGACCCTTGGATCTAACGGAGATGTGGAAAGCTTTTCAGTAACACGCCGATCAACAGACACTTCCCACTGATACTACAGAAATGATGCATTAATCTCCGTAATAAAATAGAACGTAATATTTCTTCTGTGAACAATGTGAAGTACAGCTCTTGCAGCGAAACGGCGGATACTTTGGGAGCTTTTCAAAACGGAAAAATTTACAGTTAGTCTTCTTGTTTCTCTCCGTTGAAACGCAGATTTTTTTTTTTTTTTCACCGTGAAGTTTTGAAAAAGTCGTGCTTCAAATCTTAATTTCTTCACTCTTCCGAACGTGCCCTTAATATTGTGTGCTCATGATTAATATATGCTTTCATCAAGCATGTGGAGCCCAATATGCAGAATGTAAATAATGAGACTGCCTAAAACAATGCTAGCTTATATCGAACCCTGCCTAAATTTAATGGATTAATTAAATTTAATTTACATCAAAGACCCTGCTTACCTCCACGACCTTTCTGCTTTCCTCTAGGAAAGCATCAACGATATGCTCTTGGAACACGAAATCCTTGACAACCTTGGGCAATTTCTTCAGAATAGGGATAAATGTCGGCAGAAAACCCAAAGTCGATATATCGGTTTGAAATTTCTTGGTGACGCTGTATATCGCATCCACCTCCTCAGATCTCAGGTCGAAACGACTGCCTAGTTTAGAAAGATGCAGCATTATTGTTTGCTCAATGTAAATAGTACTCATTTTAGCATTTATTGGAACTTGTGAATCACCTGAACCCAATACATTCTTGATCTTGAGATCGAATATTTAGGTGCGTTGTATAAGTTGTGGTACTATAACGCATAATATCACCTGACAATAATTTCTTCTCAGTAGCACAAATTATTAAGTTTACAATACAAGCATCATCACCTACTTGCCACCATTTGCCAAATGATGTTGAGTGCGACTGTACGGAAGCTGTCGGGGTAGTTGATGGCAACGCCGTCGTATTTCTTAAGATCCTCCACCAGCGCTTTGGCCTCTGTGTTGATTGCCTCCTCCAAATAGCTCTTTCCCATGCCTGCATGAGAATATTAAATCACGGTTATATCTGTATTATCTAGCTTTTGTAATATTTTGGAGCATTACGGTGCTATTATATAATTCTCGCAGGTGGCTATTGCCCATACTTGGGGGCATTATACATGATAGTTATATTACAAACCCAGATTGCGCAGGTTGCGCAGCACGAAGCGTCTGTCGTGCTGCCAGTGGATGCCATTGCTGCTCACAACACCTGTGAACAAAGAATTTTCGATTAAAAGTTTTATTTGTTGTTCCTTTCGGCACAAAGAGTAAGTCGAGCACATTATGCATTTACCGCTTCCAATAAGATTCATGAAGATAGTAGTATTTTATATTTGGACAGGCGGCATTACTGAAAAAATTTACGAGTTGTCGTTCAGAACAAAAATACTTTCACGAACTTCACAGAATTTAACGTCCATAAAGCTACAAATGAGTTATGCGAGTTTTTTTTTTTTAGAAAAGCTACGTTTCGAAACTCCGGCTTGGTGGTGCTGTTCTCCAACGCCTGTGGTACTAGGCACGTACAGACGCCACTGTGGAAATATTCGATTGTGGTAATGTATGTTGCTTGAGGATACGTAAAGCTCATGCACACGCTGTTTAGATAACGTCTGTCTCCTACAACGTACAAAAGTTACATCACGAAAACCATAACGGGTATTATTCTACAACGGTTGTAGTATTGAACGAGAGTACGAATGTGTGGAAATTTACCTTGGTGCATATCAATGAAGTAGGTGCATGTGAATATGTGCACTTTACAAGCTCAATTAAAAGATGCTACATACTGTATACATCAATTGCTTAGCAATAATTTAGATATGTATCGATTTTTGGTGAGGACATTACGACTAATTACATATAGTTCTTTATTTTTTCTAGATAATGAATAGTTTACTTTAACAATCCTGCTTTAAAACGTTTCCTTTGATTGGCACAGGTTCTAATACGAACAATACTATTTCGAACTAGAGCACTCTGAGAGCGCATACCTCTGCCAAGCAAGGCAACGGTTAGGAATAATTCAAATTGGTTCTCACACCATGATTTTCTGTTTTTCAACACAAAAATCTAATGATTCGGGCCCTACAACAGCTTTAATAGCTTCAGTACTTTTCTTTTGAAGATCCGTTTATAATTTTTTGAGTTATGTTGCAAGCAAACATCCTATCAAACATTAGTCAGACTCAAAAGCGGCTCAAATTATCATCACCAAATTTCAATTATTTATGTCTTTCATCATTACTAACAACTCCTATCAATTTGATAAACATCCATTAATATTTTTTAAGTTTATGTGTTAACAAGCTTAAAGTTAATAACAGTGACAAACTAACCAACTAACAAACAGATCCTTTAAAATATTGGAGTATGGACTCTTCATCATATACTTAACAACTCATGTAAATTTCGTGAAAATCCGTCTATAACTTTTCGAGTTATGGCATTGAGGAAATGAGGTAGACAAACAAACTAACGGATGGACGGAACTTCATCAAAAGTTAATCACCCTCCTAACATACCTCACAATCCCTGTAAATTTTGTCAAAATCCATCTATACCTTTTTGAGTTATCTTGGTGGCAGACAGAATAACAGACAAAGAGACAGACCTGATGAAAACATAACCTATAGGCGGAGGCAATTAGTGGACAGACGTCAGCATTATTAGGACTTTTGCCATATTTGCGCAAACAGTAGCTGGAACCACATCCCGTCTGGACGACCTAACTCCTAGGAGTTATGTCATGTTTCTCTTCGCACATGTATTGCATTAGTACGTAAGCGACTATAGGTTATGTTCGAATTGTGCATTTTGAATTCATAAACTCGAATATCACTTCTGTTATCTTCTACTATGCCTGTGATATTACATTCGCACTAAATTTTACTGAGAATGCTTCTATATATGATATCGTATAAATTTTTATCATTTGCCACCATTGCCTCCGGTACTGAATATTTTTACCTCCACCAAGGAGGTTACATTTTCATCGTGTTTATCTGTCTGTCTGTCACCAAGATAACTCAAAAAGTCATGAACCGATTTGGACGAAATTTACAGGAATTGTTAGGTATGTTAGGAGGAACAGATCATTAACTTTTGGTGAAGATATATCCATCCATTTGTTTGTTTGTCTGGCTCGTTTTCCTCAATGTCATAACTCAAAAAGCTATAGATGGATTTTGATGCTTATGATCGACTCGTGGCTGAGATCTTCCTTTATTCTTCTTTGGCAATAATGCCAATAACTCACAGGGGGCTGGGACGTAAGTCTCGGTGGCTCCGTGAAAATGGGCCTGTTGGTCCGGCTACTGCCGCCTATCTAATCTAATAAGGGTTTGTGGGAAATATTCTGAAAGAAAATCTATAAAAAATGCCTAGCTCGTGTAAACCTATAGCGGCTGTTTTTATTGCTTGCCTCTCTGCTGCTGTAATAGCACTACTATATTCGAAATGGCTGCGCCGATTGTGAATTTACCCACTTGTGAAATATTAGGGGCACCGGAAAGTCCTGTCACCATTATCAGAGGTAACTTGTGACCAAATACCTAATTGAGAGAGGTTTGTTCCTCCTCTCACAAAGAATAACGCATTTGAAAGTAAAAAAAAAAAAAACAAAGGAAAGAACGATAAAAAATTCAAACACGAAGCTGGAAGAACTATCTTAAGTCAGCAGTTCTTTCCGTATTCCATAGTGAACATCTAGAATAGACTCCCTTCCCAAGTTGTAGGTGCGAAGACAGTCAACGCTTTAAAAAATCACCTTGAAAAGATTGGGAGAGACACCCTACACAGCTAAGAACACCTCCTCCGGAAAGCGAATATTTTTTCCCGAACTTTTCAACAAGTACAGTCTCAGGCAGCCAATCACGCGGCAGCTTACAGACCCAAGCGGGATGAGCCACGGGTGACGATTGCGAATGGTTTGTGCTCAGAAGCGTGCCTTGAAAAATGATGTAAATTCACAGTTTACGAGCCGTGAAGTTGTTCTCATAATTAATAGGCACGTATTAAGGTGGGGTGATGCACTTGAACTTCGTTTAGAAGTGAGCAGCTTGTAAAAATTGCACGTGTGTTAGCAGATCATATTCTGTTTGGGTCTCTGTGTACTTTATGCACATGTTACAGTTAATAACTGTCACCAAGCATTGCGTGCAACACTTAGCCATTAAGTGAATTATTCAGCCATACATTAAATGGATAGGTTTGTTTCACGTCAAGTTAAGCAATGCCAGGTTCTATTTGTTAAATGGAAGTTAATGTTAAGGAGATGCGTGCATAACTAAAGATGCTTTCAGCATGTATTTTCTCTTATACTACATATGTTCTCAGTTTCATATTTTCTAACCTGACATAACCTAGCCGAACTGTACCTAACCTAACCTAGGTTAACGTACAGTAAATCTTGTTGAACCCTATAATTACCATGACATAACCTACTCTATCCAACTTGAACTTACCTTATTGTAATTAATCCTTTTCTGAAACGGCTGCTTCATTTCACTTACTGCCTAAGCATTAAACAAACAAACACAAAAAAAATATTTATTCCTCATATGTATTCTGTGTCCAACAATATCATACAAAAATGGCTGTCACACCCGTAAATAGCGTCAGGAATGTTTACTTGACTTCAATTTCATGCAAAAATATATCGTTGCATTTGTATTCACGCTGAATAAAAGTTCTACCCCTCTGAAACGCTTCAAATTATCTTGCCTATATCAATATTGTCACGAAAAAATTAACAACAATTTTATTGGCACTAAATATATCTTGGCAAATTTTTAAGCGTCGAAAAATCTTTCGTCAACCAAAATGTTCCCTAAACTTTCATCATCAAAACTAACCGAGCACAAAATTTCAGCCTCAAACTAAAATATCCTGTAAATATGCTCCGCCAAACTAACTAGTCGTTAATCGCCACAAGCAAATACAGTACTTCTACGTCAAATTATTTTTGCAGCAAACGTTTCCCATAAAAAATTTGTTGCCCAATTGGAATATCCTCAAATATTTTATGCCCCAAACAGTCTCTCCGCAAATAGACAGCCCGCAAATTTTTCTACGAGCAAAAAATGGGGGTGTACCCCGTGGCCAGCAGCAGCTTTGCCATATCGTGCGTAATCGTTTCCGCTAGTTTTATAAAACAAAAACCATTTAGTCCTAATGGTTTTGACCCCCAAGGGTCCTGTTTTGAGAATTAAATCTATATATTTTTCCAAAATGACACCGACACAGCCGGCCGTGTCAGCTGCGTGCACCTCAGAAGAAAATCACTACGGGATTGTACAGCAAAGAGCTGTTTATTTACATCGACTTGCGTCATTTTCACCGGCAAGTCGCACTTCTATGCCATAATTTGCCTCAGTAAAATTGACTAATGGCACGTATGATTGGTGTAAGACAAACGAAAACATATGCGGTATAGCGTGGGGAATGATATACCGTAGCTGGAGCGCGGGAGGTAAGAGTGAGGGTCAGGGGAGAAATAGGACGCTAGGCAAGTTTGGGCTAAAACAGATATACGCGTACACTTTTAGCTGTCGCGCGAATGGAGGCAACACAGGTTTGGTGTCCCATAATTCGGGGTAGCTAATAGTTGTGCAAGACTGACTTGTGTCAATATCTTTAGCGTGAAAAATTAGTTGCCTGTAGAGAAGTGGACGATATCCTCATGGTAGGGAGAATAAGTATGCATAAAATTACTAGACGTGAAATATTTTGACGGAAGGTAAGACAAAAAATTTTTAGATGTATCTATGATTATTTAGTAAACAATTTGATGTAAATTAATTGGATGAGTTAAAATTGGTGAAAATACTGTTTAGAAGAGAATTTTTTGTGTGAGGGATAATTGTTGGAAAATATATTTGAGCTTGGATATTTATACTGTTAAAATATGTGCGATATACAACTTTGGGTGAAAATTTGTAGTCAATAGCAGAGAATACGATGCAAAATTTAACCTAATTTCATTTTGATGGAAATTATTTCGACGGTGAGCAAATTGGACGAAAGACATTTTGCTGTAATGAGGTTTGATGAAAGAAAATTACGTATATTTTCCCTTGGAGCTTAGAGAAGTAGAAGTACTTGCTTTCGAATATACATTAGTGGCTGCTGTACAGCCATTCCGTACTCACACCATTCCACTATTCAGATGTACTATAAATAGTTTATTTGTTTCGATGGATGGTGAGCGGCCTGCATTTTAACTTAAGGGGTGTTCGATAGTGACATAAACTCAATGTGCATACCTTAAATCAAGCAGGACTGTCACACCTCTATTGATATTCATTGATCATCAGTGGACATCAATAAAGGTATGTTAGTACCTAGTTTAGAATTGAGGTGCGCGCGAAATGTGCATGCGTATATTGTACATTGGTCTGTGAGTACCTGATGCGTACGCGCAGTGTGTCTATTAATTGTTCAGTAAAGACTGCAGATTGGCAACGGACACTGCTCGCGGACAAACTACAGTAAAGGTTAGAAAAAGTGCTGTTTTTCCGGCCCTTACAATGGACTCACTTAACACCTACACTATTAGGAAGTAAAGAACTTAGAGGTAGCAATGCGACTAATTTATGACCAAATATTGAAAATGACAGAACTACTAGTCCTCCCAGCGTAGATCGTTAATCATTACTAGCTACTCCAGCCTAGATTATAATCCCTAGGTCATTTCTGAATTACCCCTTTACTATAATTTTTTGTTTGATGTACCTCTCCTTGCGTAATAGCAATATTACGCATTCAAATTAACAATTTCGATTAAAAAAACTAAGACAAAATAAAAGGTCACTTTAATCTTTCTCTTTGTTGCAGTTTTTATATAGCAACAGCTATATATTATATTCTTTGATTTAGTTTGTAAATTATTTATTTTGCATATTTGGTCTGTAAGTTAAGTTGCAGGGTGCTCATCAAACATCGAAACCATTCGATAATTATTTATAGCCCATCGGAATAGTGTGAGTACAATATAAGTTTATCATGAAGGGTATGAGAACGTATAGAACGCTTTTTGTAACTTCATGTGAACGTACAGAGTCTCAATAATTTTTACATTTTATTTGTCGTAGACATAATGTGCCACAAATTTCCAGTCTCTACCCAGTTAAAAATCTACGGTGGAACAAGCGCGGCATATGGTACGCAGTTCTACGCGCACGGTCGCCTTTTTGAGCGGGGCATCCGCGAGGCTCGGGAGCTGGGCGCGNAACTCATGTTAATTTCATCAAAATCCATTCATAACTTTTTGAGTTATGGCATCGAGAAAAATGACGCAGACAAACAAACAAACAAACGGATGGACATATCTTCACCAAAAGTTAGTCATCTGTTCCTCCTAACATACTCAAGAATCCCTGTAAATTTCATCCAAATCGGTCCATACCTATTTGAGTCATCCTGGTGACAGATAGACAGACAAACAAACAAACAGACAGACAGACAACTACGACGAAAACATAACCTCCTTGGCGGAGGTAATAATCACGTATTAAGGTGGGGTGATGCACTTGAACTTCGTTTAGAAGTGAGCAGCTTATAAAAATTGCACGTGTGTTAGCAGTTTATATTCTGTTTGGGTCTCTCTGTACTTTATGCACATGTTACAGGGAATAACTGTCACCAAGCATTGCGTGCAACACTTAGCCATTAAGTGAATTAATCAGCAATACATTAAATGGATAGGTTTGTTTCACGTCAAGTTAAGTAACGCCAGGTTCTATTTGTTAAATGGCAGTTAATGTTAAGGAGATGCGTGCATAACTAAAGATGCTTTCAACATGTATTTTCTCTTATTACCACCGCCAAGGAGGTTATGTTTTCGTCCTGTCTGTCTGACTGTTTGTCTGTCTGTCTGTCTGTCACCAAGATAACTCAAAAATTTATGAACCGATTTGGATTAAATTTCAGGGATTGTTAGGTATGTTAGGAGGAACAGATGATTAAATTTGAGTAAAGATATGTCCATACGTTTGTTTGTTTGTCTGCCTCATTTTTCTCGATGCCCTAACTAAAAAGTTATGAATGGATTTTTATAAAATTAACATGAGTTGTTAGGTATATAACAAAGAGTATATGATCAAATTTTGGTAATGATCCGTTTTTTCGTTCGTTCGCTCGTGTGTCACTGTTTTTAATTTTATGCTTGTTAGCACAATAACTCCAAAAATAATGGATCGATCTTTACGAAATTTATAGGGTATATACCCTATAAAGACATAAATAATCAATTTTTGGTGCAGATCGAATTGTTCGTTTGTATGTTTGACTTATGTTTGTCATAACGTTTGTTAATAGTATAACTCAAAAAGTTACGAACGGATCTTCAAGAAAATTTAACAAACTGTTATTAATATAAAAAGGCACAAATGATCAAATTTTGGAGTTTATACAAAGAAAATCATTGTTTCAGAACCAATTTGAATTTTTTGCTACCATTGCCTCACTTGGCGGAGGTATGCGCTCTCAGAGTGCTCTAGTATTACATATGTTCTCAGTTTCATATTTTCTAACCTGACATAACCTAGCCGAACTGTACCTAACCTAACCTAGGTTAACGTACAGTAACTCTTGTTGGACCCTATAATTACCACGACATAACCTACTCTATCGAACTTGAACTTACCTTACTTGAATTAACGCTTTTCTGAAAAGGCTGATTCGTTTCACTTACTGCCTAAGCATTAAACAAACTACTATGGTTTTCACTGGCCGTGTTACACTGTTTTTCGCGAATAATCCTTGAACGAATTGTCGGATCACTATGGTATTTCAACACAAAGCCTGTCACAGCCCTACCTAATTTATGGCTCACATAGCATATTGCAATATGTGTTTACAGAGGAGTTTACTCTTGTATATTAAGCTGAAGCCAGGAAGTCGCTTCAACACATTCGAACTACACCCAATTGTTCAAAGAAAACGGGACTCTGTTTTTTTTAATAGCTCGTTTTCTGCCTTAGGTGAGTTGCAATCAGACGCAGGTGTTACCCTCACAGTGTTACCCGGTATCACCCCGTGTAGCGGTGAATCCGGCGTGCGATCTCAGCGATCCGACGTGCGATTTCAGCGATCCGACGTGCGATCTTAGCGATCCGACGTGCGATCTCAGCGATCCGACGTGCGATCTCAGCGCCCCTAAAAAGTGTCGAGGAATTTGCAGACAATTGGTATCTAAACATTTCTGGCGGAGCCCTATTTTAACTGTATTATAAGGCCGTCCTAAACATCTATAATATTAATAGCGTTGTTCCTTCGTTCCTTCGTTCCTTCGTTCCTTCCTTCCTTCCTTCCTTCCTTCCTTCCTTCGTGTGTTACGCCTGAATTCAATGTTCAACTCGCATTTGGCCT
>LQNS02277718.1:22010091-22032731 GCA_001587735.2 Parhyale hawaiensis
TTACAATAATAAACACGATTAAATTAGATGTGCAACCAATTATGTTAAAATCCAACAACAAGCATATTGGTAAAAGGAAATTTTCCAAATACTCAAAATAAAGTTGGTAAACCGTGAATATTTTCACGGGTCCAGCTAGTACTAATAATTTGCGCAACATGATTGCACAAATTATTGAACTAATGCTACAGACTGTACAATCATTTGGCGCAACATTCAACTATAACTGCTCCAATTACGCTTTTGGTAGCGTCATTTATTTGTTTTTTTCCTTCCTCTTGAAACTTGTTCTCAGCGAATTCATTTTTTATGACATCTTTATTTTTATCGTAAGGAAATTTTTACCTGTACTTTCCAAACAATTTTTCGAATTGTTCGTTTTTCTTGTTTCTGTTGCTTTAATCACTGTTAGTAAGGCACCATAATACTGGTAATGACCTATATTCCTAATCCTCGATGAACTCTNTGTACTTTCCAAACAATTTTTCGAATTGTTCGTTTTTCTTGTTTCTGTTGCTTTAATCACTGTTAGTAAGGCACCATAATACTGGTAATGACCTATATTCCTAATCCTCGATGAACTCTAATAGAACTTTCAATCGTTTTCGGTGGTTTTAGAAGACATAGTTTGAATACCGAAACAGCCGGCCGTGTCAGCTGCGTGGACCTCAGAAGAAAATCACTACGGGATTGTACAGCGAAGAACTGTTTATATACCTCCACTTGCGTCATTTTCACCGGCGAGTCGCACTTCTATTCCACAATTTGCCCCAGTAAAATTGGCTAATGGCACGTATGATTGGTGTAAAACAAACGAAAAAAACTTATCTAACGGTATAGCGTGGGGAATGATAACGCCGTAGCTGCCGCGCCGGAGGTACGAGTGAGGGTGAGGGGAGAAATTGGACGCTAGACAAGTTTGGGCTAAAACAGATATACGCGTAGACTTCTAGCTGTCGCGCGAATGGAGGCAACACAGGTTTGGTGTCCCATAATTCGGGGTAGCTAATAGTTGTGCAAGACTGATTTGTGTCAATATTTTTAGCGTGAAAATTTAGTTCACTGTAGAGAAGTGGACGATATTCTCATGGTAGGGAGAATAAGTATGCATAAAATTACTAGACGTGAAATATTTTGACGTAAAGGAAGGTAAGACAAAAATATTTTAGATGTATCTATGATTATTTAGTAAACAATTTGATGTAAATTAATTGGTTGAGTTAAAATTGGTGAAAATACTGTTTAGAAGAGAATTTTTTGTGTGAGGGATAATTGTTGGAAAATATGTTTGAACTTGGATATTTATACTGTTGAAATATGTGCGATATACAACTTTGAGTGAAAATTTGTAGACAATAGCAGAGTATACGATGCAAAATTTAACCTAATTTCGTTTCGACGGGAATTATTTCGACGATGAGCAAATTGGACGAAAGACATTTTGCTGTAATGAGGTTTGATGAAAGAAAATTACGTATATTTTCCCTTGGAGCTTAGAGAAGTGGACGTACTTACTTTCGAATGTACATTAGTGGCTGCTGTACAGCCATTCCGTACTCACGCTATTCCACTATTCCGATGCACTATAAATAGTTTATTTGTTTCGATGGATGGTGAGCGGCCTGCAACTTAACTTAAGGGGTATTCGATAATGACATAAACTCAATGTGCTTACCTTAATTCAAGCAGGACTGTCACACCTCTATTGATATTCATTGATCATTAGTGGACAATCAATAAGGTATGTTAGTAATTAGTTTAGAATTGAGATGCGCGCGAAATGTGCATGCGTATCTTGTACATTGGTCAGTGAGTACCTGATGCGTACGCGCAGTGTGTCTATTAATTGTTCAGTAAAGACTGCAGATTGGCAACGGACACTGCTCGCGGACAAACTACGGTATAGGTTAGAAAAAGTGCTGTTTTTCCGGCCCTTACAATGGACTCTCTTAACACCTACACTATTACGAAGTAAAGAACTTAAAGGTAGCAGTGCGACTAATTTACGACCAAATATTGAAAATGACAGAACTACTAGTCCTGCCAGCGTAGATCGTTAATCATTACTAGCTACTCCAGCCTAGATTATAATCCCTAGGTCATTTCTGAATTACCCCTTTACTATCATTTTTTGTTTGATGTACCTCTCCTTTCTCATTGCTGGAGTAATAGAAATATTACGCATTCAAATTAACAATTTCCATTAAAAAAACTAAGACAAAATAAAAGGTCACGTTAATCTTTCTTTTTGTTGTAGTTTTTATATAGCAACAGCTATATATTATCTTCTTTGACTTAGTTTGTAAATTATTTATTTTGAGTATTTGGTCTGTAAGTTAAGTTGCAGGGCGCTCATCATACATCGAAACCATTCAATAATTATTTATAGCCCATCAGAATAGTGTGAGTACAATAGAAGTTTATCATGAAGGGTATGAGAACGTATAGAACGCTTTTTGTAACTTCATCTGAACGTACAGTGCCTCAATATTTTTTACACTTTATTTGTCGTAGACATAATGCGCCACAAATTTCCAGTCTCTATTGATCAGTGTCAACGAACAGAGTGTGCCTATGTTACAATCAATAAGCAGAACCCAGCGTAATGCTTAGGCAATAAGTGAAATGAATCAGAAAAATGTTGATTCAAGTCAAACATGTTTAGGTCAAAAGGAGTAGGTTATGGCATAGAAATTAGGGTTCAGCAAAGGTTACGTTAGCATACGTTAGGTACAGTTTGGCAGAGCTATGTCAGGTTGGAAAATGTGGATTTGAGAATATATGTAATTATCAGGAAATGAAGGTTGTAGGCTTTTATAGTTATGCACGCATCCCCTCAACAGTACTATCAATTAAACAGATAGAACATGGGCTAGCCCAACGTAACATCTAGCAAAAATGTCATTTAATGTATTACTGATTCCATTCACTTATTGGCCAGGCATTGCGCGCAAGGTTTGGTGACATTTACTCCCTGTAACATGTAGATACATAAAACGCACAGAGACCAATGTAGAATTGGAACTGCTAACACACGTGCAATTTTTACAAACTGCTCAAATCTAAACGAGCTCAAGTACATCACACACCTTAAGAGAAGCCTATTGGCTATGATAATAAAGTTCACGGCTCGTAAATTGTGAATTTGCATGTTTTTTTTTTTTTAAGGTGCGCTTCTGAGCACAACACCGTCAGCAAGCATCACCCTTGGCTCCTCCCAATTTGGTCTGTGAGCTGCCGAGTGATGGGCTGCCTGAGACCGTACTTGCTGAAATATTCAGGAAAGAAAATTCGCCTCCGGAAGTCGCAAACTCTTAACGGCCAAAGCTTGGGGAGGCCACCTAAATCCATTATCTTTTCTCTTCCGCACTAACTTAACGTCTTCAAGCTCAGCAGATCTGCAGCTATAAACCGTGTTGGCAAGATCGTCTTTTTTTGGGTGATGTTTTTTTTTCTATTTCTTCAGACATCTGGATGATATTGACAAAACCTTATGGCAACAGCTCAAAGGACCGGGGCATTAGTCCCGGCGGATGGCTGGGATTGGGCCTGTCGGTCCATCGACTGCCGGCTATCTAATCGAAGTAAACAATGCTTCAACTTCGTGAACACATAAGACTAAATGCTTTAAAGAACAGAATAAATGAAAATATGATGGTGCAAGGTCTGGCGTGTATGGAGGGTGTGGAAGACATTCCCAACCAAAGGACTTTAATTGTGTATTGAGTTCGTCTGGTAGGATGGGGTCTCACATTATCGTATTTCAAAATGACTCCAGTTCTGTTCAGTAGAGCAGGACGTGTTCTACGCAGCGATGCCTTCAGACGTTCGAGTTGCTCACAGAAAAGGTCTGCAGTCACAGTTTCTCTTGGATTTATTAATTCAAAGTGAACCTTTTACGTCAAGTTTTCGTTTCATCTTGAATCATCTTCAGCAAAAACTATTTAGATATTCTGAAATTAGGTGTAACAAAGAACACCTTAGAAGTATACTACATACCAAACAATATTATCGTTGCAAATCTATCACCTTAAGATAAGAAGTTCAGTGGAAAAAGCATGATCATTCAGGGTTTGGGATTGCTCACGAATAAAAATTGATTCAAAATTTTCAAGTCAACTTAATGGCAGGATGATAAAATTTTGAAGTCCTCAGCAACTATTTTATGGCAAGCATTAAGGAAATTAGTAAAAATTCTGCTCTTATTGCGGATAGTAGTTCGATGTAAAGTTCTGAAAGAAATGCCTTGATGCTGAGACATTCTGACTTTCATTTGCTTCTTCGTCTCTCCTTAGGAAGCAGCACACTGTCTGCATTAATACTTATAAATGACAGAAGAAGCAATTAAAAGAGGCAGTTTGTCTTTGAATTTGAAAATGAGCTAATTCATACACTTGGTTTCAATATTACACGAATCTGGATGTGTGGATAGAATCTTTTAAGAAGCAAAGTAATTTTCTTTGTTAGATTGTAACCTTCAAAGCCCAATATTGGTGAAGTAAAATATATTATTTTGCTTTCAACTGTTGGGTGACATAGTCTCTCATTGTAAATTTTGTTGAGAGTCTTGCGAAATGCATTCTGGATTAGTTTATAGTTGGAAAGTAGTTTTGCATTTGTTTTTTTTTTTTCAATCGTTTGAGTTCCAAATTGAAGTAAGTCAGTTCAGAGCAAATCCTGAAAGCCCGACTTCATTATTTTATCATCCTGCCATTAAGTTGACCTGAAACTTTTGGAAACCGTTTTTTATTCATGAGCAATCCCAAACCCTGACTGATCATGCTTTTTTACACTGAACTTCTTATCTTAAAGTGATAGATTTGCAACGATAATATTGTTTGATATGTAGGATACTTCTAAGATGTTCTTTGTTACACCCAATTTCAAAATATCTAAATAGTTTTTGCTGAAGATGATTCAAGATGAAACGAAAACTTGACGTCAAGAGAGTATACCATCTAACTAAAAATGAATTTAATTGCAAGTCTCGTTCTACTGTTAAGTGAATATCTTACATCTACTTTGACGTTGAAAAGAAGGGTCCGGACTTAGTCTGATGTATTAGTTCAGTGAAAGAGAAGCGGACAAAACCTTCCGATATTCATAATCCAATCAGTGGTGCGTTTTCTTGTGCAAGAGACTTGCAAGCGGTTGAAATTCATGTTCAGAGTAGTGAAATTTACCGACAATAGATTATGACCGGTTGCGTGGCACAGAAATGAGTTAGAGTTTTAAAAATGGCTGCACGAAGATTCAATCTCGGTGAGGAACACAAGGCGGCAGATTCTGTGAAGGGAGATTCAACATCTGGTCGTGTGCTATGATAAGTAGACGCCTTAATATTATCGGAAACCAATCGAAGTACAGGTTTTTTTTAGAAAATTGTTAAAAACTTATGCTTGTTTCGTTTCAAAGCGCACTCACTGTCAAAATAACACTCGTATTAACGTTAATCTTTCTAAATAATTGTGAAATCGAGTGGACTTAACTGTGATGATTAAGAAGAACAATCCCTTCTCTCAAAAAAATTAAGCTATCTTACGGCTAGAATTGTTTTTATGTTTCCTACGAAAATGGTGTGGCATAAAATGTTTGCAGTGACTTGTGATAGGCATCAGTAGGTGGAAAGTTTTCGAAAAAGTTGGCAAAGTCGACAAAACTCACCTCCAAGTTTTTTGTCATCCAAACTGAAATCGGAGAAGAAAATCGGACGATCGGCGAAGTCCGGCCGCGCCATGGCCTCCTTGGCGACCTTGTAATCGAAGATGAAGACAGACCGAACACCGCCAGTGCGGTGCCTGTCGACAGTCAAGGGTGCTCGGTTAATAAGATGGTCTAAGATTGAACGTAACTGTTCTTACACCTTTTATACCAAGCACGTGCCGTGAGAATGTGCTCTGGGTAGGCATTTCAAATTTCACAGCACTGGGAAACGTTGGTTCGAGTCCGCATTCGGAGACCTAACTTTTAACAAAGTTGAAGCTCATTTACCTCCCAGTCGCAGTCCATTGTAAATTTTGTTAAAATTTGCTTCTTAACTTGTATTATGACGATAAAGCTTTCACAGCTCTTGACTAAACATTTAAATTTATTCATATCAGCTAATCAAACAGTATGAGATGAACTGTAACCTTTTGAAAACAGAAAATCCTACTGTTATTTTTTATAACGTTCGCACAATTGAACAGAATATTCTTTTTCTTTTTTTTAACTAGAGTGCCTTTTAGATACCGGGTACCAGCGCAAGCACTTTTTTTTCGTACAATACTCATTCCCACGTCCTAACAACTATCGTTCTCTTCTTTCGTTTTAGATCGTTAAGTTCTTGTGTATCTTCAGCTCGCACTGGAGATATCTTCTGATAAGTACTGTTTATAGCAATAACAGATAAATTAATGGATAAATTGAAAACAAAATGAGATGTAACTAGGCAAAAACGGCCAATAAACTTGCAAGCGTGACGCCCGAGCGATGGCACACACTGGCAACTACATTCAATGCAAGGAGGTTTACTAGTCTATTAAACCTCCTTGCCCAAAGACACACACAAAATAATAATTCTGCCGTTACCGCCCCTTGGTTCTCAACGCTACCGCTCGCTTTCACGGCTCGTGCATCGCATAATAATATCCGTAGCTTTCTCACAGCGACGCGTAGGCAGAGGCATATGATGCCTACCTGACATGCAATAATATGCGTTTTTTGCGTTATAAATGTACTAATTAACGGTTATAATCATGTTGTATTTTGAAATGTAACTGCTTGCTTCGTTCCTGCAATGTAGGCACTGCCTACCTCACTTACCCTGACGGCACGTGCCTGCTTTTCCCAAATGGTAATTTTACACATTCAGCTGGAAACAATAATTTCACGTTCTTGAAATTCTAAACAAAACAACAACTTATCGGCTGTCATACCTGTAGATCTTAAGAATATTTTCACTTCATTAAGCAATGTCCCTCATCTTTCAGGCCTCTGAAGGCATTGTTATGCCTCGGGGTTGTCTTTGCTGAGATGAACTTTGACATGACTCTACTATGGTAAATAAGTCAAAAGACTTCGCAGGTTGTTTGTGACCACTTGTGCCCGTCAATGGACTATCATTTTCGTGGAAACGGCGTACTTTTAAACAATATTGTTTTCATTGACAGGGCCAAACTCTCCTAAATCAATTTGCAGAAAATGAGGACTCACTATAACTCTTGAATTAGCAAAGCCCAATTGAGAAAGAAGACAAGAGGTAGGTAGCAAGGAACAAAGGTGCCTCACGGCCACCACCTTCAATATTGGTGACTGTGAAAAAGAGGTTGCTTCAACATTAGGGTCAAGTTATTATTGTGGAACTAAGAAATATCTAAGAACTTGTAGAATCAGTTGCAGGCAGGATGAAAGCTATGATTCAGTCCAATGGTGGATCCAATGACCAACAGGCAGTTGATGGTCAATACAGGCAGTGTCATATGGACCCATTTCTACGTAAACGATTAAATTAAAAGGAAATTAAAATCACTTATTGCCCTTACAGAAACAGTGGCGTATTGGCACGTGTGATTGTGAACCAAAATTAAAAGTTTAAGGCTTAACATGATGGAAACATCAGGCAAGTGCTCTGGCTTTGTGTCTTAGGCAATGACTAATCAGTCAACATTGAAACTCCCAGAAACGCAATCTCTTTGGTATAGAGAAGAGTTTTCAGATGGTGCACAAAAGAAGCATTGCTTTTAACACTTTCAACCCGATTCAAAGAGGCAAACCCATAACTTCAGTTTAAAGTTTCGAAAAAGTCAAGAATTCGAGGCTTAATTTCGGCCTCCATTCAAACAGCCCGCCACTCTACCGTGACTTCTTTCCTTGCAGGTTTGTGCAAAACTTAACCCTATCTGCTCCAAGGCAGTACAAAGTTGTACTGGCCTACCGTTTTTCGTTCACAGTTCTGCTCCCAGTGATATTCAACGCCCAAAACTCCATGACTTTCCTCAATTGATGATAACCATCAATAAAATTCTAATATACCCGCACATTACAGTCAGAAATATAGATATATATAAATATTTCAGAAAATTACATGATATCATTTCCGTATAGATTTTCTTTTTATACAAAAAAGAACTTTCAAAATTATCACTAAAAGACCGCAACAAGGCTAGAAAGGAAAAATACAAGCGATTCTACGTTCAGCTTGTGAAAGTATGAAAATTGCGGCAGATGTGCTGCAGGAGTATTCACCCTGTACTGTCCGGAGATATTTTCTTATTTTCGAATTTAATTGACATTAAAATTACTCTGAGGCATTATTTTTTCAATTAAATCTGCGAAAGAATAGTGGAATGAATGACTTTTGAGACTATGAAGAAAAAACTCTAATATTGATAAAGTCATAAGCATTTTTAGTGGGCGGTACAAATTTGTACCGCCTTGACGCTCAAGCGGCTGAAAAAAAATGGTAACGGATAGGGTTAAGTCGTGAAGGTCATGAGACTCACCATAGTTGCCACACCACCAAAACGTGCTGATCCTATTAGTAGAAAATACGGAGCAGATTAGGCTAGGGACGGCACCGAAATTTCTATTGAAGCTCGAGCAGATGGCGGAGTATATACTAAGGTGTCATCTTTCAATCAAAGTCTACTACTACAAGTTGAACTGCTGCACTGAAAGATTTCACTTCGACGGCGCAATGCCCTCTAGCAGACTGTGCTTCGGTACAAAAAATTGCAGAGCTTCGCTAGCTAAAATGGGGGAATCTATCGTTCCTGAATTTTACTTACATAACGATATCACCGTATTTCCTCTGTAGCTCAATCATGGGCTTTTCATCGAAAAAGGGCGCACTGCCGAAGAAGGGAAGTCCTTTCGGTCCTGGGAGGCGGAATGAACACTGGTTAGCGTTGTATAACACGCGTATACCGTACACTAAGGCACTCGTAATACTTTCTCAAGCTATCTAATTATCTACAGGGTCAGTCTAAAATTATTGCCGTGTTTTTCATTTATTTTGCACTTTCTTTTCTCATACCTCAAGTGGATGCGCCAGGTACATGGCAGACTATGGGGGTGGGGTAATAGCTATAGCACTCATGCCCTGCGCGTGTTTATCTTACCCGCACCACCCCATCAGTCATATTAGAAGAGGCTGCAGTGCCTACGTCGGTAACAGGCAACACCTTCACTAAAATGAATAAAAGTTGACTAAAGTTTAGAAAGCACGAAAGAGTCACAGCAGGGGACTCAGCCTTGGCCGGTATGACCTAGTGTTGCCTAATTTTGCGAACAGTGTGCATGTTAACCGTTAGTCTGTGTATCAGGCTCTGTGTATTTCTAACTGCTGCGTTGCGGTGTTATATTGAGCCGAAGGTTCAGCCCTTGCGGGTGGCTCTCCGCATCAGAAGGAATCGGATTCACTTCGTGATATCATGATTTGTTTATGCACAGCTAAATGAAATCGGCGAAATAAAAAATTCTTTTCTTTCCTAACTCAATGACAACTGCACGTATTCATATATGCATCTACGTAATACATAACCAGACTCTACTTTAGTTATCCTATTCATTTTCTTGTACAGATATCCGTTGCTCCACTGGAACAGCCGTGCATTTTCAAATTCACTGTTACAGCTTGCCGGGTGCTCAAGGTTAACGTCAGCCCTCAGACTTACGCGCGTTCCCTTTACTGTGAAAGACCCAACATAACTAACAAAATTTAACGGGGAGAAGGTAGAAATTTTTCTAATGATTTTGTTTAAAGGGAAATAATGCACTGGGTGATGCACAAGCCCCGTAATTACAGAAGCTGATAACTCTTCAAAAACTAGGCATTATATAAATGAGTTAGGATTTTTATGCACCCCTAACCAAAACAATTTTCTATATTTAGCAATAACTGAGAAGATGGCTAGAAAGGGAATATTTCCATTTGATATACGGGTCTAAACGCACAAGACAGGCATTAAAACAGTGCCATCGCGTGCGATGATCATCAGACTCCCCATGGGAATGTAAGAACAAATATCACGTTTGCTGGGATCTACACTTTCCATGTACATTGTAATCACGTTTCATGTCGGTAAGAATGACCAAACACACGAAGGACTATTTGTTTAAAACACGTTAGAAGACCAGTAGACTGCCTAGTGCCACGACGTTCGATGGCCCCTAGATTCATGAGGCAGCTATAGGAACATTTCCACAATGAGGAAGCAGATGTAACAACACAGTAAATAGGTAACGGCTAATAAAGCCCCACGCAGGTATATGGCCCCATGTACTCGTCTACTTGAGAGATATGAAGATACTGTCCATCTTGTGCAATAGGATGCATACTCTCAAGACGTGTGGGAAGAATGGTATCATGGATAGTGAGAAACAATACCATTATAAATTTGATGGCCCTTAGACTTACCAGACAATGAATAGAAAGTCGACAGCAAACTAACACTAAAATTTAACGTTTCGGAATTTTTTTCCATCATCAGAAATTTCAACTAAAAACTACAAATGATGCTGTCGACTTTGTATTCATTGTTTGTAATTAGCCTTAGGATAGTGTTTTACGTTTTTAACTTACCAGACAAGTGTAGCTTAATCTCTATCACATAGGACTGTCCCTGCAGGCTCCAGACTGACCAGATAGGTGGAAGTACGAACAGTACGTGCCATCGGGCCTGAAGGCCTCTCAGCTCACCAGGAGGGAAGTTGGCAGGCTTGCGGTCTTTGACGAACGCGTACAGAAGCAGCAGCGCGAAAAACAGTAGCACTTCCAGCCACATGGTTGCTGGGGGGATGTCTTCGGGGGCAATTTGATTTTGGGTTGGTTTCTGCACCAAATGTAGAAATAATTATTATTTTTTTCACAAAAAAATGCGGAAATTACTGCAAAGAAATTGTTACATGATGATATTAATGTAAGCAAAGTGAAATTTCATGGGGAAATACACTGGAAAATTTGGATGCACAATTAGTAACTATCATGCTCGTGAGTTCAGCACGTGAAGTCAGCATACTCTCAGTGCGCATCAGTAGCTTATGGGTGAGAATTAGATCGCGCCTCATTGTAATCTGGGAACAAGAACATAATCTGTAAAATCCATTAATTGTTTAGACTGAAACTACCTTTGCATTGCGTGCATCGGCTTCAAATTATCCGTATGCTTCACGTCTGTATTATTACTATTAAATTATCACATGACATGTCGCACTTTATAAGATATATCATCATAAAGATGTTCCGCATTATTTAGCAACGAGTTTACTCGACTGGAATAGGCATCATGTTCACTTATAAGCTTTCTCCAAGTATTAGGTATAATTTCATTTCATAATATGCTATTCATGCATCTTTTGACACTGAGAAGCGAGCAGCCACTCTTTGGCTGCATCAAATGCGGCTATCTTTCTTCTCACTTCTATAATTTTTTATGCGTGCACGCACTATTCTCGACGAGGTTACTGATATTACTTTGTGGTGAGGCCAAATCGGACAATGACCCCGTGCATGATGATACAGCACCAACATCAAGTTTCTAGATTACTAGATTGACCTTCGAGAACACTTAGGACTTCAATTGAATCTAACCACCGCAGCTCACTCATCTGCTGCTGTCAAAATTCTTGATACGTTTATCAGGTTGGTGCAAAAGTAATGTCCGATTTCCAGAAAAAAAAAAATCAGACCATATACATTACTTTTTAACCTCGTTTTGTAGATATTAAGTAACTCTGTGTTCCATTTGTACCTTTTTCTTTGAGATTATCTAACGATTGAACATAGATTTCAAAAACTTAACCACCATATATGTCCTATACCTAATGGTCATCTAAAAGAATGTTTGCTCGACGAATTTCATGAAGGTGTTGATGCATGTGCGGCAGCAAAATCTATTCAAAACACTTATACGGGGTCGATGTATGTAGTGACTGGAAGAAGTTGCAGAAGGTGGTTTTCTCGCTTTGAAAGTGGTGAGTGATTTTAACTTTAAAAGAAAAGTCAAAAATACAAAGAAAAAAAACTGATTCCGCATAATTGAATAATTTTGCTTAAGAGAACCCAACCACCACCACGAAGAAACTTACAGAACACCTAAATGTATCCCACCAACCCGATACTTTTCATTGCATCCAAAATGAACTAATATGAAGATGGACGTTTCGTGGAACTCGTCAAAGAAAACACTCCAAATAATACCTATTGTAGACTCATTGAGTTAATACGGAAAATGCTTATCCATGTGTTTACTCATCCAGTTTCTCACAGGTTCCGAGAAAGAGTTGATCGAGATGTTTCAAGTGATGATCCCCTTCGTTTTGCCGTAATTCGTTCGATACCGAAACATTGAAATGTGTTGGCTGATACTCGTTATCTTCCTCTTTGATTTATTTTCCCCATACCTGTCTATTCTAACTAACTTGAACAATAGTTACAGTGCCATCGAAAGCAGTCAGCGATATTCTGAAAACTCTCAGAGGCAAATAACCAAGCTTATACTCAGGCAAAAACATAACCTGACTTCGTTTCAATGCTCTTATATTGATCCTGCGTATGAGCAAATATGTAGTGAAAGAAAACATTATCGACGAATAAACGGAATCAGATGTATGTCGAGTTCTTCTGACGACACGAGAGAACAAGTACAGCCCATAAAATGCGTCATTCCGTGAGTGAAAATTAATAACGTAGTAAGCAAGTTGTATCCAGAAGTCCGCTATTGCACAATGTATGTTTTTCTATTAAATATGTACTGGTAGCCTATAGTGAATGCGCCTACTACGTGCGGTAGAAAAGTTTGTCCTGAAGTTACCGGTATGACCTTCACTGTGAAGAACTTGTGCACACAAGTTTCCTTTTATTAAAAAAAAGGATCATATGGCACCAGTGTACTGATTCATCTTACTCCTGTAACTAACTTATTTCAAATGTGCAAAACACATGTTGTGCATGAGACTGCACAAACTTAGTTCATGTAATAGAATACAACCATCCCATTTCATGATAGAACGTGACCGACATAATTATGTCACTCATCACGCTGCAACACAGGCTCGTCGTTGAGCTTTGCTAGTAATTTTCTTAGATTACCTACTGTACTCTCGCCAGATTTCTGCAATTTCACTTACTTCTGAATTGCGTTGCCGAGCTCTGAGACAAGTTCTGTAGTACTGAATTCTCAGCTGAGGTTATCACGACGTTCACCTTGCCACGCAGCTACTAGCCTTAGAAACTATGCGTCGTAAATGCGTTGTATCTGAGGCTATGTAAATTTGTATTGCTATCAACTGCTATCTGCTGATAAGATTAGAGAACTAATCATTTATTCTCATTCGGTTGATCATGTTTTGTTAGATTCGATAACAACTGAACGGACGATAGAGCGCTTAGAGGGACAAAATATTGCACTGATAAAAAGTTGCTAACCGCAACGACCTCACAGCAGTGGTATGCAATATTATGGAATTTAATTGCTACACAGGAGTAACACCAACGTGTGAATCACATTAACTTCACAACTGGGTATGAAGGGCTTAATTGAAGGCTCACCTGGGTGATAGTCTCTCGCTGTTCACCCAACAGACGTCCAAGCTGAAATTCGATCTAAGAAAAACTTAGAAACACAGTTGTCATGCTGCAAAATCTTGAATATGTCAAGAGCAACAATAATGCTGGATCTGTGGCATGAAGGACAATGCTGGGTCTGTGGCATGCAAGAACAACGTTAACTTCATTAAAGCCGACATGACAATCTTACCAACTTCAAAACTGTCGCATGAAGCACTGAGGGTCGCAACTGTCACACTTCTGCTAGGTACTAAGCAGTCGTAGCATCCTCACCGCTGCTGCATAAAGGCAGTTAAGATTCAGCTCGCTTTTCAGTGATGTCAATACCAACACGCCATCTTTACCAACTACACCTCTGCTCATGGAGTTGACGAAACAGGAATTTTTCATTTTCACGTATTATTAGCTGGACTACCGTTATTCATGGCTACTTCCGCTAAAGGAAACGTTTTTGTAAGTATTTCTTTGTCATTCTGCCTGTTAGTACGATAACTCAAAACGTTATGACGGAACTTCATAAAATTTACAGGGACTGTTAGGTAAGTCAGGAGGAACATAATTATGATTCACTTTTAGTTATGATTCGTTTAGCCACTCACATCCTTGTTTGTTTATCTGTCTACTTTTCTGACAACAGAACTCAGAAAGTTTTGCATGAGTATTCATTAAATTTATAGGGACTAGTGGGTATGTCATGAGAAACGAGTGATCAATTTTTTTTTTATGATGTCCATTCTCCGTTTGGGTTGCTTGCTGTCTTTCTGCCTTTAAATAAAATGACTCAAAAACTTGAGGACGAATCTTTGTGATGTAGACAAGCCCTGCTAGATTACTCGTGAAGAATCGATGATGAAGTTTTGATGATGATGCAGAAAGAATCCTAGATTCTGGGCGGTGAATCATTTTCCAATTGTTCATTGCGTTGCGTGGAAGAGGCTGATAGCGCTGACCCAAGTTGCTGCTGTGACCTCGGGCTAAGAGTATACGTACTGTATTTCCTCACGACAAGAGACATGACTGCCCATCGTGCTACGCCGTTGGGGTGACGAAATTTTTTGTACTCAGCTATATGATAGAACATTACCGAAGCACCAGATATATATTAGAAAAGTATGCAGTTTTTGGGGTACATGCAACTTCTTTACTCTCTTACCTTCTCATTTAAAACCAGAATGCCTAAGAGCGTACGACCATCACCCGTGTTGTGGAGCAAATTTCAGCGCCGTCATTTTTGATGGCCAGCTACCTCTAAAAATAGACCATTTTTCTCGCCTAGATCAACCCACCTGACTCCCTGCAGAAAATTATGGACATCTCTGAACTGCTTCTCCCTCTTTTTAGGTGAAATGACAAATTTCAACGCCATCATTTTTATGGGTAGCTAACTCTCAAGTTTTGGCATTTTTCATGTTACTCAACCCATCTAACTACTTGAAAAATTATTAAAATGACTCAACTCCTTCTGCCTCTTTTTAGGTGGACAGACAACAAACTTCATCAGTGTCATTTTGTATGGCCAGCTAATTCTGGTTATTGGCACTGTTCACATCTAAGTCAACCCACCTGACTCCCTGCAAAATAAAATGATGAACATTGCTCAGCTCCTTCTTTTTTTTATGGGTGGAGAGACAAATTTCAAAGCCGTCATTTTCGATTGCTCGCTAACTGTAATATTTTGGGATTTTTTACATCTCAATCAATCAACCTGACTGCCGAAAAAAATATATCATTATCGTTAGAACTCAATTCCTTGTGCCTCTTTTTTGGGTAGACAAGCAACAAATGTCGTCACAATCATTTTTGTTCGACACCTAACTCTAATCTTTTGGCATTGGTCACATCTAAGTCAACCCACCAGACTCTCAGCAGAAAAAAAAATATGAAGATTGCTCAACTCATTCTAACTCTTCTTGTGAGGACAGACAAATATATAAACAACTAGAGCACTCTGAGAGCGCATACCTCCGCCAAGCAAGGCAACGGTAACGAGAATTTCACATTTGTACTGAAACCCTGATTTGCATTGTACATACAACAAAATCTAATAATATTTGGCTTTTTACATTGCTAAGAGTTTCAGTTATTTTGTTGAAGATCCGTTCGAAACTCATCGAGTTGAGCTGCTAACAAACATTCAGATAAACATTAGTCAAACACACTAGTAGTCCAACCGATAATTACGAAAATTTAACCAATTATGTCTTTTAATATTACTAACAACTCTTCTATATATCATAAAGATCGAACCATAATTTTTGGAGTTATTGTACTAACAAGCATAAAATTAAACACAGAGACAAACAAACGAAAGAACCAACAGATTACCACAAAAATTGGATCATTTACTCATCGTAATATACCTAACAACTCATGCCAATTTTAAAAAAAATCCGTCCATAACTGTTCGAGTTATGGCGTTAAGGAAAATTAGGCAGACAAACAAACGGATGAACTTATCTTCACCAAAGGTTAATCATCTGTTCCCCCTAAAATACTAAAAAAATCCCTGTAAAATTCTTCAAAATCCGCCCATAACTTTTTGAGTTGTCTTGGTGACAGACAAATACACTACCAGACAAACTCGGCGAAAACAGAACCTGCTATGCGGAGGTAAATATATTATACTTAAATCTCAAACGAAAACCTTATCACCGCTCTTCACTTTACTCGCGGGGGATAACGAATATTTGTATGTATTGAGGCATGAATTTGAAGCGCCATCACTTCAACCTTGTGAGCATCATGGCTCATCACATTGTATTGACCCCAGGATTGCAAGAGCACTTTGATTGGCAGTAAACCTCGAAAAGCTAGTCATCTCGATCATTTTATGTCCCATAAGAGGCACATTTGATTGGGCATCAAAATTGAGCCTACGAGGCTTGACTTGCCCGAAATATCGGAGAGACGCTTTGGCTTCGTCATTGTGAATAGTTTTACTTGGGTTCCAGGCAATGCAATTACGTTGAGAAAGTTGAAAAGTGTGTGCAATTTACCGAATAAGAATGAATTTCTGGAAATCCCATGAGTAACCAATTAAGGGTCATTGACGGAAACCCAATTCAGCTTGCCGAAGCCACTCCAACTGCAGGAAGTTTCGAACAAGTCATGCTTTAAGTAAAAAATGTCATTGTTTTTGTGGTGAAGGGAAAAGGTAGTCATTGCACTCCACAGTGCGCTCGATCCCGGCGCACTAGCTTCTTTGGGACTCAGAGGGACTAAGTTTTGAAAGAGGCGCACCAAGTAAGTGGCACGTTACCAATTTATTACGCCTCTCAATTGAGGACTATTTCCCACTATATGAGAATTTCCATTGTTCACGGTTTTCCGTTTAGAGTTCCAGTGCTCATATTTGTCCCATTTTATTTATATATCTACAGCTACTTTAGGCTTTGTTTGTCAATGTGCATCTTAACTTTCTGAGGTGCATTAGGATTATATCGCCTCCATCTAATGCAGTAGCGCGGAGGCGTGGGGTGTAAAAAATCGGGGCACATTGGCCGAGTCCACCTTTGGGAATGGGTGACATTGAGCTAAACACCTATTGCTGGCGTTTGTGGAGAGCTTGGCAACTTAGGAACTCAGTCTCTTTCTCTATCTAATGACTGTAGGCTATCTTATGCCCTATATCACTAAGAAATCTTAAATAGTGACTACTTGTTTTTCAACTTCAGTTCCTTATCTTTATGGCGGTTGCGGATACTAAAGTCTGCTCTGTACTCCTGGAGGAGACATGGGAAACTATAACTCGATTATATTACTGTTTTTTGGCAGATGCGCGTCATGCTGCTCAACTGTGTTCAGAAAGGGTTTTAAAATGTAAGAAATCTTGTTGATAATTATTATTATTATTATTTTGTTTTGCAGCAGCAGCAGCACGGTCTGGCCTTAATAGAACAGCTTTCTGCAATGTATGTAGTGACTCTACTTACTGCAGAGTTTATTTGCATCACTTTTAATAAACCATTTGTACTGTACTCATCTGACAGTGCGGGTTGTCAATGGGTAAGCGGGATCTGGTACCGCGGCAGCGAGAAGTTCGTTCACTTCGAATTTTATTAAATTCGGTGGGGTGAGCTCTTGTTTTATTGAGCTCGGCTGAAGTGCTTGAGAATGCTAGACAGTTCATCAGTTTAGAGTCGCGAAAGACAAATAATGATATCGTTTAAGAAGCCCGGTAGAATCAATTAACTTGCGACTATTTAACATTTACCAAGCTGTTTCATACACGATCTGCTCCTGTACGTCCCTAGTCTACAAAGCCATCACGTTTCTTCTGTGCCAAGCTAGCTGGTTCTGTATGCAGTAGCCACCAAACACTGCGCATATTTGGGCAAAATTTTGCATGGCAGTGCGCTTGGAGAAAAGGCTCTGTTATCGAAGATTGCCGTAGGAGGTATAGCCATTGAGACCATGAACCGAAACACAGGCTTATGTGAACTGTATAACTGAGCCAGGCACGCTGCCCCCGAGGAGGATGATGATGGAGAAAATGATCGTTTCTGTGGCAGAACCTTTAGAGAGTTTGTGGCATTGAAGGACATTCTCAATGATTAATGCACCTCTCCATTCTTCAAATTTACAGATCTAGATTAGGACCGGAGTTTAAGTACCTTATGGTCCTTGTAAGTAGCTGAAGTCATGCTGTTAGTTTGAAGAATAGGATTCTCTCAAAGCCTCCTAATGTTGGTTCATATTCAGAAGAAAGACACACCTCTCTAACATCTGAGGACAGCTCTGGATAAACCGACCCCGCCATACAGGCTAGCCATGTTACCTAGCCATTTCACGGCCAAGCTACGAATATAAACTAGTACAAACTACTACAGTAAGCATATCCGAAGTCTTCATAGCAACAAGTACTCATGGTTACAACATTCAACAGTCTATTGAAGCGTGGTATCCCAAGAGGTCCTGAGATAGAGTACCCATTGACTTCTGGGTGAAGACGCTACCACTTTAACGCCTATTACTTCGACACATCTCATCTCTTCGCGTAGGTATGAATCAGCTGTACTCTGAGTTGCTGACACAGGTCATGTCTTGGCTGTGTACAAAATTAATTTCCTCCCCCAAGGAGGTTATGTTTTCGTTGGGTTTGTCTATCGTTTTTCTCTTTGTCTATCTGTAACCAAGACGCCTCAAAAAGTTATGGACGTATTTTGACGAAACTTACATGGATTGTTAGGTACATATGTTAGGAGGAAGAGATTCTTACCTTTTGGTAACGATCTGTCCATTCGTTTGTTTGTTTGTCTGCCTATTTTTTTATAGTACAATAACTTAAAAATTCTGCCATGAGCTGCTTCTCTGTACCTGCAAGACAAGTAATTAAATTAATAACTAAATGCAAGGTGACATGGGTATATATTTCATTGAGAGACCATATTAAATGTATTTTCATGTATAGAGATTTATTTATTCCTTGTTGTGGCAGGAATGTAAGCAAACAAAAGAATGCATTCAGTCTTTGTACAGACAGAGTCTGGCGGAGCAGGGAACCTTTGTCCTGAAAATATCGGTGAGGAGCGGATCGAGCTAGGGCCTGTAGCAGCCTAAGTAACTACTGCTGATGCTGTAAAAAATAAAAATAAAAAACCTATGAAGCTGCTTGGATTGTGCAGAAATTATCTTCGAAGCAAACATGTGCTATTTCAGCATCTGGACTGGGGTTGTCATAGTAGTGTAGCCATTCGGGAGAAAAAAAAGCCTGTTTTTTGTTGCCACGAACAAGGCTCCACATATGGGTAGGTAGGGGGTGATTCGGGAGGTAAATTGAAATAAATGCTCTTGCTTAGTCGTGGGAGAATGCGCTTTTGGGCAATGGGCAATAGCTGAACCCAGGGGGAGATTGATGGGCTAGTGCATGGAGAGGTCGCATGTCGGGGTACATAAACGGGGAAACTAGACGGCAAGCACTGTTTAGGTTAATGGAGCTACTTGAAGGATTACTAGGATTCCCGGGGGGGGGGGGGGCTCGTCAGCTAGGTGAGTGAAACCGTTAAAGTAAGCACCCGCTCAGTGCTTCTGGTGTAATTCGTGGTGTGCGAATACGCAGTCGGGTAGCTCGAGTAAGCCCTATGGCCTATCAGGGCCGCATTCCATTTTGCTACGAATATGTGAATTATTTGGGGCGAAAGCTTAGTAGTAAATGGGGCTGTGCACGAGAGTTGCAGTTTGTAAAGAAAAAACCGGTTGAGCATCCAGGCAACGTAGGGTGGTAAATGCATCGGCACGAGTGCTGCAAGAACCGTTTTAAAAATCTACGGGACGTTTGTGAGCACGGATCTGAGGAGGGCTTCACATTAATTTTGTCGAGCTTAAGAGAAAAAAAAAAGTGAACTGGTGTGTCTACAGTCAACAGGAGTAAAAAACAATGTAGTCAAATGACATTAAAAAATACTGTAAAGAGCTGGAATATGATATCCGCTATGTAATAATACACAGTAGTTGATCGCTCCGGTCTTGCTTGCTCTTTCGCTCGTTTGTTGGTCCGTCTCTCCGTCACGTTTTTAAAGATTTAGATGAGAGAACATTTATCCACTGAAAAAGAAGTTGAGATACCATAAAATTACATCCAGCCCTTGGAGTAACCCTGACAAACATTGAGACAAATTGGCTACTGCATTTTCTGAATTTCGCTTCGGTTTCCAAACTAGCTCGGTACTTTTGATATGATGTTGGTGATTTTTCTTCTGAGTGGGTTAGATGCACGAAAGGCCGTACTTTTGATAGACTTTTAATCCTGTCGGGTATAAGCTAGGCCTCTATCGCATGTTTTTTAGCTGAATATCTTCGCAGCAGCTCAAGAGGCTCAGTCTTGGTTGAAGTTTTCGTTCCTCTCGGGCATAGTCCATTCCGCTTTGGCTTTCTTAAACTGAATCTTTTCGTAGCAGCCGAAACTTCACTCTGAGCATGACGCTTTTTATATTCACTTTATATTGCAGCCTAAATCACCCCTATATGTTCAACTGGATTGGCTGGTGTCCACGTTACTCAAACACTGAGTGTTTCCAGTGAATTCGTTTGACTGAACTATATATTCTAGGCGCTACTCAACGTTTGACAATACAACTTGCGTTTCAAAAATGGAAGATCACACCTGCCTAGGTGAAACCTATTTTGCGGCAAAACCTTTACAGGGAACCTGAACAATAAAGAAGTAAACCGCAAAAAAAATACTGCTTCATTTTTTACGGCTGGGTCCTCTAATCCTGGTCCTCTGGGTCCTCTAATCCTGAGGCCATGCTAGGAGGTTGCCCTCATTCCAGTGGTGAGAGTGATGATGTTAGGATGCGTGGGAATGAATACCATTAGTGCAATATCTCTTTTAGATCCATTGAACGGTTGTGCATGTGCTTTTAGCTAGATCCGTGTGCCTACTCTTCACTCTGTGTACCTGATGTAGGTGATTTCATATAATACTTGTGCAATAGTGTGACAGTCCTGAAGTTTATGATCATCGTGACAATAGTAGAACTAATTTATCTTTTTTTTCATTTTAACAGATGGCTATATATTGTTTTTACCCCTGAAGATGACCAGCGTACTTGGTCAAAACATCGACATGAGTATTAATATAGCATTTACGAAATTAAAAAGTTTTATTCCCGTATTATTTTAAAGAAACTGACAAGTGTGTGACTTTTATATTTAGGAAGATTGAGAAAGTTTTATTAAGTTACGTTTTCATAAAGGTCGATGAACAGGTTGCAGAAGACAGCGAAACCCTTCATCTGAATGCAATTTTTGCTTGAAACACTTCTTGAAATCGGAACAATATATATGCAGCTTCTGGTGTCTTATTCTATAACTTTTTTTCTAAGGTCACGACGTATAAATTCGGTAGATGATCAACGGAGCATTCACGACGCGCAGTAGACAATTATTTCAAGGACAGTAGACATTTATTTCTCTTAGCTTGCTGTCCTTCTCCGAGGGAGCAGATTTCGCTTCAGTGGCCAAAATTACAGCATTTCATTGAAGCGGATATTTCAGTATAGGAGACAGTGTCATGGATACGGCCGGTGCACTCGCACTGCATATAAGCTGATTGGAATTGTATTCAAGTTTACTGCAGTGTTTTACTCAAGATTTTCTTTGGACAACGCACGTTTAATTTGAAAAAAAGGTTCTAATATTAAATAACAGTCGACAGAATTAAAATTTAACGTTTCGGGACTAAGAATCCCATCCTCAGAAAAAAAGGTTAACCTACACTATAAAATTAAAGAACTTTTTTATTAGCTAACAATCAGGGAGCATTGTTGTTAACGGGGGGATGTCTAAAAAGCAAATGAACAGAGCTGCGAGGAGGAGCTGGATGTCAGCTCCTGTACAGTCGGCAGATTCTAGGCTAAGTGTGCACGGTATGAAGCGTTACAGCCGAGGTCATAATATTCAGGCTAGGTTTGGTTCTATAAATGTGGAGAGACTCTAGTGTTGTAAGCTCGATGGGGTTGGAATAGTTTATAATCGAGAAGTCATTCCTGCTGATGGGATGATTGTTTTGCTCAGCGTGTTGGCGGGGGGCTGAATGTGGTGGTTTCGCTAGTGGTAAGCCGGTATGACTGGATATACCTAATTGTTGGTCAATACGGGCTTTGAAGTGTTGTCCAGTGCTACCTATATATGAGGCACAGCAGGCCTGGCATCGGTAACGGTAAATAACACTGACACAAGTGGTGTGGGGGAATTGTCTTTAAATTTGAAGTAGGACCCTATGGTAAATGTGTTTGTATATGAAAATTTGAAGTTGATATGAGGGTAGGCATCAGAGAGGAACGTTTTCAAAGTGTTTACTGCACTAACAGATGTTTTGTTGTAGAACGGAAGCGAATGGAAGAAGTCCAATTTACTGGCCCAGGGTTTGTTAATGCCGGCTGTTGTAAATATCATAAGAGAAAGTTGATATCCCACCAATTGAAAATTACCATTTTTCATCAATATTAGCCAAAATTTCGAACTTTGAAGTGCGATGTGGAACCCTAAAATATTATTTGATTTTCCTGAAACTTTGCACAACTTATTTTTATGGCATTTAGCAACTTTTGCATACCCGGCTCATGAAAATTTCAGAAAAAAGTTTGAA
>LQNS02277718.1:22037753-22061558 GCA_001587735.2 Parhyale hawaiensis
TGAAACCCCAACCGTGGTCATCCGAGAAACCAGGAGGCGTGGCCACCTCCTCGCATAAATCGGCCTAATATCGGATCTGCCGCACATAATTCACGCGCGCTCCACTGATAATTTTTAATTGGGTATTGATCAGTGTCAACGAACAGGGTGTGCAATCATTAAGTAGAACCCAGCGTAATGCTTAGGCAATAAGTGAAATGAAGCAGAAAAAGGTTGATTCAAGTCAAACATGTTTAGGTCAAATGGGGTAGGTTATGGCATAAAAATTAGGGTTCAGCAAGGGTTACGTTAGCATAGGTTACTTTAGGTACAGTTTGGCTGAGCTATGTCAGGTTGGAAAATGTGGATTTGAGAACATATGTAATTAATCAGGAAATGAAGGTTGTAGGCTTTTACAGTTATGCACGCATCCCCTCAACATTACTATCGATTAAAATGATAGAACCTGGGCTAGCCAAACGTAACTTATAGCAAAAATATCCATTTAATGTATTACTGATTCCATTCACTTATTGGCTAGGCATTGCGCGCAAGGTTTGGTGACAGTTACTCCCAGTAACAGAGACCAATGTAGAATTGGAACTGCTAACACACGTGCAATTTTTACAAGCTGCTCAAATGTAAACGAAGTTCAAGTACATCACACACCTTAATAGAAGCCTATTGGTTATTATAATAAACTTCACGGCTCGTAAATTGCGAATTTACATAATATTTTCAAGGTACGCTTCTGAGTACAAACACCGTCAGCAGCCATCACCCTTGGCTCCTCCCAATTTGGTCTGTGAGCTGCCGAATGATGGGCTGCTTGAGACCGTACTTGCTGAAATATTCAGGAAAGAAAATTCGCCTCCGGGAGTCGCAAACTCTTAACGGCCAAAGCTTTCGGAGGCCACCTAAATCCATTATCTTTTCTCTTCCGCACTAACATAACGGCTTCAAGCTCAGCAGATCTGCAGCTATAAACCGTATTTGCAAGATCGTCTTTTTTGGGTGATGTTTCTTTTTTATTTCTTAAGACATTTAAATGATATTGACAAAACCTTATGGCAACAGCTCAGAGGACCGGGGCATAAGTCCCGGCGGATCTCTGGGAATGGGCCTGTCGATCCATTGACTGCCGGCTATCTAATCGAAGTAAACTATGCTTCAACTTCGTGAACCTTTATGACTAAATGCTTTAGAGAACAGAATAATTGAAAGTATGATGGTGCAAGGTCTGGTGTGGAAGACATTCCCAACCAAAGGACTTTAATTTTGTATTGAGTTCGTCTGGTAGGATGGGGTCTCACATTATCGTATTTCAAAATGACTCCAGTTCTGTTCAGTAGAGCGGGACGTTTTCTACTCAGCGATGCCTTCAGACGTTCGAGTTGCTCGCAGAAAAGGTCTGCAGTCACAGTTTCTCTTTGATTTATTAACTCAAAGTTAACCTTTGAGGAATTTATCCAACATGCAATGACGCATATGGTTCACTTTGAAACTTTTTTTTCTTCCATAAGTTATAAACGTGTTTAAACTATCAACAGCAAAAGATTTAGCTAAATGCAAAATTTAACTGAACATCGCAAATTGTTTTACTTTTATGAAAATGTAATTTTATTATTAACAGCAGGGCAAGACTTGCAATTAAAGACATTTTTAGTTAGATGGTATACTCTCTTGACGTCAAGTTTTCGTTGCATCTTGAATCATCTTCAGCAAAAACTATTTAGATATTCTGAAATTGGGTGTAACAAAGAACATCTTAAAAGTATCCTACATACCAAACAATGTTATCGTTGCAAATCTATCACTTTAAGATAAGAAGTTCAGCGGAAAAAGCATGATCATTCAGGGTTTGGGATTGCTCATGAATAAAAAATGGATTTAAAAAGTTTAAAGTCAAATTAATGGCAGGATGATAAAATTTTGAAGTCCTCAGCAGCTATTCTATGGCCAGCATCAAGAAAATTAGTAAAAATTCTGCTATTATTGTAGATAGTAGTTCGATGTCCAGTTCTGAAAGAAATGCCTTGATGCTGAGACACTCTGACTTTCATTTGCTTCTTCGTCTCTCCTTAGGAAGCAGCACACTGTCTGCATTAATACTTATAAATGACAGAAGAAGCAATTAAAAGAGGCAGTTTGTCTTTGAATTTGAAAAATGAGCTTATTCTTACACTTGGTTTTAATATTACACGAATCTGGATGTGTGGATAGAATCTTTTAAGAAGCAAAGTAATTTTCTTCTTTAGATTGTAACCTTCCAAGCACAATAATGGTGAAGTAAAATATATTATTTTGCGTTCAACTGTTGGGTAACATGGTTTCCCATTGTAAAAAAAAATTTGTTGAGAGTCTTGCGAAATGCATTCTGGATTAGTTTAGTTGGAAAGTAGTTTTGCATATAATTTTTTTTCAATCCTTTGACTTCCAAATTGAAGTAAGTTAATTCAGAGCAAATCCTGAAAGCCCGACTTCAAAATTTTATCATCCTGCCATTAATTTGACTTGAAACTTTTGAAATCCATTTTTTATTCATGAGCAATCCCAAACCCTGAATGATCATGCTTTTTCCGCTGAACTTCTTATCTTAAAGTGATAGATTTGCAACGATAACATTGTTTGGTATGTAGGATACTTCTAAGATGTTCTTTGTTTCACCCAATTTCAGAATATCTAAATATTTTTTTGCTGTCGATGATTCAAGATGAAACGAAAACTTGACGTCAAGAGAGTATACCATCTAACTAAAAATGTATTTAATTGCTAGTCTTGTTCTACTGTTAACTGAATATCTTACATCTACATTGACGTTGAAAAGAGGGGTCCGGACTTAGTCTGATGTATTAGTTCAGTGAAAAAGAGAAGTGGACAGAACCTTCCGATATTCATAATCCAATCAGTGGTACGTTTTCTGGTGCAAAAGACTTGCAAGCGGTTGAAATTCAACTTCAGAGTAGTAAAATTTATCGACAAAACATTATGACCGGTTGCGTGTCACAGAAATGAGTTAGAGTTTAAAAAATGGCTGCATGAAGATTCAATCACGGTGAGGAACACCAGGCGGCCGATTCTGTGATGGGAGATTCAAAATCTGGTCGTGTGATACGATAAATAGACGCCTTAATATTATCGGAAATCAATCGAAGTATAGGCTATTTTAGAAAATTGTTAAAAAACTATGCTTTTTTCGTTTCATAGCGCACTCACTTTCAAAATACACTCGTATTAACGTTAATCTTTCTAAATAATTGTGAAATCGAGTGGACTTAGCTGTGATGATTAAGAAGAACTATCCCTTCTCTCAAAAAAATTAAGCTATCTTACGGCTAGAATTTTTTTTATGTTTCCTACGAAAATGGTGTGGCATAAAATGTTTGCAGTGACTTGTGATAGGCATCAGTAAGTGGAAAGTTTTCGAAAAAGTTGGCAAAGTCGACAAAACTCACCTCCGAGTTTTTTGTCATCCAAACTGAAATCGGAGAAGAAAATCGGACGATCGGCGAAGTCCGGCCGCGCCATGGCCTCCTTGGCAACCTTGTAATCGAAGATGAAGACAGACCGAACACCGCCAGTGCGGTGCCTGTCGACAGTCAAGGGTGCTCGGTTAATAAGATGGTCTAAGATTGAACGTAACTGTTCTTACGCCTTTTATACCAGGCACGTGCCGTGAGCATGTGCTCTGTGTAGGCATTTTCAAATTTCACAGCACTGGGAAACGTTGGTTCGAGTCCGCGTTCGGAGACCTAACTTAACAAAGTTGAAGCTAAGTTACCTCCCAGGCGCAGTCCATAGTAAATTTTGTTGAAATTTGCTTCTTAACTTGCATCATGACGATAAAGCTTTCACAGCTCTTGACTAAACATTCAAATTTATTCATATCAGCTAATCAAACAGTATGAGATGAACTGTAACCTTTTGAAAACAGAAAATCCTACTGTTATTTTTTATAATGTTCGCACAATTGAACAGAATATTCTTTTTCTTTCTTTTAACTAGAGTGCCTTTTTGATACCGGGTACCAGCGCAAGCACTTTTTTTCGTACAATACTCATTCCCATGTCCTAACAACTATCGTTCTCTTCTTTCGTTTTAGATCGTTAAGTTCTTGTGTATGTTAAGCTCGCACAGGAGATATCTTCTGACAAGTACTTGTCAGGCGGCACTGGCAACTACATTCAATGTTAGGATGTTTACTAGTCTATTAAACCTCATTGCCCAAAGGCACACATAATAATAATTCTGCCGTTACCGCCCCTTGGTTCTCAACGCTACCGCTCTCTTTGACGGCACATGCATCGCACAATAATATCCGTAGCTTTCTCACAGCGACGTGTAGGCAGAGGCAAATGATGCCTACTTGACATGCAATAATATGCGTTTTTTTGCGTTATAAATGTACTAATTAACGGTAATAATCATGTTGTATTTTAAAATGTAACTGCTTGCTTCGTTCCTGCAAGGTAGGCACTGCCTACCTTACGTACCCTGAGGGCCCGTGCCTGCTTTACCCACAGGGAAATTTTACACGTTCAGCTGAAAACAATAATTTCACGTTCTTGAAATTCTAAACAAAACAACAACTTATCGGCTGTCATACCTGTAGATCTTAAGAATATTTTCACTTCAATAAGCAATGTCCCTCATATTTCAGGCCTCTGAAGGCGTTGTTATGCCTCGGGGTTGTCTTTTGCTGAGATGAACTTTGACATGACTCCACTGTGGTAAATAAGTCAAAAAACTTTGCGCAGGTTGTTTGTGACCACATGTGCCCGTCAATGGACTATCATTTTCGTGGAAGCGGCGTACTTCTAAACAATATTATTTCATTGACAGGGCCAAACTCTTCTAAATCAATTTGCAGAAAATGAGGACTCACTATAACTCTTGAATTAGCAAAGCCCAATTGAGAAATGAAGACAAGAGGTATGTAGCAAGGAACATAGGTGCCTCACGGCCACCACCTTCAATATTGGTGACTGTGAAAAAGAGGTTGCTTCAACATTAGGGTCAAGTTATTATTGTGGAACTAAGAAATATCTAAGAACTTGTAGAATCAGTTGCAGGCAGGATGAAATCTATGATTCAGTCCAATGGTGGATCCAATGACCAACAGGCAGTTGATGGTCAATACAGGCAGTGTCATGTGGACCCATTTCTATGTGGACGATTAAATTAAAAGGAAATTAAAATCACTTATTGCCCTTACAGAAATAGTGGCGTATTGGCACGTGTGATTGTGAACCAAAATTAAAAGTTTAAGGCTTAACATGATGGAAACATCAGGCAAGTGCTCTGGCTTTATGTTTTAGGCAATGACTAATCGGTCAACATTGAAACTCCCAGAAACGCAATCTTTTTTGGTATAGAGAAGAGTTTTCAGATGGTGCACAAAAGAAGCATTGCTTTTAACACTTTCAACCCGATTCAAAGAGGCAAACTCATAACTTCAATTTAAAGTTTCGGACAAGTCAGGGATTAGAGGCTTAATTTCGGCCTCCATTCAAAAAGCTCGTCACTCTACCGTGACTTCTCTCCTTGCAGGTTTGTGCAAAACTTAACCCTATAAGCGATTCTACGTTCAGCTTGTGAAAATATGAAAATTGCGGCAGATGTGCTGCCGGAGTATTCCCCTAGGCTGCACTGTCCGGTGATATTTTCTTATATTCGAATTTAATTGACAATAAAACTACTCTGAGGCATTATTTTTTCAATTAAATAGGCGAAAAAATAGTGGAATGAATGACTTTTGAGACTATGAAGCAAAAACTCTGATATTGATAAAGTTATAAGCATTTTTAGTGGGCGGTACAAATTTGTACCGCCTTGACGCTCAAGCGGCTGAAAAAAATAGTAACGAATAGGGTTAAGTCGTGAAGATCATGAGACTCACCATAGTTGCCACACTACCAAAACGTGCTGATCCTATTAGTAGAAGATACGGAGCATATTAGGCTATGGACGGCACCGAAGTTTCTAATGAAGCTCGAGCTGATAGCGGAGTATATACAAAGGTGTCAACTTTCAATCAAAGTCAACTACTATAAGTTGAACTGCTGCACTGAAAGCTTTCACTTCGACGGCGCAATGCCCTCTATCAGACTGTGCTTCGGTACAAAAAAAATTGCACAGCTTTGCTAGCTAAAATAAAAAAAAATGTTTAATGGGGGAGTCTATCGTTTCTGAATTTTACTTACATAACGATATCACCGTATTTCCTCTGTAGCTCAATCATGGGCTTTTCATCGAAAAAGGGCGCACTGCCGAAGAAGGGAAGTCCTTTCGGTCCTGGGAGGCAGAATGAACACTGGTTAGCGTTGTATAACACGCGTATACCGTACACTAAGGCACTCGTAATAACTTCTCAAACTATCTAATTATCTACAGGGTCAGTCTAAAATTATTGCCGTGTTTTTCGTTTATTTTGCACTTTCTTCTCTCATACCTCAAGTTGATGCGCCAGGTACATGGCAGACTATGGGGGTGGGGAAATAGCTAGAGCGCTCATGCCCTGCGCGTGTCTATCGTACTCGCACAATCCCATCAGTCATATTAGAAGAGGCTGCAGTGCCTACGTCGGTAACGGGCAATACCTTAACTAAAATGAATAAAAGTTGACCAAAGTTTAGAAAGCACGGAAGTATCACAGCAGGGGACTCAGTCTTGGCCGGTATGACCTAGTGTTGCCTAATTTTGCGAACAGTGTACATGTTAACCATTAGTCTGTGTATCAGGCTCTGTGTGTGTCTAACTGTTGTGTTGTGGTGTTATATTGAGCCGAAGGTTCAGCCCTTGCGGATGGCTCTCCGCGTCTGAAGGAATCGGATTCACTTCGTGATATCATGACTGGTTTATGCACAGCTAAATGAAATCGTCGAAATAAAAAGTTCTTTTTTTTCCTAACTCAAAAACAACTGCACATCATATATGCATCTACGTAATGCATAACCAGACTCTACTTTAGTTATCCTATTCATTTTCTTGTACAGATATCCTTTGCTCCACTGGAACAGACGTGCACTTTCAAATCCATTGCTACAGCTTGCTTGCTGCTCGTGATTAAAGCCAGCCCTCAGATTTACGCGCGGCCCTTTACTGTGAAAGATCCAACATACAGTAACTAACAGAATGTAACGAGGAGAAGGTAGAAATTTTTCTAATGATTCATTTTAAAGGAAAATAATGCACTGGGTGATACACAAACCCTGTAATTACAGAAGCTGATAACTCTTCAAAAACTAGGCATTATATAAATGAGTTGGGATTTTTAGGCACCTCTAACCAAAACAATTGCTATACTTTGCAATAGCTGAGACGATGGCTAGAAAGGGAATGTTCCTATTATATATTCGGGCCCAAACGCACTAGGCAGGCATTGAAACAATGCCATCACGAGCGATGATCACCAGACTCCTCTCGCGGATATAAGAACAAATATCGCATTTGATGGGATCAACACTTTCCATGTACATTGTAATCACGTTTCATGACGGCAAGAATGACCAAACACACTGAGGACTATTTCTTTAAAACACGTTAGAAGACCAGTAGACTGCCTAGTGCCACGACGTTCGATGGCCCCTGGAATATTGAGGCAGCTTTAGTAACAGTTCGACAATGAAGCAGATGTAACAACACAGTATATATGTAACGGCTAATGAAGCCCCACGCAGGTATATGGCCCCATATACTCGTCTACCTGAGAGATATGAAGATACTCTCCATCTTGTGCAATAGGATGCATACTCGCAAGACGAGTTGGAACAATGGTGTCATTGATAGTAACAAACAATACCATTATAAGTTTGATGGCCCTTAGACTTACTAGAAAAGTGTAGGAACATCTCTATCACATAGGACTGTCCCTACAAACTGATCAGATAGGTGGATGCACGAACACTACGCGCCACCGGGCCTGCAGGTTTCTAAACTCACCAGGAGGGAAGTTGGCAGGCTTGCGGTCTTTGACGAACGCGTACAGAAGCAGCAGCGCGAAAAACAGTAGCACTTCCAGCCACATGGTTGCTGGGGGGATGTCTTCGGGGGAAGTATGATTTTGGGTTGATTTCTGCACAAGATGAAGAAATAGTTATTATTTTTTTCCCGAAAAAATTAATGCGAAAATTACTGCAAAGAAAATGTTACATGATGATATTAATGTAAGTGAAGCGAAATTTTAGGGGGAAATGCACTGAAAATTTTTTATGCACAATTAGTAAATATCATGCACGTGAGTTCAGCACACTCTCAATGCACATCAGTAGCTAATGGGAGAGCATTAGATCACGCCTCATTGTAATCTGGGAACGAGAATATAAACTGTAAAATCTATTAATTGTTTAGACTGAAACTACCTTTGCATTGCGTGCATCGGGTTCAAATCGGCCGTAAGCTTCACGTCTGCATTATTACTTTTAAATTATCACATGACATGGCGCGCTTTATAAGATATATCATTATAAAGATATTCAGCATTACTTAGCAACGATTCTACTCGACATGAATAGGCATCATGTTCACTTATGACCTTTCTCCAATTATAAGGTATAATTTCATCTCCTAGTATGCTACTCATGCATCTTTTGACACTGAGAAGCGAGCAGCCACTCTTTGGCTGCCGCAAATGTGACCATCGTTATTCTCAACTCTATGATTTTTTATGTATGCACAACACTATTCTGTAGGAGGTTACTGATATTACTTTGTGGTGAGGCCAAAACGGACAATGAACCTGTGCATGACGATACCGCACCATTATCAAGTTTCTAGATTACTAGATTGACCCACGAGAACACTTGGTTTTTCAATTGAATCTAACCACCGCAGCTCAATCATGCGCTGCTGTCATAATTCCTGATACGTTTATCAGGTTGGTGCAAAGGTAATGTCCGATTTCTAGGACAAAATTTTCAGACCAAAGCTATTACTTTTAACCTCGTCTTGTAGATATTAAGTAACTCTGTGTTCAATTTGTAGCATTTTCTTTGAGATTATCAAACGTTTGCCTATAAAGTAAAAAAAAAAAACAATTCACCACCATATTTGTCCCACCTAATGGTCATCTAAGAGAAGGTTTGCTCGACTAATTCCTTGAAGGTTTTGATGCATGTGCGGCAGCAAAATCTATTCAGAACACTTATATGGGGTCTATGTAGTGAATGGAAGAAGTTGTAGGAGGCGGTTTTCTCGCTTTCAAAGTGGTGAGAGATTTAACTTTGAAAGAAAAGTCAAAAATATAAATAAACATGATTCCGCATTATTGAATGCTTATGCTTAAAACCCTACCGTCACCACTAAGAAACTTACAGAACACCTAAATTTATCGCACCAATACGATAGATTTCATTTCATCAAAAATGAACTAATATGACGATGGACCTTTCGAGGAAATAATCAAAGAAAACACTCCAAGCAATGCTTTTTATAGACTCATTGAGTTAATACGGAAAAAGCTCATCCGTGTGTTTACTCATCCAGTTTCTCACAGGTTCCGAGAAAGAGTTGATCGAGATGTTTCATGTAATGATGCCATTCGTTTTGCCGTAATTCATTCGATACCAAAACATCCAAATGTCTTGTCTGATACTCGTGGTCTTCCTCTTTGGTTTATTTTCCCTATCCCTGTCTATCCTAACTTGATAAATAGTTACAACACCATCGAAAGAAGTCAGTGATATTTTGAAAACTCTCAGAGGCAAATAACCAAGCCTAAATTAAAGCAAAAACATCACTTGACTTCGTTCCATTGCCATTATATTGATTCTGCGTATGAGCAAATATACAGTGAAATAAAACTTAATCGACGAAGAAGCAGAATCAGATGTAATTCGAGCATTTCTGACGACAGGAGAGAACAAGTACAGCCCCTAAAATGCGTCAGTACGTGAGTGAAAATTAATACCGTAGTTAACAAGTTGTCTCCAGAAGTCCGCTATAGCACAATCCATGTTTTTCTATTATGTGCTGGTAGCCTAGTGAATGCGCCTACTACGCGCGGTAGAAAAGTTTGTCTTCCTTAAGGCTACCGGATGCCCTTTACTGTAAAAAAAACTTCTGCACACAGGTTTGCTCTTATTAAAAAAAATAGGTTCATATATGGCACCAGCGTACTAATTCATCTTACACCTGTAACTAACTTATTTCAAATGTGCAAAACACATGTTATGCATGAGACTGCACATACTTAATTCACGTAATAGAATACAGCCATCACATTTGATGATAGAACGTGGCAGTTTTAATTATGTCACTCACCACGCTGCAACACAGGCTCGTCGTTGAGCTTTGCTAGTAATTTTCTTAGATTGCCTACAGTGCTCTCGCCAGCTTTCTGCAATTTCACTTACTTCTAAATTGCGTTGTCGAGCTCTGCGAGAAGTTTCTTTAATACTGAATTCCGAGCTGTGGTTATGACGACGTTCACCTTGCCACACAGCTACTAGCCTTAAAAAACAAGCGCCGTAAATGCGTTGTATCTGAGGCTATATAATTTTTTATTGCTATCAACTGCTATCTACTGATAAGATTAGAGCAGATTCTCATTAGCTTGATCATAGTTTGTTAGATTCGATAACAACTGAACGGACGATAGAGTGCTTAGAGGGACAAAATATTACAGTGATAAAAATATGCTAACTGCAACGATCTCACAGCAGGTGAATGCAATATTATGGAACTTGATTGCTACACAGTAATAACACCAACGTGTCAACCACATAAACATCACAACTGTAGTATGAAGGGCTTAATTCAAGGCTCACCTGGGTGATAGTCTCTCGCTGTTCACCCAACAGACGTCCAAGCTGAAATTTCGATCTAAGAAAGACTTAAAAACTCAGTTGTCATGCTGTAAAATCTTTAATATGTCAAGAGCAACAACAATGCTGGATCTGTGGCATGAAGGACAATGCTGGATCTGTGGCATGCAAGAACAACGTTAACTTCAATAAAGCCGACATGACAATCTTACCAACTTCAAGGCTGTCGCATGAAGCACAGAGGGTCGCAACTGCCACACTTCTGCTAGGTACAAAACAGTCGCAGCATCCTCACCGCTGCTGCATAAGGGCAGTTAAGACTCAGCGCGCTTTTCAGTAATGTCAATACCAACACGCCATCTTTACCAACTACACTTCTGCTCATAGAGTTGACGAAACAGGAATTTTTCGTTTGCACGTATTATTAGCTGAACTACCGTTATTCATAGCTACTTCCGCTAAAGAGGTAACATTTATGCAAGTATTTCTCTGTCATTCTGCCTGTTCGTAACTTAACTCAAAACGTTATGACGGAACGTCAGAAAATTTAGAGGGACTGTTAGGTAAGTCAGGAATAACATAATTATGATTCACTTTTAGTTATGATTCGTTTAGCTACTCGCATGCTTGTTTGTTTATCTGTCTACTTTTCTGGCAACAGAACTCAGAAATTTTTGCATGAGTATTCATTAAATTTATAGGGACTAGTGGGCATGTCATCAGAAACGAGTGATCAATTTTTTTTATGATGTCCATTCTCCGTTTGGGTTACCCGCTGTCTTTCTGCCTTTAAATAAAATGACTCAATAACTTGAGGTCGAATCATTGTGATGTAGACAAGTCCTGCTAGATTACTCGTGAAGAATCGATGATGAAGTTTTGATGATGAAGTAGAAAGAATCCTAGACTCTGGGCGGTGAATCATTTTCAAATTGTTCCTTGCGTTGCGTGGAAGAGGCTGATAGCGCTGACTCAAGTTGCTGTTGTGACCTCGGGCTAAGAGTGTACGCACTGTATTTCCTCACGACAAGAGACTTGACTGCCCATCGTGACGAAATTTTTTGTACTCAGCTATATGACAAAACATTACCGAAGGACCAGATATATATTAGAAAAGTATGCAGTTTTTGGGGTACATGCAACTTCTTTACTCTCTTACCTTCTCATTTAAAACTACAATGCCCAAGAGCGTACGACCATCACCCGTATTGTGGGGCAAATTTCAACGCCGTCATTTTTGATGGCCAGCTACCTCTAAATATAGATCATTTTTCTCACCTAGATCAACCCACTTGACTCCATGCAGAAAATTATGGACATCTCTGAACTGCTTCTCCCTCTTTTTGGGTGAAATGACAAATTTCAAGGCCATCATTTTTATTATGGGTAGCTAACTCCCAATTTTTGGCACTTTTCATGTTACTCAACCCATCTAACTACTTGAAAAATTATTAAAATGACTCAACTCCTTCTGCCTCTTTTTAGGTGGACAGACAACAAACTTCATCACTGTCATTTCGTATGACCAACTAATCTTGGTTATTGGCACTGTTCGCATTTAAGTCAACCAACCTCACTCCCTGTAAAAAAAACTGATGAGCATTTCTCACCTCATTCTTTTTTTATGGGTGGAGAGACAAGTTTCAAAGCCGCCATTTTTGATTGCTCGCTAACTATAATATTTTGGGGTTTTTACATCTCAATCAACCAGCCTGAGTGCGAAAAAAATATATTATTATCGCTAGGACTCAATTCCTTGTGCCTCTTTTTGGGTAGACAAGCGACAAATGTCGTCACAATCATTTTTGTTGGACAGCTTATTCTAATTTTTTGGCATTGGTCACATCTAAGTCAACCCACCAGACTCTCAGCAGAAAAAATATGAAGATTGCTCAACTCCTTCTAACTCATCTTGTGAGGATAGACAAATATATAAACAACTAGAGCACTCTGAGAACGCATACCTCCTCCAAGCAAGACAACGGTAACGAGAAATTCAAATTTGTTCTGAAACCCTGATTGGCATTGTACATACAACAAAATCTAATAACATTTGGTTCTTTACATTGCTAATAGTTTCAGTTATTTTGTTGAAGATCCGTTCAAAACTCTTCGAGTTGAGCTGCTAACAAACATTCGGATAAACATTAGTGAAACACACTAGTAGGGCAACCGATAATTACGAAAATTTAACCAATTATGTCTCTTAATATTACTAACAATTCTTGTATATTTAATAAAGATCCAACCAGACTTTTTTGAGTTTTTGTACTAACAAGCATAAAATTAAACACAGAGACAATCAAATGAAACAACCAACAGATTACCTCAAAAATTGGATCGTGATATACCTAACAACTCATGTCAATTTAAAAAAAATCCGTCCATAACTGTTCCAGTTAAGGCATTAGGAAAATTAGGAAGACAAACAAACGGATGAACTTATCTTCACCAAAGGTTAATCATCTGTTCCTCCTAAAATACTAAAAAAATCCCTGAAAAATTCTTCAAAATCCGCCCATGAGTTTTTGAGTTATCTTGGTGACAGACAAATACACAACCAGACAAACTGGCAATAGCTCATAGAGTGCCGGGGCGCATGTTCCGGTGTCTCTTTGGGAATGAGCCTATTGGTTCGTCTACTGCCGCCTATCTAATCTAATCTAATCTAAACTAGGCGAAAACAGAACCTGCTCTGCGGAGGTAAATATATTATACTTAAATCTCCAACGAAAACCTTATCACTGCTCTTCGCTTCGCTCGCGGTTGATAACGAATATTCGTATGTATTGAGGCATGAATTTGAAGCGTCATCAATTCAACCTGGTGAGCATCATTGCTCAGCAAATTGTATTGACCCCAGGATTACGAGAGCACTTTCATTGGCAGTAAACCTTGAAAAGATAGTCATCTCGATCATTTTATGTCTTATAAGAGGCACATTCGATTGGCCATCAAAATAAAGTCTTCGAGGCTTGACTTGCCCAAACCATCAGAGAGGAGCTTTGGCCTCGTTACAGTGAGTAGTTACCTCCGCCAAGGAGGTTAAGTTTCCGTCTTGTTTGTCTGTCTGGCTATTTGTCTGTCACCAAGACAACTCAAAAAGTTATGAACCGATTTGGATGAAATTTACAGGGATTGTTAGGTATGTTAGGAGGAGCAGATGATTATCTTTTGGTGAAGATATGTCCATCCGTTTGTTTGTTTGTTTGTCTGCGTCATTTTTGTCGATGCAATAACTCAAAAAGTCATGAATGGATTTTGATTAAATTAACATAAATTGTTATGTATATAACAAATATTAAATTAACAAATTTTGGTAATGGTCCGTTCGTTCGTTTGTCACTATTTTTAATTTTATGCTTGTTAACACAATAACTCAAAAAATAATTAATGGATCTTTATGAAATTTATAGGAGTTGTTAGTAATGGTAAAAGACATAAGTGATCAAATTTTTGTGCAGATCGGTTGGTTTGTTTGTATGTTTGACTCATATTTGTCATAACGTTTGTTAACAGTATAACTCAAAAAGTTATGAACGGATCTTCAAAAAAATTGAACAAGCTGTTACTAATATAAAAAGGCACAAATGATTAGATTGTGAAGTTTATGGAAAGAAAATTAGGGTTTCAGAGCCAATTTGATATTTTGCTACCGTTGGCTCACTTGGCGGAGGCATGCGCTCTCAGAGTGCTCTAGCTTTGCATGTGCTCGAGGCAATGCAATTACGCTGAGGAAGTTGAAAAGTGCAATTTACCGAGTAAGAATGAATTTCTGGAAATCTCATGAGTAACCGATTAAGGGTCATTGACGGAAACCCAATTCAGCTAGCCGAAGCCACTCCAACTGCATGACATTTAGGACAAGTCAAACCTACAGGGCTTAATTTTGGCTTTAAGTAAAAAATGTCATTGTTTTTGTGATGAGCACCCAGTCGGAAAATATGGTTGTGATTATAGTAGAACAACCATGATTATGGTCGAGACTTTGGTTGTTTATTATCGAAATATCCTCCATATTCAACCATTTATGGGGTGCAGTATGGTAGAGATATGTCACAACCTTCGACCATATTATCAACCATAATTCCCAACCATAAATACCCAATTACAACTATTAAGGCTTTAGCTGCACAACCATGATTTACCATAGTGAACCGTGAAAAACACCATTCACAACCAAAATCGACTGTGTTCAGCGAATGATACAACTATGTTCTACCATGATAAACTTTTTTCACTATTGACATATTATGCAGTCGATGCCTGCTTTGTTTTCTGATGATTAGTTGCTTGTAATAATGATAATAATTTAATTATTACGTACGGGTTTGGCCTGCAGCTCAAAATGGTCTAAGGCTCTAAGCTTCAGAACAATGCTAGAGCAGGAGCTTGAACCAGTCGGTGCAGTTAACGCACCTTTATATGTAACTTGTTTAACTCTAAGTCGGTACAGAGCTACTCTACCCAGTTTGGAGAAAGTCACTACTCGGGTGAAAATTTTCCGGGCCTACCCGTTTTCAGAGCACGAGTACAAAAGGTTAAATATATCACAAAATTTGACATCTTCCACATAAAGCTAACGGGAATAATCTAATACTAAGAATGACCGTCGTGTGTTTGTAAATATATATATATATATTTATATGTTTGGTGTCACGCTCTTAACGAAATAGATAGGCGGAAATTAGCCCAGGTTGGAGGCTCTGGTGCTCCTCTCAAGCTCCTTTGAAAGTGATAGTCAGAAAATAGGCCGCGTTGGAGAAGATGGCAATCGTATCTTAAGCAGGGACAGTTGAAATTCCAACAGTGATGACATCGCAGGCTTAGTCTCATTTGTACGAGTATTAGCTTCTCCATACATCGAATCTACGACAAAGTATAGGGCGACCTTCTCTGAATGCACTTCTTGCATTGCCGAAATTGAAATCGTAGCGCTGAAGATGTCTGAAACTTCCGTTGGCACTCTCATGCTTCTTGATTCGTAGTTTCTTCCCACAGATGATTTCGTAGCATGAGCTATTCGATCTTCCCACTTTGATGCAATTGTAAACGAAACTGACGAAACATAAGTTTTCATGGGCAGTAGACAATTATTTCTTCTAGCTTACTGTTTTCCTCTGACAAAGCAGTTTTCTCTTCATAAGTAGTGGGTAATGTAGCGAAAAACGACTTTTTGAGGGTAACCTACCCTCGCGGCTCCCCTCGCGCGTGAGCTTCCGGTTTATGCCGGCCAATGCACTACCGGTTTAGCGGGGGTCAGGGGGGGGGGCGCTAACCGGAGTGGGTGGGGCCTGGGAAACCGGAAGGGGCGGCGCGATGACCCGCCGGCGCGAGGGGAACCTACCCTCAAAAAGGGCTATCTCGTCGCATTACCCACTACTTTCATAGGTCAAAATTCGAGCACCTCAAATGAAACAGATATTTGAGGTGGGAAGACGGTATCAACGGTATCTTTGCTACCGAGCGAACATATTGTATATAAGCTGCTATTTTGTTTAAGTTTGTTGGAGTATTTTACTCAAGATGTTACTTCTGCCTGTCTATATAGAAGACTTAAGGATGCCAGCACGATAAAGGATTAATGAAGAAAAGAAGAAAATTAAGAAGCAAATAAGAGAAGAAAAGATTCCGCACCGGCCTAGAGGCATTAGGCAAACGTATAGGTTATTGCGTGAATTCTTCACGCACGGGTCCACTAGTCTATAATATTAATAGCGTTGTTCCTACCTTCACGTGCTACGTATCATATCTACCTACCGCTTTTCAGTTTTTTCACAACATTCCATTCGCTTTGCTGGTGGCAGATGACATTTCTAATAAGGGCAGTTGCATAGCCAGGAGAAGCCACGGGTGAACAGAACGGTTAGTGTTGGGCATCTCTTCTCTGGTCTTTTTTGAAGCGAATGTGCTGCTGAGAAAGCATCCGCCACTGCGGTGCGAGGTCAGAGCAAATACAATATCTTTAGATCAGAGGATTGAACTGGAAAATTGCCCAGTTGCGAGTGAAGAAATAGAATGAGTCTGTTTTATTATACAGCTACCGCATTAAGCGAAGCAGGAAAATGATGGGCTACTGTTAAGTGTCCACGGGTCCCGAAATAGTGAAAAAAACTCGGATACGCAGGCAAAAATGGAAACGTATAGCCTTATGGAGGCCTACATTATCTGTAACTGTGGGGAAACAGAGCTTAGAAAAGTTGTGCAAATGCATAAGAGAACATTGCAAGATATACTATCGTATTTCTATGCCTTTATCAAGACAGAAGTGCGAATTAGATTAGATTAGATTAGATAGGCGGCAGTAGACGAACCAATAGGCCCATTCCCAAAGAGACACCGGAACATACGCCCCGGCACTCTATGAGCTATTGCCAGGAGAAAGAGAGAGAGAAAAAAAGAGGGGATGGGGGTGAAGAGTCCCTGCCCAAGAAACGATCTTGAATGCACGCAAGCACGTTCAAGAGCCGCTGACATGCGGAGCTTAGAGATATTAAACTGTGTAGTTGGAGCGGGAGAGAGAATGAGATGNTCTAGCTTACTGTTTTCCTCTGACGAAGCAGTTTTCTCTTCATAGGTCAAAATTCGAGCACCTCAAATGAAACAGATATTTGAGGTGGGAAGACGGTATCAACGGTATCTTTGCTACCGAGCGAACACATTGTATATAAGCTCCTATTTTGTTTAAGTTTGTTGGAGTATTTTACTCAAGATGTTACTTCTGCCTGTCTATATAGAAGACTTAAGGATGCCAGGACGATAAAGGATTGATGAAGAAAAGAAGAAAATTAAGAAGCAAATAAGAGAAGAAAAGATTCCGCACCAGCCTATTAGAGGCATTAGGCAAATGTATAGGTTGTTGCGTGAATTCTTCACGCACGGGTCCACTAGTTTCGTGATAAATCTTTACAGATATAAACTGAATAAACACAACAAAAATGGATGTCAGTATTTGATCAAGGATTGCAATACTATTCAGCAAGGGATACAACAAATAAAAATACTCCTTTACTCCTTTATTGCTCTCAAATACAGAATGACGCAGTCTTACAAGGGGTGACAAAACTTGCACCTAAAACAAATTAAAATCACTTTATACATACTAGTTGAGAACAAGCCCAATGAAAGCCAATAATCGCTTATAGCGCACATGTCTTAAATTAGGAATAACTCCTAATACAATAGCGTTTGAACATATACTTAAAATGTGCATGTGAAATCGGTTCTATAAGTCCTAACGGAAGTTCTTTATACGCATTAACTGCTTGAAATATAACAAATCGTTTTTCAATCTTTAATCGTACAATTGGAAGGTTAAACCTGTTGTTTCGTACTCACTTTGATTTTTCCTTCCAAATTCATACTCCTACTGATTATTCTTTGTTCTATTTTTCCTCTTCTTTCCTGATTTGCCGTTCCCAAGTGCGTGATTCGGACATGGGTTCCACGTTTCTGTTGATATTTTTTATGTCTCTTCATTCTTTCTCCCTTTGGATCACGGTGTACATGGTTGGTAGGGAGGCTTAAAATAGGAGAATACTTCTACTACTGCTTGTGGATTTCCCACTAGTTTTGTGCTATCAGGGTAATGTCACTTCTAAGCTAACCTCAAACAGACCTACCCCTCACCTCAATAATCAAGCATCGTGCAATAACAGGATGCTTCAGTGGTAATGTCACACCCGGACTACATAAGTTTGAGACTGTTGCCAGCAGGCGAGTTCTTCTGGTTTGCTTGTAAAGGCAGCAAAGGTAAAGGTTAAGGTAATTCGGGATTCAGATGCTGTTGCAGGACTGTTGGCCCTAACCATAGTGGAGATTATCCGCGGCACAGACTATCGTATAGGATGTTCTATAGCTGGCGCCATAGCTCTTGACGATCTGTGATCGATTGAATCCGTCCAACCCTGTGGGGCCGCAAGCTAGGCTCCCTCAAGATTTTTTGGAGGCCTTGCCAGAAGCCACATATTTGCAGCAGTGCGTGTTGGCTTCCCAGTTGGGATGTGCGGTCACGTTGACGTTACTGCAACAGTTAGCTTTCCACAGAAGTTGAAGTAAAGATCCCGTCAATTGGGTGGCGTCTTTTACACTTTCCATCTCAAGTTTCAAAGCTTTAACTCTTATTTGATTTTAAATGAGACTTTCGAAAAGTTTGTCTAGTTCCGTAAACTGGAGTTTGCAGCCGTGATTAGGTTAGTTCTAACACATGAAAAGCGATTCAGAGAGGGTAAGTGAAAGCGCGTGTACTTGAAATTCTGGATCAGCTCAGCCTATAACGGCTCAACTGAACTCAACGACCAATATTCTTAGAGTTTTGACAAAATAAATAAATAAATAACTTTTATAAAGAACACTGTGAGTTCACAAAATACGCTTACAAGCTCACAAGTACCAACAAAGTAGCCAAAGTTCAACCTAGTGATTAGGCCCAGTCACAAATATTGGTGGTCACGCACAATGAGAATAAATAAATACACTCAGCCTACACCTGCAGACACGAATGGCATTGAGCAGCTCAATCTCACACAGGAGCATAGGTAATAATATGCAAATCACATTATATGTGGGGAAACATACAGGCCGGCAAAGGAACAAAATATATAGTGGGCAGAAAGTGATTTAGTCGTATAATCGACTTAGAACTAGGCTGAGTAGTTTCTTACACCAGTAACACCATTCAGAATGATCAAAGCAGAACTTCTAATTTAAGTTCTATGCAAGTCAAGCCTTGTGGATTTACTTTGATCCTACTCTAGCAAGTCAGTCACTCGATGACACTTGCAATCTACCCTTGAAATTATGAACGAAAAGTTTTAATTCCCACGATCAACTGCATATATCGCTCGCTCTGGACACTGCACAAAACATTCGAGAAAATTAAGTGCGGTGCCTCATTTGAGTCGGAGCCCTTTTTATTTTCAATCCGAAATGATATAGCTACTTAAACACTGCCGGGATAAAGTGTCATACAACTTAGACAGCTTAGTTGTGTTTCGTTAAGCCAGAACTTAGAAGAGTAGCGTTGGTTTTGACTGTTTGAGTCGTTTGCAAGGCAGGCACCGACACCCGTTATGTATGAGACGGCCAAAAGTTCCATTTTACAGTGTAGAATTGAGTTGTGGCCGTATTAATAGTAGTCGGTTGAAGTTAAACGCCTGATACTCCATTCAACAGGCGTAACCAATGCACAGTTTGAAGTTCTGGATAACTCAGACATACCTATAGGACTGTTTGTGTCGATTTTGTGATAATGGGGTTAGCGTGCCAAGAGTTATTGGTTCAAGTTTATTATCTGATAGTCAATTCAATTTTCGAAATCGGCACCTAGTTTTTAGTTTTAGATAATTCGGACATAAGACTGTTTTACTCTTTTGTGGTGCTGGATTAAGTGATGTCCTGGGATTGAACTCATAGGCATTAGCTGGATGTTAGAGTGATGTGCCGCTTGCCCAGCTGAGTTTGTGTGAATACTTGTGAATCCCGGCAAGCTGCGTCAATGTACCGTACCTGACATTTACGCCCCAGTGTCTGAGGGTCGTCGTAATCATTCAACCCTTCCGTCTTTGTAGCAACAGCTTCGACAATAATAGACAAGGGCCTCGTAGCCAACTGGGGCCTTCCGGGCAATGAGCACGTATATTTGCAAAACCAACGAATGCATGTAAGCCTATTTGCGGTCCCACAGACAAATATGTTTCGTATACTTTTTACTTATCTAAAGCCTCAGACGAGAGCTTCGGCTTCGCCGACTATCGCTGAAAAGTAAATTTTGCATCACTAAATAGAGTTTCAACCTATTTCATGAGTAGCAGAAGAAAGATAAATTTAGGCTTAAAGCTCTATTCTTGGGGGTGAAACCAATGTGCGCTGATTTATTACTACGGCAAATGTAAAACGCAAGTTGCAGTGCCGCATCCAAAAAATTATTAACATAGCTTACAACCGCTGTCAACCTTTTCCAAAAGAAACTTAAAGATATGCATGCCATCGAGCTCAGTCGAAAAGATCACTGATACTTGCGACACGGAATTAATTCGAGTTCTTAACCGGAAGTGTTACCCGCTGACCATCAAAATAGATGTAATAACACCGTCTGCTGTGTTATTATCGGAGGGAATTCACGACCCAATTCTGGATCGGTTGAGCGATGTTCAGCTCTGCGCTCTAGCGCCGGGTTGCATCCCGCAACCTAAAGCTCAGAGCACTTCACGAATGATGTGTGCTGGTCTAAGCAGAGCGCTTTTTTTGCTTCAAGTAGTCAATAGAGCATTCAATTGATATGCTGAACAGTACCGTTAATCTATGCCTTTACATACTTTATGTGTCACAGTTTGTTAGCTCACCAGTTAAGCACTGTAAGAACTGAGGAAATCAATACTATCGAAGCCGTAATATTTATTACGAATTCTACCTCTTGTAACTGCAAGCTATTAATAGATTACAAGAGCTGCAGCTATTCGTACAAAAACGAGAAGTTTAGAAGTGAGGTGAAAAGTATTCAAGGCAGAACGCACAGCAAAATCAGATAAAGTAATACGAAAAGTATTTAAATATGTATTTTCAAAATATTAAATACATTGTATTTAAATACTCAAAAATGTAGTTAAATACAGTATTTAATTACACATTTTTGAAAGTATTTGTAAATACATTTTCAAATAACAAACTGTATTTAAATACAATTGTATTTAAATACTGCCCATCACTGCATGTACTACGATAGGCCTTCGTTTCCTGACCAACCTTAAACAACCAATATCGCCGCCACCAATATCGACCTAAATATGCTAATATCAACTTTATGTTTTGGTCGACATATCTACCATATTGTTTCATCGTCCATAATCGACTTCAATCTCTCATACACAACTATATTCTACTATAATAGCAACCATAATTTCCGACTGCGTCATTGCACGCCACAGTGTGTCTTTGCGCACGTGCGCTTCCGGCGCACTAGCTTGCTTGGGGCGCAGAGGGACTAAGTTTTGAAAGAGGCGCACCAAAGAGGTGACGCGTTGCCATTTTAAGATGGAATCATAAAATTCGCACTAGGCCGCTCCTCGCTGGACTATTTAATTCCTACTATCTGAGAATTTCCGTTGTTCACGGTTTTCTGTTGAGAGTTCCAGTACACATATTTGTCCCATTTTTTTTTTAAATATCTACAGCTACTTTAGGATTTGTTTGAGAAGGTGCATCTTAACTTTCTAAGGTGCATTAGGATTATATCGCCTCCATCTAATGCAGTAGCGCGGAGGCGTGGGGTGCAAAATCGGCACAGATGGGCCGAGTCCACCTTTGGGAATGGGTGACATTGAGCTAAACACCTATTGCTGGCGTTTGTGGAGAGCTTGGCAACTTAGGAACTCAGTCTCTTACTCTATCTAATGACTGCAATGAAGGCTATCTTATGTCCTATATCACAAAAAATCTTAAATAGTGACTGCTTGTTTTTCAGCTTCAGTTCCTTGTCTTCATGGCGGTTGCGGATACTAAGGTCTGCTCTTTACTCTGGAAGGACACATGGGAAACTATAACTCGACTATATTACTGTTTTTAGTAGATGCGCGTCATGCTGTTCAACTGTGTTCAGAAAGGGTTCTAAAATGTAGGAAACCTTGCTGATGATTCATTTTTTTTTTTTTTTGCTGCAGCAGCAGCAGCACGGTCTGGCCTTAATAGAACAGCTTTCTGCAACGTATGTAGTGACTCTACATACTGCAGAGTTTATTCGCATCACTTTTAATAGACAATTTGTAATGTACTAATCTGACAGTTATCAGTAGGGAGGCGGGATCTGGTACCACGGCCGCGAGAAGTTCGTTCACTTCGAATTTGATTAAATTCGGTGTGGTGAGCTGTTGTTTTATTAAGTTCGGCTGAAGTGTTCGAGAATGCTGGATATTTCATCAGTTTGAAGTCACGAGAGACACATCTTCGTAAAATGATACCGTTTAAGAGGCTGGGTAGAATCAATTAACTTGTGACTATCTGACAGTTATCAAGCTCCTTCATACACGATCTGCTCCTGTACGGCCCAAGTCCACAAAGCCATCACGTTTCTTCTGTGCCAAGCTAGCTGGTTCTGTATGCAGTAGCCGCCAAACACTGCGCATATTGAGGCAAAATTTTGCATGGAAGTGCGCAAGTGATCTTGGAGAAAAGGCTCTGTTAGCCAAGATTGCCGTAGGAGGTATAGCCATTGAGACAAAGAACCGAAACACAGGCATGTGTGAACTGTATAACTGAGCCAGGCACGCTGCCCCCGAGGAGGATGATGATGGAGAAAATGATCGTTTCTGTGGCAGAGCTTTTAGAGAGTTTGTGGCATTGAAGGATATTCTCAATGATGAATGCACCAGATCTCCACTCGTCAAACCCACAGATCTAGCTTAGGATCGGAGTTTAAGTACTTTATGGTCTTTGTGAATAGCTGAAGTCATGCTGTTAGTTTGAGGAATAGGATTCTCTCAAAGCCTCCTAATGTTGGTTCATATTCAGAAGAAAGACACATATCTCTAACATCTGAGGACAGCTCTGGAGAAACCAATCCCGCCATACAGGCTAGCCATGTTACCTAGGCATTTCACGGCCACGCTACGATTATAAACTAGTACAAACTACTGCAGTAAGCAGCAAGTACTCATGGTGACATCATTCAACAGCCTATTGAAGCGTGGTATCCTAAGAGGTCCTGAGATAGAGTACCCATTGACTTCTGGGTGAAGACGCTACCACTTTAACGCCTATTACTTCGACACATCTCATCTCTTCGCGTAGGTATGTATCAGCTGTACTCTGGGTTGCTGACACAGGTCATGTCTTGGCTGTGCACACAATTAATTTCCTCCGCCAAGGAGGTTATGTTCTCGTTGGGTTGTCGTAATCATAAGAATTCCTGCTGCAAATTCTAATCATTCCGACCCTACTTAATATCACTCATTTTATGAAATAATCGTTAAAAAGGGATTCAATCAGTCTCCGTATATTTTATAGTTTATTCTAAATATACGTTCCCACAATATGAACAATATTTAACTCCGAGGTTCACTATAGAACA
>LQNS02277718.1:22062013-22076719 GCA_001587735.2 Parhyale hawaiensis
AGGGCCGACAGGCAGTCGCCCTCTAGCTTGTTCCGCTAGCCTCTATTTTTATACACTTAGTAGAGTGCGTTAGCGACGTCATGGCCTCATTTGCCATGACCATGTATCGCCCTGTAATTGAATTGTAAGTGAGTCATCTCGTGTGTTTACAACTGTCACTGTGATTCCAAAAATACAAAAGATGAACAACCAACAATGAGTGGTCAATGAAGCCTTTCTACTTAAATTTAAGAAGCTATGTTTCGGAACAAAACACCCTTCATTAGATCTTCCAAAATGTCATCAACTGCAGCAACATAAACACGATAGGGTTTGTCTATCTGTCATTCTCTTTGTCTATCTGTAACCAAGGCGCCTCCAAAAGTTATGGACGGATTTTGACGAAACTTACATGGATTGTTAGGTACATATGTTAGGAGGAAGAGATTCTTACCTTTTGGTGAAGATCTGTCCATTCGTTTGTTTTGCTTGTATTTTTGTCTGCCTATTTTTTCATAGTACCATATCTTAAAAATTCTGAATTGAGCTGCTTCTCTGTACCTGCAAGACAGGTAATTAAGTTAATTACTAAATGCAAGGTGACATGGGTATACATTTGCTTGTGAGATTATATTAAACGTATTTTTCATGTATAGAGATTTATTTATTCCTTGTTGGGCAGGAATGTAAGCAAACAAAAGAATGCATTCAGTCTTTGTACAGACGGAGTCCGGCGGAGCAGGGAGCCTTTGTCCTAAAATTATCGGTGAGGAGCGGATCGAGCTGGGGACTGTAGCAGCCTAAGCAACTGCTGCTACGGCTGTAAAAAGTGAAAATAAAAAAATAGTTTCAAGCTGCTAGGATTGAGCATAAATTATCTTCGAAATAAGCATGTGCTGTTTCAGCATCTGGACTAGGGTTGTCAAAGTAGCCATTCCGGAGAAAAATAAACTACGTTTTTGTTGCCACGAACAAGGCTTCACATATGGGTAGGTAGGGGGTGATTTGGGAGGTAAACTAAAATAAAGGCTCTTGCTTAATCATGGGAAAATACGCTTTTGCGAAGTGGGCATTAGCTGAACCCAGGGGGACATTGATGGGCTAGTGCATGGAAAGGTCGCATGTCGGGGTACATAAACGGGGAAACGAGTCGGCAAGCACTGTTTACGTTAATGGAGCTACTTGAAGGATTACTGGGATTCCAAGGGGGCTCGTCAGCTAGGTGAGCGAAACCGTTAGAGTAAGCACGCGCTCAGTGCTTCTGATGTAATTCGTGGTGTGCGACTACGAACTCGGGTAGCTCGAATAAGCTCTATGGCCTATCAGGGCTGCTTTCCATTTTGTTACGAATATGTGACTTATTTAGGGCGAAAGCTTAGTAGTAAATGGGGCTGTGCACGAGAGTTGCAGTTTGTAAAGAAAAAAACGGTTGAGCATTCAGGCAACGAGGGGTGGTAAATGCATCAGCACGAGTGCTGCAAGAACCGATTTAAAAATCTACGGGACGTTTGTGAGCACGATCTGAGGAGGGCTTCACATCATTTTTGTTGAGCTTAAGAGAAAAAAAAAGTGAACTGGTGTGTCTACAGTCAACAGGAGTAAAAAACAATGTAGCCAAATAACAATAAAAAATACTGTAAAGAGCTAGAATATGATATCCACTATGCAATAATACACAGTAGTTGATCGCTCTTGCTTGCTCTCTCGCTCTTTTGTTGGTTCGTCTCTCCGTCACGTTGTTAAAGATTTAGGTAGGAGAAAATTCATCCACTGAAAAACAAGTTGAGATACCATAAAATTACATCCAGCCCTTGGAGTAACCCTGACAAACATTGAGACAAATAGGCTACTGCAGTCTCCCAACTAGCTCGGTACTTTTGATATGATGTTGATTATTTTTCTTCTGAGTGGGGTAGATGCATGAAAGGCCGTACTTTTGATAGACTTTTCACCCTGTCGGGTATAAGCTAGGCCTCTATCGCATATTTTTAAGCTGAATATCTTCGCAGCAGCTCGAGAGGCTCAGTCTTGGTTGAAGTTTTCCTTCCTCTAGGGCATAATCCATTCCGCTTTGGCTTTCTTAAACTGAATATTTTCGTAGCTGTCGAAACTTCACTCTGAGCATGACGTCTTTTTATATTTAATTTATATTGCAGCCTAAATCACCCTTATATGTTCAACTGGCTTGGCTGGTGTCCACGTTGCTCAAACACTGAGTATTTCCAGTGAATTTGTTTGACTGAACTATATATTCTAAGCGCAACTCAATGTTTGATAACACAACTTGCGTTTCAATAATTGAAGATCACGCCTGCCTGGGTGAAACGTATTTTGCGGCAAAACCTTTACTGGGAACCTGAAAAATAAAGAAGTAAATCGCAAAGAAATTACTGCTTCATTTTTGACGGCTGGGTCCTCTAATCCTAGTCCTCTGGATTCTCTAATCCTAGAGGCCATGCTAGAAGGTTGCCCCTATTCCAGTCGAGAGAGTGATGATGTTAAAATGCGTGGGAGTGAATACCATTAGTGCAATATCTCTTTTAGATCCATTGAACGGTTGTGCATGTGCTTTTAGCTAGATCCGTGTGCCTGCTCTTCACTCTATGTACCTGATGTTGGTGATTTCATATAATACTTGTGCAATAGTATGACAGTCCTGAAGTTTATGATCATCATGGCAATAGTAGACCTAATTTATCTTTTTTTTTTACAGATGGCTATATACCGTTTTTACCCCTGAAGATGACCAGCGTACTTGGTCGAAACGTCGACATCAGTTTTAATATAGCATTTACGGAATTACAAAGTTTTATTCCCGTATTATTTTAAAGAAACTGACAAGTGTGTGACTTTTATATTTAGGAAGATGGAGAAAGTTTTTTTAAGTTACGTTTTCAGAAAGGTCGATGAACAGGTTGCAGAAGACGACGAAACCCTTTATCTGAATGCAATTTTGCTTGAAACACTTCTTGAAATCGGAACAATATATATGCAGCTTCTGTTGTCCTATTCTATAACCTTTTCTCTAAGGTGACGACGTATAAATTCGGCAGATGATCAACGGAGCACTCACGACGCGCAGTAGACAATATTTCAAGGGCAGTAGACATTTATTTCTTCTAGCTTACTGTCCTCCGAGGGAGCAGATTTCGCTTCAGAGGCCAAAATTACAGCATTTCATTGAAGCGGATATTTCAGTATAGGAGACAGTATCATGGATACGGCCGGTGCTCTCGCACTGCATATAAGCTGACTGGAATTGCATTCAAGTTTACTGCAGTGTTTTACTAAAGATTTTCTTTGGACAACGCACGTTTAATTTGAAGAGAGGATATTGAGCGGATAATAAGAAGAACGAGGCTACAACAGTCTTAAGAACGAAGGCGTGCCACCAATGAAGAGAGATGAAGTGCCTATGCAACATAGTAACAAGAAAGACTTGAAGCAGAAAAATTACTGAAGTGAATAAGAGCTGCTAATAAGTATGAGCAGGAAAATGTGGAAACGGCAAGTCAGAGAAGAGAGCAAAAATATCAATTATTGCGTGAATTTTTTCACGCACGGCCCCATTAGTATATAATAATACACAGTTGTGGTCGTTTATTTTCTTTTTTGGTTAGTCCTTCCCTCCGTCACGCTGTTAAGGATTTACTGTAGATAGGAGCAAAATCACTCTCTGAAGAACAAGTTGGGATGCCATAAAATTATTCATTCCTTGGAGTTTTGATGACAAATATAGCTTCTGAAATATTTGGTTATCAGTGATAATACTGCATTTTATGAATTTCGCTTCGCTTTGAAAAGAAGCTTGGTAGGTTTTGATTTGATGATGAGTTTTCTTTTGAGTGTGGTAGATGAAACTCGGAAACTGTGATACAATTTTTGATGCTGTTGGGCATCAGCTCTGTCGCATATTTATTAGCTGTATTTCTTCGAAGCAGTTGGTCTTGGTTCGAATTTTCGTTCCTTAGGTGCATATTCGATTTCAATTTAATTTATGCTTTTTTTGCTTAATCTCTTCGCAGCAATTGAAACTTCGCCCTCTACAGATGCCTTTTATGTTGAATTTACACTGCAGGCAAATTTCGACGTACGACGTTCGACTATCGACTGGTATCCAGGTTGCAGTAAGCCCTGAGCATTTCCAATGAATTCTTTCGATTGAACGATATTTTCGTAGTGCTGCTCAACGTTTGACCAATTTCAAAGTGATATTCGTGCCTATTGTTGCGCGCGAAGGCTTTGGGTTATTTTGCTCGCGAAACTCATGGCGGTACAACTTGCTTTTTTATGGAAGATCATGCCAGCAGGTAGGAGACTTATTTTACAGCGAAACCGTATCTGGATGCAGGAACAATAAGCCTTAATTACAAACTTATGTCCCCATGGTGAAGGTTGGGTCCTCTGGATATTTTTTACTACTGATATCTGTACTATGTAAAATTCACGTCGTGTTTTTTTTCATTTATTTAGGTTTTTATACATAAATGTATTTATTATATCCGGCCACGCTCAATGGCAATATGATAGGAAGAAATTGAAGGGCTAAAGACGGTATCTAGGATACGGGGGTCGCACTCGGGAAGTCCAATTGATCGAGGGATCTGAGCTCTCCTGCATGACCGTGTTTGGACATGCTACGAGAGATGCCACTTGACTACGCCATATAATATACGTTCAGTTTTTCAGGCAGAATGCTGAATTTTTATTTGAGAAGTCCTCTGAGAAGTAAAAAGCTCATGAGACAACAGGGATTTTCGTGATTTGCTAGCTTTCTGTCGCCATCTATAATGACAGCTCGGGCCACTAGTTATGGCATAGCAACAGGATTTCACGTCGCCCCATTGCTACCTGCAAGAGGGAACAGTTGTCTTCCACCTCTGATATTTTATGTAGTTCAATAAACCCGTGGTGGAATGCACGAACCACAACATATGAGGTTTATAGGTAGAGTGAGCGGTCGAGATGAGTTTTCCTATTGTTAAAGTTATTCTCAAGTTGGCACATACGCTGTTGATAAATAATGTATGTTTATTGATGCATTTTTAATGAAATACTACTACTACTTCTCAGAGTACTACAAATACTACAAACCTTATTCTGAGTAGTTTAGAACTGTTCAGTGTTTGCAATAATGGCTTCTGAAAGCTAAATAACTCAAAGTTTGCATGCAATGTTTTTAACGTCGTTTGTATTGCTAGGAAGACAAGTAATCCATGCGCATTATGGTAAATGAGGTCACGATCACTGGAAGACGACCAGAAGAAACCCTACTGAAGTCCGTGAGACTGAACTTTTAATTGCTAGTAGCTATTAATAGACTAAAATCCGTGTAGTGGCTTGGCAAACAATGGTTCTTATCAGTCCTAAATGAAAAACTAAACTTTCCCACACCTACAGAAAAAATACAATATCACCTTATGATCTTGTATGTTTCTCACTTTGTCAATTGAAATTTCTGTAAGCGGCAAAGCACTCCGTTGGTTTTCTACTACAGACGTTAAAACTACCTGAAAGTTAAATTAGCCAGTCTCGGGTTTTCCATAAACTGAAATGTTAAAGAATTTCTATGAAGAATATTCAGTGAACCAGAATCTTAAGAGATAAAGGTAAAGTCAAATTTGATAGCACTTTCTACTGTTAACCCACAGGCACTGGTTCGTGCGGCAGAGGGGTAAGTACAGCTGCATCCGACGACGGGTGTCTTAGACTATGGCCCGCCACCCTAAGCTGTAAGGTAAATACCCTCACGATAGCTATGCACACAAACCAAATTTACTGATTTAGGGCGCCGAGCACCATCACAAGGAATGCGCTTGGCGTGGGGCTTATTCCCGGGACTCTCAGCACAACTGTGCAGCACGCAACGTCCACTGCTACCGTGGGTATATCGCGGGAACTGCATCACCGTCTGCGTTGCCACCAAGGTAGAGGTGGCGTAATGTTAACGGCAGGGAACGTAATAACGTAATAGTTGGTCTTTTCATGGTTCGATAAGGCGTGGAAATCGATGTCGCTAGTTATTGCCAGCCTCTATGTGAAGGTTTTCCATGGCTTGATACGCAAAGTTTGTCTCTTTGAATAACGTTATGTTAATCGCCTCAGTTCATTCTGCAAGGGCATCAAAGGACTATCTGGCTTCTCTAGGATTCAAGGATGAAAAGTTGATGGCATGGCCGCCAAATTCTCCAGAGCCAAATCCCATTAGGAATTTTGAGTTATCATTAATAGGACAGTCTACGCTGATGGCACGCAATTCACTTCGAAGCAGAGATTGTGGTATTCCATACAAATTGCTTCGAAGACGGCGGATGCTAACACAATTAGAAAATTGATTGATTCTGTGAATAAGCGAAATTTTTACGTCGTCCGATGCAACGGCCGCTGTATTAAACAATAACATGTCTTTTGTTGTAGAAAAAAAAAAAACTCCTCATAAAATTTGCTCTTAGTTACATGTTAAACTGGTAAAATCAACATTATTCGTGTTAACGTGTCTTCTTTTTTTTAACTCTTGAAACAAATTTCGTGAACAAGTTAATCTATTAGAATATGAAGAAAAGGATTTTTTTTTATTTTGAATGTTAGACATGTAAATAATATTGTAAATTACCAGGCTCTTCATATACGATTTGTTCAAAGTTTGAACAACTCTTTTTATGTAAAAAGTATTTTTAAAGCTAATAAATAGTCGCACTATGATTGTGGGTCACACTATTACTAAAACAGCGTTAAGTTGCTTTACTTTACCACCTCGTCAGCATTTAGTAGAGCACAGTTGATTGAAAAAGCAATCAGTTTATTATTCTTCTTAGAGAGAAATTTTTTTCGATGCCCGCAGACCTACCATGTACTCGAGTATGTATGTCAACAGCTGTAACCCATTGCCTTTCCAATTCGTGTTTAATCTGACAACTACCTTGACTGTATGTTGTTATAGAAGAGACGCTCTTCGAACGATATTCATTTCGTGTTTTTAAAGAACGAGCGTTCATTTTGCAATGTCTGTTGATATATGTCTCAAGCAGGAAGCAAAGAATGCAACGGGAGGACTCAATAGGACTGAAATAAAACATAGCTGTGACCGCACGTAGCAAATTTACATCACATCGGCGAGTCGAAGTGTTTTAGGTGTGGGACCNTCTGCGTAGTTTAGAGTCACGGTTGCGCGGATAAATGGTGCATCCACAGTAGCGGCAGCGCAGTCACAGCGCAGATGCGACTCAAATGGCGACTCAAAGCTGCGCAGTGCGACCTTAACGCGACCCCGATTTTCAATTGGGAAGCTCATAAGACGACAGGGGTTTTCGTGATTTGCTAACTTTCTGTCGCCATCTATAATGACAGCTCGGGCCACTAGTTATGGTATAGCAACAGGATTTCACGTCGCCCCCTTGCTACTTGCAAGAGGGAACAGTTGTCTTCCACCTCTGATGTTATATGTACATAGTTCAGTAAACCTGTGGTCGAATGCACGAACCACTACATATGGGGTTTATAGGTGGAGTGAGTGCCTGAGCGGTCGAGATGACTTTTCCTATTGTTAAAGTTATTCTCAAGTTGGCACATATGTACGCTGTTGATAAATAAGGCATGTTTTATTCTTGCATTTTTAATGAAATACTACTTCTCAGAGGTAACAAACCATATTCTGAGTAGTTCAAAACTGTTCAGTGTTTGCAATAATGGCTTCTGACAGCTAAATACCTCAAAGTTTGCATACAATGTTTTTAACGGCGTTTGTATTGCTAGGAAGACAAGTAATCCATGCGCATTATGGTAAATGAGGTCATGATCACTGGTAGACGACCAGAAGAAACCCTACTGAAGTCCGTGGGACTGAACTTTTAATTGCAAGTAGCTATTATTAGACTAAAATCCGTGTAGTGGCTAGGCAAACACTAGTTCTTATCAGTCCTAAATAAAAAACTAAACTTTCCCGCACCAACAGAAAAAATACAATATCACTTTATGGTTTTGTATGTTTCTCCCTTTGTCAATTGAAATTTCTGTAAGCGGCAAAACATTCCGTTGGTTTTCTATTTAATAATCAGTCGTTAAAACTACCTGAAAGTTGAATTAGCCAATCTCGGGTTTTCCATAAACTGAAATGTTGAAGAATTTCTATGAAGAATATTCAGTGAACCAGAATCTTAAGGGATAAAGGTAAAGTCAAATTTGATAGCACTTTCTACTGTTAAACCCACAGGCACTGGTTCGTGCGGCAGAGGGGTAAGTACAGCTGCATCCGACGACGGGTGTCTTAAAGGCCCGCCACCCTATAAGGTAAATACCCTAACGATAGCTATGCACACACCAAATTTACTGATTCAGCGCGACGAGCACCATCACAAGGAATGCGCCCGGCGTGGGGCTTATTCCTGGGACTCTCAGCACAACTGTGCAGCAGGCAACGTCCACTGCTGCCGTGGGTATATCGAGGGAACTGCATCATCGTCTGCGTTGCCACCAAGGTAGAGGTGGCGTAATGTTAACAGCAGGGAACGTAATAATGAAATTGTTGGTCTTTTCATGGTTCGATAAGGCGTGGAAATCGATGTCGCTAGTTATTGCCAGCCTCTAAGTAAAGGTTTTCCATGGCTTGATACGCAAAGTTTGTCTCTTTGAATAACTTATGTTGACGCTGGATAACGCCTCAGTTCATTCTGCAAGGGCATCAAAGGACTATCTGGCTTCTCTAGGATTCAAGGATGAAAGGTTGATGGTATGGCCACCAAATTCTCCAGAGCCAAATCCCATTAGGAATTTTGAGTTATCATCAATAGGACAGTCTACGCTACAATTCACTTCGAAGCAGAGATTGTGGCATTCCATACAAATTGCTTCGAAGACGGCGGATGCTAAAACAATTAGAAAATTGATGGATTCTGTGAATAAGCGAAAGTTGTACGTCGTCCGATGTAACGGCCGCTATATTAAACAATAACGTGTCTTTCGTTGTAGAAAAAACTCTTCGTAAAATTTGCTCTTCGTTACATATTAAACTGGTAAAATCAACATTATTCGTGATAACGTGTCTTCTTTTTTTTAACTCTTGAAACAAATTTCGTGAATAAGTTAATCTGTTAGAATATGAAGAAAAGGGATTTTTTTTTTATTTTGAATGTTAGACATGAAAATAATATTGTAAATTACCATGCTCTTCATATACGATTTGTTCAAAGTTTGAACAACTCTTTTTATGTAAAAAGTATTTTTAAAGCTAATAAATAGTCGCACTATGATTGTGGGTCACACTATTACTAAACAGCGTTAAGTTGCTTTACTTTACCACCTCGTCAGCATTTAGTAGAGCATAGTTGATTAAAAAGCAATCAGTTTATTATTCTTCTTAGCGATAAATTTTTTTCGATGTCCGCAGACCTACCATGTGCACGAGTATGTCAACGGCTGTAACCCATATCCTTCCAATTCGTGTTAAATCTGACAACTACCTTGACTGTATATTGTTATAGAAGAGACGCTCTTCGAACGATATTCATTTCGTGTTTTTAAAAAACGAGCGTTCATTTTGCAATGTCTGTTGATATATGTCTCAAGTGTAAAGAAATATCCTAAGTCAGGTTGTAAACTACGTAAGCCTGAGATAATACCAAGAATAAACAAGTTAGCACATAGCAATGGGAGCTAATAATTTTGAAAATTTTCGCTTCCGTTCGCATGATAGCGAAATAATATAATTATAAATTCGTTACCAGAAAGGTACTTTATTTCGACCACATATTTTGCGACATTGTTCATTGCTTTAGCTTAAACTTTGATATCAACATCGTCCGTTGAGACAAGAAAATATAAAGGAAGGAATATGCAGGTTTACAAAATTCATTAATCTAGAATTCTGTAAATCATAATACATTTCTATACACCGAAACTGAATGATGCACGGAGTCTATATTGCAGAACCTCACATAGTATCAGCTCTTTCCTTTCATATTTTTAGCTATTGTAGTGACTGTTTTTTTTATAGAATTCTACCTGAATTGGGTATTTGTGTGCCATTTTTCTTTTTGTGTGTTCTCACAAAACCTTGATTGCTGATTTTTGGCACTAATAATTTCATTTAGATAAAGAATATATGCTGGCGTAGTAAGCTGTTGAAAGCATTGCCTGCGGCACAAAAAGGGAACAAATTGAAACCAATGATGTTATATTAATAGCCCGAGACTAAACATTTTGGCTGGTATCGAAACCCTAATAAAACAAGCCCGATCTGAAACAGGATTGCCTGTAGTTTTACCTTCACATGAGCATACTAATATAGGACAGGTGTTGTTGCTTTTCGAAGTTGGGTGTTACAAGCTAACTCTTCATTAAAATTCATTCCCATAGCTTTTGAAAATTCCACCAATGATCCAGATGAAAATGTGGACAGTAGACGACCGAGAAGCCCGTTCTCTGAGATCGAGGAGTCAGCCTCAAGTTTCGTTCCCTATACAAGAATCGCAAGCAAACAAGAAAGTAGCAGCTTCGTTCCTACTCCCACGAAAATAATTCCGCAAGGTCCCCTTTTTAGCGATTTCTAAGAAAACAACAAACTAAGCACAGCTAATCATAATTTTCTAACGAATTAAACTAGCTGTGGAAACACATACAGTATTAGGTAACGCCTATGGATTACAAAACACACGTTCGAGTCTGTATTCCAAGTGGCATTTGAGGGCGGTTGCATAAGCTGTCCCATCAGGCAATAATAATAATAATAATAATAATAATCCCATTTATTTCTCATCTGGAGACTGCGTCCAACAAGGTTAGGACACAGTATCCTGAGGTTTTCATGCTTAGTACAAACATAGGAATAATACTAAAAAGTAACATAAGAGACAATTGGTATTAAGTTAGTAGTGAATTTACTAGAAAAAGGCTCGCATCTTAATAAGGAGATAATACTGACACTATTTTTCGTTAAGAGGTACCTGCACCTGATGAGGGGAAAAGAAAAACAACATCGGTAAGTAGATTGCAGGAACAGAACTTGGTAACATATGGCGGTAATGTCGAGGAACCGTAAAAAAACTAGTGCGATTAACAACTCCAAAGGGGATACGTTTTCTTTCGGTGATTGTCTGTGCTAGCAAGGTAACTCAAACAGTATAATGAATGGATCTTCATGAAATTTGTATGCAATATTAGGAATGGTACGAAGGGCAAATGACCAACATTTTTGTCGTTATCTCTTCGTTATAGCGCATACATGAGGTAAACTATAGTTTGACTTTTTGTCGCCGTATATTTTCTATGCATAGCAGTAACATGATCTGCGCTTCATGAAAATTGCAAAATTTGCTAGAAATGTTAAAAAGTACAAATGGCAACATTTTGTTGATAATCTCTTTATCCGTTTGTGTGTCTTATTGTTCACCAGAACGTAATTTCAATAGTTACTAACGGATCTCTGAGGAAATTACAGGAACTGTTTAGAATGTCAGAAGGCACAAACTAATGAATTTCGGTGATAACGAGAAAATCCTTGTTTTACAAACAACTTGAATTCTTCGTTGACAGTGCATTGCTTTGCGGTGGTATGCATGGTCGGAGTGCGTCTCCAGTCAACTATACGGTACAGTTGGGCTGCCTCATTAACATGCAAACGCAGTGGAACAAAGAATCACGCTACTTGCACTATTTACAATATTTATACCGCATTCTTCACGACAGGAGCCAGAAGATGGGCAGCAGGTGCGTGGTCTAAATTTTCAATCAGTTATTAACATTGCAATCCAAGCGTTTGCTTCAACAGCTAATTTCTAAGTCGCCATGAACAAATGGGCATTGCACAAAATGCGTCTTTATGTGGTTATTTTCGTGATCAGCGTAACTGTTTCGTTATCTTGATGACGATCACTGCAGAACAAACAAAACACAATTCGTAAGTAGACTTGGGAGCTGTGCTTTTTAAAACAACAGGCTGGCTGCAGTGTTCATGACTGAAAGATCGAAGGAATAGAGAAACAAGATCTGTGTATTATAATATTTGTTTAATTAGTATCTCATGGAGTGCTGGTGGAGCTGTATCAGACATACAACAACTGTGAGGGACGCACTCAACTCCACACCACGCTGTAAAAATCAGCTTAATTTACATGCAATTACTCCCACAATAAAAATAAAATTAATTATTCAACAAATTCTCTAGTACAAGATTGCTTCTCAAGCCGGTGAGGCGATTTTTTTTTCTCCTAGGGCTAAGATCCCAAAACGACAAACTTGAAATTTACGAAGAACCGAGAGTGCCTTAATTAGTTTCATTTATAGCAAAATATCAGAAAATATAAAGAATTTGCTTTGCAAATTACGCACTTTTACTTGTTTTCCATTATGAATCGCTGCTGAATAATCATGATCTTCACTAGACGCAGGTATGAAGAAATCACTTTGCGGTTATTATCATGGGAGTACTTAACCCGGATAACTATGCAGATCACGTCAAACCCTGGTCGCATAATTAGAGAAATGTCTCGGAATCATAAGTAAGCTGTCCATAAAACAGCATCCAAATTATGTAAGACCACACAAAGACACTTCTCTGTGATGGTCCGCTCACAACATCTCATGGAACAATCGACGTGACCTGCAACAGCACTGCATTTTACAATATATTCATGTCAAATGATGAATTCAAGCAATTAAAGCTCTGGACAAACACTAGAGAGATAAAAAAGCTTAACACCACCCGAGATCGCGCACAAAATTTGCACAGTACGAAGGAGAAATACACCAGCAAAGAAATTTATAGAGTTTTTACTTTTTCCGGTTTTCTACCCTAACATCATTGCTGTGGATACAGCAACAGAGACTACGCACTAGTGACTCGGACTACTCTGTGAACTACCTCGTCTAAGGCACAGTCCTGAACTAACATCACAGTGCTCATTCGAGATCTCTGCTCTAATTCAATATCTCGGTTCTCATCCAAGTTCTCTGCATGCAGCAAGATTACTATACTACTGAAATGAATAGATAGGTAGGAGCGCACTTTACATCTAGATGCGCACTGCAAGCGCTTGTGGCAACTACTATGCGCTCTTAGTCAATTTCGATTCTTGCTCAATCATTTTGCCTGTGGAAAATTATTTTCTGGGTCTGTAGATCAATTTCCTGTCCTCAGGAGCACGTAGGCCAGCAAATTCAACCACTTTTTCAACCGTAATATCAACCCCCGGCCCGGGGAGCACGTCGAAGTTCTGGATAATGGCGGCTGTGAAGAGGAAGAGCTCCATGCGAGCCAGCAGCTCTCCTGCGCACTGGCGCCGACCTGGTATGGAACAAGTGGATTGAGTAATATGGCGGACATCGGTAGGTCAGTGGAAGCAACACCGAAACTTTGACATCGCAGTCGCTAGCTGTGTCTAACAACTTGATTTACGGAAAACGAATACTCTACGCAATACTGCGCTCAAAGGATGCCAGACAATAAAAGATCATCTTTATTGGCGCATAACAGTGAACATGGTTCTTTGATACTACGAAGTAAACTTTCCACTCAAATACCGCAATTTCTTGCATAAAGTGCAATATGTTAAAGGATCCTGTTGACACAATGCTATGTCAGAGGCGAATCTTGACCGTCATGCTTTTCTTCCACAAATATCAATAAATTCAGACTCTCGCTCTGGGTTATAAAGGGATTATTTAACAGTATAATCTGAGCACCAAGCGTTTGGCACCGATCTATAAGTCACCCCATCAATATTTTTTAGAGTTAGTAGTCAATATGGTCAGTCATAGGTGGGCTGCGGTCATATGATGGGAAGACCGTTCTAATATTTGTTCACAATTGAATTTTACGGTGACAAGCCATGTATTGATTCGTATCTAAGAATCTAACGTCATTATCTGTTTGTTGTTGCATTCTATAAACTGAAAGGCGTTAGGGACTAGCAATCATCTCAGTCGCATTCAATATCTTGGATCCTATAGGTAGAGGCATTCCGACGAAATTTTATCAGAAGTTCGCGAATTCGTTATGTTTGCTATGTTACTTGAAATTCATTTATACAATGAATATTTTGGAGAGTTTCACCATTTGAACGCAAAAAAAAAAAAAAAAATGCCAAGGCTAAGGAGAGATAGAGCGATTTGCCTAATTGGCATTTAACACAGCAATTGCACAATAACTCAAATACAAGGGAAAGGCTCACCTTCCGAGAACTACACGCCCCAAGAAGAGATAATAGATATCTCTCTTTTGGTTTAATGGAAGAGATACGCTTTATTCCGTAAATGATGCTGAACAGGTACTTCGTCAGTCACAATTCAAGCAAACGAATTTTATGGAGTCGCCTTCTCATTCCTTCTAAATGAATAGTTTTTCAACGTATCTGAACGTAATTTTAAAATTGACAAGTGCCAGTGGCAATACATAACAATTTTAACATCTAGACAGAACTTCTTTATTTCGAGAAGAAATAGTACCATCTCAATTATAACTCACCTACGCTATAATAATAAATAGAGTTATATTGCTTGAGTTCCAGATGCATGTAAATCATTGAATCGCGTGTCAAATTACTGAAAAAATCTTTGCTGCTCATGTATCTTACCAGACCCGAAAACGAAGAATGCCTCCTTAGGAGCGGTGTACTTCGTGCGGCTGTCGTCCAGGAAGCGTTCAGGGAAGAACTTATCGGGTTCTGTCCAGTAGTGCGGGTCACGGTGGATGCAGTAGCTCGCAGCGACAATTAGGGTTCCCTGTAAACAGAAAAA
>LQNS02277718.1:22088741-22106298 GCA_001587735.2 Parhyale hawaiensis
TCGGCTGGCAAGCTAGAAATCCTTAGTTGAGACCCTAATCTCTGCAAACATATAGTAAGTTTTCCTGGAAAAAGAAGACACGATGTGACTTTCATTAGTTGAAAAGGTGGGACTTTAAAGTCCCCGTGGTACGGAATGGGTTAAGATACGTTTGCCATCTTCTGCAACCCGGCTTATTTTCTGCCTACCACTTTCAATGGTGCCATCTTCTGCAACCCGGCTTATTTTCTGCCCATCACTTCCAATGGAGCTTGAGAGGACAACCAGAGCCTCCAACCTGGGCTAAGTTCCGCCTATCTATTTCGTCAAGAGCGTCACACCGAACATATAAATAAATATATATATATATTTATAAACACCCGACGGTCATTCTTAGTATTAGATATCTGTTCCGTACTATAAATGTAATTTCTGTGCGTTGGTGAGTTCTAGTTGAGTTCGTCAACGTACCTGGTTGTGAGAGGGAACTTCAATGCAGAATAATGTTATCAGGCTACAGTGCTGAATGATGCAGGAATATCGTAAAGATCTTCCTGTTTATTTACATCATATTATACAAGATTTAGGAGATATGATGCAATACTAAGTAGCAAACATGCTACTTGGTAGATGCAGACAACAAAGTACAAGGTCTACATATGAATAAGTGCTACAAGCAGAATGGAGTAGACGATGTTAGTACAGGAAGGCTAAGTACCGAATAAGCTGATTCTTCAATGCGCAAGCTCTTTAAATACCTATCATTTGCCGGCTTAATTTAGCACACCGGCTGCTTCCGCCGGCATCGAGTCGGAAGTCCGCTGGTAAATTACTGTACGTTTATGAGACTAACAAATATCTCCGAAACTCTGGTTACAGGTTTTGACAGACAGCTTTTACTGATAGAGGTTCCGACCGGAAAGTCATTGAGAATTACGCATGTCGCTCACATTTTAGCGACGCTGGAAAACAAGCACATTTTTCATGACATGGTTTACGACCGTTTGCCTTCCTCATCTGAGCCGGCATGTAGACGATGGTGGTCACATCCGCCCAAACATGAACTCTCATGATACAAAGAATGCATGTACACATTTATATGTTAGAGCTAACACATCAGAATGTTGTATGTGCGAAAAACATAAATAACAATAAAGCTACGCAACTTTAATTTACGGTAAAGTTAAAACTTCGAAGAACTTTGTTTAGGACGAATTATTGGAATGGCACCCTAATTTCGGGACCTGAAGCAATCGCAGCTATCGCATAGCATTGCTGAATATTTTAGTGTACCCTCTCATTCAGTGGAGCTCAACCAGATTTACTTCAGTCGAGAACCTGATAGAGGAGAGAATTTATTATTTTCATCCTTTAGTCGCATGTGTTCGCACTAAATCATCATTCACGTGGTAACATGCTAGTACTAAGCGCTCGGCAGTTACAAATAGAGGAAAACTGATCAAAACGTAGAATGGACTCAAGTTGCTATATCAAGTCTTAAAAAAAAAAAAGCTCTTTCCACGGCGAGAGACAACATGGATCAAACTGAGGCCACTGATATTCCAGGCCTACCATTATGTCAAACAACGCAATGTCTTACGGCCTTTTTTAATGGTTTTACCACGGCCTTGAATGATCTTAGATTATATTAGATTAGATAGGCAGCAGTAGACGAACCAATAGGTCCATTCCCAAAGAGACACCAGAACGTTCGGCCAGGCCCTCTATCAACTATTGCTATTATGTCAGTATGATATTGATGACTGAAGAAAGAGAAGAAAAAAAAGGGGGAAGAATCTCAGTAAAGAGACGATCAGGCATGAACGCACGCACGATCAATAGCCGCTGATGTGCGAAGGCTAGAGACGTCAAAGTGTATAGTTGGAGCGGAAGAGAGAAGAAGATGGATTAAGGTGGCCTCGGACGCTTTGGCCGTAAAGAGTTCGCGACTCCTGGAGGAGGAGTTCCTAGCTATGTAGGATGTCTCTCCCAATCTATGTGAAGACGATTTTTAAACGCATTGACTGTCTCCGTACCGACAACGTCGGAGGGAGTCAATTCCACATTCTTACTATAAAATACGGAAAGAACTGCTGACTTGAGGTTGTTTTCGGGCTTTACGCTTTGTTTTTTGGCCGTTGTTTCGCAGGCGACCAAATTAGCGTCTCTTTCAAAGAGTCCCGTTGTAGGTACGTCGTTGAAGCCATTCACATATTTGAATGTTTCTATTAGTCCCACTGAGTTGTCTTTGGTCGAGAGAGTTCAGGCCAAGTTCTTTTAGGCGATATTCATACGGCTTGTTTCGCAGCTGAGGTATCAATTTCTTTGTTCTGGGACGATAATCGGATTAGTAACGTTACAAAATGAGATTTCGTGAAACTTCTGGTCGCACGAGCGAGTTGTCTGGACAATACCCTGTCCTGAAGAGTCATCTTCCTTTGTCAGACAACGCTTATAGACTAGAGGCAAGTTTGATTGGGCAGCGAGCTTGAGCCATCGGACCTTAACATGTCAGAAGCTTCGGGTCGGTGCCCTCATTTACACCAGTTGAATGAAGTTTCAGGCGTTGGCCCTCTTTCGATTATCCGTGAGACTGGCAGAAATGCTATCTTACTCGGTAAAATGGAATTGTCAGTCCGCTCAACGTAATCGGGTTACACCTAACACCTGCAGCACGGCTCTGAGTAAAGAAGCCAAAGCACCAGTCTGCATTTCCTAACCAGTCAAGTAAGATTGGCTCAGATCCACTTTGATCACCCAATCGCGCGTGCACTGAGTCTTATCTCACGAAAGACGCAGGTGATAATGAATGTCATGCTCTGCATCCTGGGTTGTACGCACACGGCTCGTCCCTTATAGGTATTGAAGCCGACGCTCTCGGTCCGTCAAAACTCGAACATACAGACTACCTCAAAACTTGAACAGTTCTCTCATTACACGATATCTATTCACATTTTAACACGTTTAATTAATATAGATTTTACAGTTTAATCAGGGAAATGGAGGATTCTTGTTCAAGAACTTTTTGTGTAATAAAATGTTGTTGTAAGCAAATGCGAGGCAACATTTTCGTTTTTCAATTAAACTAGAGTGTCAGTGCTTTCAAAAACGACTGCGAGAAATTTGTGATTGCTCTTCTTCACTGATCATACCTTTGTTAATACAGCTTCCAACTTGTTATAAACACAGAAAGATGAGGATTCACGGCTTCACAACTGCTAAGCAGTGAAATTTTGCTAGTGTTTCTCGTATGTGGAGACAAATTAACTTTCTTTTTCAGGCAGCCAAGCATGACTTATAATATTAATTTCGTTTCGGTATCACGAAGACGCCATGATATCACATAGTTCAAATTCTTTTGCTGAGTGAAAGCTGTTTCACCGGCGATTGAAGTATAGTTGGAAAAACAATTGATACACTGAAATTATCTGCGACAAGAAACTGAAAATCAGGAAGCATAAGAGTGCTAAGGGATGCTTCAGCTATCATCGGGGCTTTGATTTCAACTTTGCCAAGACCATCCACATCGTTGGTGGAGTGTTCGGCGCTGAACCTTCGTTGCCGCCCATTGTGGGTCATGGTGGGGGCATTATTACTGATCCCTTGGCAAGGGCAGAGCTTCTGTCGGATCACTTCGACGGGAAGCAGAGCAGAGATTTTATTGCTTTGCCTCATGGGTGCCACCCTGAACCTCGCTTGACCTCTTTGGCGTTCAGATCTGCTACAGTCAAGGTGCTGCTTGAGGGCTTAGATCCGTATGGAGGTGTGGATCCGGTGGGCATGTTTCCTCTGTTTTATTAGCAGTTGGGTGACGTTCTTGCCCCNTACTACCAATTTTCTTTGCCCAGGGCGTATCTTGGCTACGCCTCAGACCCTATGAGGAATGCCATCCGCTACCAGCAGCAAAGCGAGCGAAATTTTTGTAAAGAAAAATGAAAGCGTAGACATGATACGGGTGAAATGAAGTCAAGTCTCTAATTTACGCCTATCTATTTGTGAAGAGCGTGACACACACACACACACACCCACACACGTAGATACAAGCGTATTAATATATAGAAGATAGTAGAGGCACTTTTGATTGGGCAGCCAGCTTGAGCCTTCGGAGCTTAACATGTCCGAAACTTCGGGTCGGTGGCCTCATTTACACCAGTTGAATCTATATAGTGTCAGGCGTTGGCCCTCTTTCGATTATCCGTGAGACTGGCAGAAATGCAATCTTACTCTGTAAAATGGAATTGTCAGTCTGTTCAACGTAATCGGGTTACATCTAACACCTGCAGCACGGCTCTGAGTAAAGAAGCCAAAGCACCAGTCTGCATTTCCTAACCAGTCAAGCAAGATTGGCTCAGATCCACTTAAATTACCCAATCGAACGTGCACTGCAATGCTCTGAATCTTGAATTGTACGCACAGGGCTCGTCCCTTATAGGTAGTTACTGAAGCCGACCCTCTTGTTCCGTCAAAACTCGAACATACAGACTACCTCAAAACTTAAACAGTTTTTTCATTACATGATCTCTATTGATATATTAGCACGTTTAATTAATATAGATATTTATAGTTAAATCAGGGAAATGTAGGGTTCTTGTTCAAGAACCTTTTGTTTAATAAGATATTCTTGTAAGCAAATGCGAGGTAACATTGTCGTTTATCAATTAAACTAGAGTGTCAGTGCTTTCAAAAACGACTGCGAGAAATTTGTGATTGCTCTTCTTCACTGATCATACTTTTGTTAATACAGCTGCCAACTTGTTGTGAACACAGAAAGATGAGCATTCACGGCTTCACAACTGCTAAGCAGTGAAATTTTGCTAGTGTTTCTCGTATATGGAGAAAAATTAACTTTCTTTTCCAGGCAGCCGAGCATGACTCATAATATTAATTTCGATTCAGTATCACGAATATGCCATGATATCACATAGTTAATTTTTTTTGCTGAGTGAAAGCTGTTTCATCGGCGATTGAAATATAGGTGGAGAAATAATTGATACACTGAAATTATCTGCGACAAGAAACTGAAAAGCAAGAAGCAGAAGAGTGCTAAGGAAAGCTTCAGCTATCATCGGGGCATTAATTTCAACTTTGCAAAGCAAGAAGTGCAATCAACTATAACACTGCCGTATACATTTGCCATCGTCAGCAACCTGGCCTAATTTTTGCCTCTGCTTACTTAAAGCGTGACAATGAATGGATTGATAAATAAACAAGAAATAAAAAGATGTATAAACATCGGTCTTTATTATATTGCAGACTTATCAAGAAATGTAAGTGTCTGTTATTAGTACTTATTACGTATTTTCTTGAGTTTATCGTTGCACAAACTGATCAGCTAGTTACCCCTCGAACGCCAGTTTTCTGTAATACCTCATAACACGAAGTTACCTTATAACACGTGGGTCAGATTTTGTTCGTGTTATTAGGGCCGCCTGTATAGCGTTACCACTACGGATTTAGTAAGACACTGCAATCTCTGAATATTGTGCAATACTGCTAGCACACGACACCTGGAATGCAATGAGGTTCTCAAGTGATACGCCAAACCTACCTTTGGGATGAAGTAACCCTCCAGCGTCGTGTCCTGGGTGGCGGCGCGTTGCACGTTCTGAGGCACCATTGAGGAGAACCGCAGGGCCTCCACTACGAACGCTTCAACCAGAGGTAGCCTAAAAACATGCGTTTTTTAGGCATGTAAGGTAGGCCGTTTTGAAACTAATTGTTTTACGTGAATTGTAGATGAGCAAAACAATAATATACTTTGCAATTTGGCTCTCATCATTTTGCTCCTATTACTATTATGAGATGTTGTACACATTTAGTATTGGAAGACAAAGCTGTTAGTAACAATAAAACAAGAAATTATGTCTATGACGAATTGCAGTAAGTTAGTTTGTTTTCCTGGGAAGCATTTTTTTTTTTTATCATGAAGCTAACTGCAAAGGCAAAATCGTAGAAAACAACATTTACTGGAAGCGTTTAACATTTCTGTCTAATGATTCTCAAGCAACGCAATAAGTACAGAAGGTTGAGTATGGAAACTGCTCATTCCGAATACTAAATATTTCATCAATGTTCCATTCACACCAATAACACTACTGAGTGCTGACGGATCTCCGCAAAGAGCGGTCATGTGTTTCTCGAATTTCTCTTTGTCTGTCACCAAAATAACTCAAAAAGTTATGGGTGGATCTTAGAAAATTTACAGGGATTGTTCAGCATGTTTGGTGGAACAAATGTTTACCTTTTAGTGAAAATTCGTTTAACCGTTTGTTTGTCAGCGTCCTTTTTGGTGGAACCATAATTCAAAAAGTTTCTTGCGGATTTTAAAGAAATTCGCATGTGTTGTTGGGTATGTTACAAAGGGCAAATGACCAAATTTTGCGACGATTTTTTTGTCCGGTCGTCTCTCTGTTTCATTTTATTCTTGTCGGTCACGTAACACATGAAGTTATGAACGAATTTTCATGAAATATGAAACTTTGCAGGAATAATAATAAGAAATATGAAATGACATATAATTATTATGACTAAATTTTTTCGATGATCGGTAGGCCGTGTGTGTGTTTGACATATGTTTGTTAGCAAGATGGCTGAAAAATGTATGGACAGATCTTCATCAAACTTGTAGGCATTATTAAAATTGTATGAGACACAATTGACCAAGTTTTGGGGATGATCGCTTTCTCCGTTTGTGTACTTGACAAATGTTTGTCAGTAACATAACTCAAAAAGTTTGGAACAGATCTTCATGAAACTTGTAGGAATTGTTAAAATTGTAGGTGACAAAGACGACAAACTTTTGGTGATAATCGGTTCGTCTCTTTGAGTGCTTGACTGGTGCTTATCAGAACAAAACTCGAAATGCTGTCGACGGATCTTCAAGAAAATTGCAGAAGCTGTTAAGCTGTTATTGCTGTCAAGAGGCACAATTAAATTACCAAACTGTGATAGAGATTGAGATGAAATGCTGATTTCAGGAGTGATTTTTTTTTTGTTAACATTGATTTACTTGACGGAGGTATGCACTTTCCGAGTGTTCTAGTTAATTAAAAAATATTTGATCAAATAAATTTGCAGAGCTTGTGTGATGATTGCACCGCGGCTTAAAATATGCTGCGGACATTCTATACTACAGACTTCACAAGCGGTACCTACTCTAAGCCCGTGCTGTTCAAACATTTCGCCTAATGTGTCCTTTATTATCTACTCTTACTGTTATGTACCTCCCCCCCCCCACGCTCCCTGTACTGACCAAACTGTTTTATTTAGGATAATTATGCAAATAGTTTATAATTTTATCGAAAGAACGCATTAGCGGACTGTTGGTAATTAGATTCAAATTTATTACACAAAAAAAGACAATTTAATCACAAAATGCTGGAAAATTTCTTCTAGTTTCTTTTGCGTGCGTGTGTTCCTTGTTTGTTCACGTACCCTCATGAACTGCATGTTGCGTACCCCCAGGCGTACACGGACCCCGGTTTAGACAGCACTGTTCTAAGCTTCCGTGTAATAATATAGATTCACCAATGTATTGACCAGTGAATGCTCTTATATAATTACCTCCGTGGAAAAGATTATGTTTTCGTCGAGTTTGTCTGTAACGTAAATAACTCAATAAGCTATGGACGAATCTTGAAGAAATTTGAAGTGATTGATAGCGCTGTTAGCAGGAAGAGATGATCAACCTTTAGTGGAGATCCGTTGAATCATTTGTTTTCCTCCTTTTTTTTTCTTGGCTGTTAAATTTGCAAGATAAGAGTAAAGGACCAAATTATTTGTGATGATCTCTTCGTCCATTTGTCCCCATATCTGTTTTCCTTTTGTCAGTGGCATAAGCTAAAAAATTATGACAATATCTTCATGAAATACGCAGGAATTGCGGGCCAAATTTCGGTATTGATCGGTTCATGACGTGTCTTTGACTAATGTTTCTAAGATAATAACTGAAAAAGTTATCAACGGATAAGGATGAAATTTGCAGGATTTGTTTCAACTGTTAAAACACACATTTATTGATCAAATTTTGGTGACAATCAATCCGTGTCATGTGTGCTTGACTGAACTTTGTCTTAGTATTTGTCAGAGCATCACGAAGAGACCTAAGGGTGGATGTTAAAAAAAAAAATTAAACTAACTGTTGCTAGTGTCGTAAGGCAGAAATAACCAAGTTCTATTGATGTTGAAAATGAAATCCTGCTTTCGAGACCAATATGATTCTTTCATTAACATTGCGTTGCTTGGTGTAAGTTTGCGCGCTCAGAGTACTCTAGTTTCTTATACTACTGTAATTCGACTCTCAAGGGGCACAAGGGTTTTATTCAAACTTAGTAGAAAACTGCTATTTGATTGACATGGAACTTTCTTAATTTACCTCTCGTGGCTCAATAAGGAATCATTTTCAAGTTTTTTTTAATAAAAAAATAGTTTGATTACAAACAATGCAATTCTATATATATTTGTAAACTAATAATGACTGCAATTTCTAGTGTGAGATGAACGATAAATGAAACAACTGCTATATAATATTAAATATTGCACAGCTGTTGGCTACTTGCTTGCTTCATACAGTGTTGGTCCTTCTTTCCATCACCATTTTAATTACTTATAAGATAGGATACACTTCATATACTGAATAAAAAGATGAGATACCATGAAATTTGAGTCCTGAAATACGATTGTATTTATAGGTTCAAGAACATATGCCCGAAAGTCGAAATACTGCATTTTCTGTAGCCCGCTTCACTTTGAAAAGATGTCAGGACTATATGATACTGGAGAGCACAGCCGTCAACAATGACGGCAATCAGTATGTTACTAAGATTATTTTTGTTGCTGCTCCTAGGATAGGTTTTGCTGTAATATAGGTTCTCATCCCTGCTGGCCTGATCTTTCATTAATGAAACGCAAGTTGTGCAGCCATGAGTTTTGCTAGAGCAAAAGTATCCCCCTGCAAGATAAGGCGCGAATATCAGTTCGGAACTGGTCAAACGTTGAGCAGCACTAAGAAAATATAGTTCAGTAAAGAAATTCACAGGAAATGCTCAGGGTTTACTGCAACCTGGATACCAGCCGATAGTTAAATCTTTAGGGATGAGATTTGGCTGCGATGTAAGTTGAATAAAGAAAGGCCTCTGTTCAGCGCGAAGTTTCAACCGTTACGAAGAGATTCAGCTAAAGAAAGCATAAGCGAAATGGATTATGCTCGAAAGAAACGAAAACTCCAACAAAGACTGAGCTTTTCGAACTGCTACGAAGAAATTCAGCTACAATATATGCGATATATATTAAGCCCGACAGGATCAAAAACTCTCGCAAAGATAATGCCTTTCATCTACTATGCTCAGAAGAAGAATCATCATCATCGTCATAGTAACAAGTATGGAGCTAATTTTCAAAGCGAAGCGAGATTCAGAATATCTAGTATTAAAATGTTTGACCATATATTTCAGAAGCTACAATAATTTTGTCACCATTACTAGAAGGGGTGAAATTTTATGGTATCTCAACTTGTTTTCCAGTAGATGAATTTTCTCCATTCAAAATCTTTAACAGTGAGACGGAGGGAAAGAGCAACCAAAGGGCAAGCGACAAACAACAGTGTATTGTGCTTTATTATAATATTGGATGAGCCAAAACAAATGAAAAAGAGAGCGCTTAGGGTGGACGCTTTTCTGATGATAGTGGCAACGTTGTGCCTTTCAATGGTTATCTTCTGAAGGCTTTGCTTTGCAATGCTTATGATTCTTCTTTTGAGCTTAGTATCTGAAAGGCTCCATCCTTGATATGGTGCATAAGCTATCTCGCATTTTCGCGGAATTTCTTCGTAGCAGAAAAAGCTTCGCGCTCTGGAGAGACCAAAACATTTTCAATTTCATATTGCAGCCAAATTTTGACGCAGGTAGTTCAACTAACTGCTGGTGTCCAAGATACAGCAAGCACTGAGCATTTCCGATGAGTTCTTTTTATCTTTAATTCTATATTTTTTTTGTGCTACTTGATTTACAGGTATTTAAAAACAGATATTCGGGCTTTTAATCGCAGGAACGAAATCTTACTCTCGCAAACTTATGATGGCACATTCGTTGCTCGAATGGAAGATTAAACCTAGAAGTGTAAGGCCTTATTATAGTTGCAACAAAACCCGTACGGAGGGAAGAACAATAAAAAGCTTCGTTACGACTTATTACCGTCCTCTATGACGGCTGGCTACTAAATAATCCAAGAGATATCTAGGCTAATATGCATTCCTTATGCTGCGGGACTCACTAGTCATATACACAGACAAGTTGATGCAAGGATGCGAGATCATTGATGCCGCGGTATATATGCCACCGATTTTACGTATGTATGCACATCCGAGCAACCAGTTGGGAGTAGAAATGCATATGTGTCCCCGGTATAAGATGATCGTTTACCTTGGCTTGTCGTCCAAAGATACCATTCTGTCCCTGGGTACAGCGTTGTCAATTTCTTCTTGCATTCGCTTGGTGTAATCAGGATGCCGAGCAAGGAGGTAAGCCATCCACTTCAGCATATTGTTGACAGTGTCCGACCCAGCCTGGAACATGTCGCTCACAATCTGATGCAGAGCTGTGTGCAAGAGAAGGGTTAACCTTTTACAGCACCGGCTAAAATACACTGAAGATACAGAGTTCAGATGAAAGCGTTCGCTGCTAAGCCCGTCACACACAAGAGTGGAAACACGGGAACGATTCACGTTTTTAAAACAAAAGTTTCCGTTACCTGGACTACAGCCTAACAAGTTTGCACGTATCTCTGTAAAGTCTGCGTTATTGCGAATTACAACTTGCCGAGATCAAGAGAGATACTCGAACATGTATAAATGATACTCGCTGCAGTGGCGGCTCATGGCTGGGATTCGCTAAACGATCGTAGCGTTAAATAGAATTTTTTACCCTAAGCCGCTCAACTTGTCCCAAAAGCTCTTTTCCTAAAGACATCCTAAGTCTTTAGGCCCTCTTGCGTGTAAATGCTCAAGATTGTCTTTGGCCTTCTATTGACCAATCACAGCGCTCGTCGCAAAGGTAAAATCAGAACGGGAAAATTAAACACAGAGACACCAGTTGGTGTCTCCCGTTCCTAAACTAGCCACACTGTGTACGTGGTTCGGCTGTGCGTGCGTTCAAGTAAGCTTTCTTGCCGTGTCACCACCAGCAGAGCACTACAATGAACACTACTTAACCTAACGTAACCTAACCTAACCAACCTAACCTAACGTTACACTGCCCTGCCTTGTCTTGTCTTATCTTACTTTACCTAACCGGCGAGACAGCGACTTGTGTCAATGGTACATAGCTGTACCTTGAACGCAGCACGCACACCGATTAACGTACACAAAATAGTCGTAAACGTTCATAGCGCGCGGCGAGTTTGGCGCCTGCGCTTCTGGCACCTGGGGCGTCTGCTGTACAGTCCATATCTTGTTATTTTTGTCACCTTACAACACGGTTTACTGTAGGGGGCGATGCAATCATCAATAAAAAATCATGTGCGAGGGCAAAAACAGTTTCTTTGCATTTTTTAACAAAGCAGCAAGCAAACTATAATGTTAGGCGGCTGACACTTCTCACAATGGAGCAGGGTACTGTATATGCAGGTTGTGTTTGCGAGGACGCTACAAAAAGTTAGACGATTAGATGAGAAACGTCGTTGAGCAGACGGTTAAGACACGGGAACAGTCCTTTGTTCTACGTAAGCAATGCAATGTGGTGAAGTGACAACGATTCGGCATCGCATCAACGGAGGCCCGGGTTCGATTCCCCGGACGGCACGCTACGGATTTACACTGCGTGGAGCACTCCAGCACCGAGAGGCCAGGCGATGCACGATGAGGGATCCTANCTTCTCCTGCTCTTCACACTACTGGATCTTCAAAATTCTAGAATTAAGGCAAAAAGAAAACCTCGATAGGTGTATCCATTGTACCCTGTATACGAGATAATAAATGATATTTGTTTGTTTCGAAGATTATGTTTTTACCCTCTTATTGTATGTCGATCAGGAGAAATGTGAAGATATCAGCCTATGCAAATTTCGCTACTTGTTAGTATGGAGTCGGCAAACTCTCCAAACAATTGTAGACTTCTATAATATTTGCAAGCTAGCAATAAAATGTTACGACGAGGCACAATGCTCAGGGAAATGAAAAGATTGTCACCACGGCATGTTGCTAACCGAAATACGTGCCCTCAATATATGTCCCATCTGGTTCTGTAGTTACTTAGATAACAGAGCACACGCTGTCATGGTCTCAAAAAAACATGTCCCCGTTCCTAGTAAACTCGTTTGGCGTGCCACAAGGTTCCGTACTTGGCCCGATACTTTTCTCCATATTTGTTAATGACTTGCCAACTTTTCAACAAGACGTTAGTCTCTCGATGTACGCTGATGATGTTCAAATTGCGATACCCTGTTCACTAGACAACCAAGCTCTTGCACAAGATAGAGCTGAGAGGATTCTCAAGGAACTCAAAGACTGGTATGACGAAAATGGACTCAAACTCAATGCTGATAAAACACAGTGTATAATTTTAGGCACGCCCGACCAATGTGCAAGACTCAAGTCACTTTATCTAACTTTTAACACNAGACAGCGGGGGTTTTCCTGAAGGGCTAACTTACTGCCGCCATTTATCGAACACGTGCACCAGTCATTAATAACCCAATAGGCCGTCATTTACAATGACGGCTCGGGACACTAGTTATTATAATAGTGGATGAGCCAAAACAAATGAAAAAGAGAGCGCCTAGGGCGGACGCTTTTCTGATGATAGTGGCAACGTTGTACCTTTCAAATTATTGTTATCTTCTGAAGCCTGTGCTTTCCAATGCTTATGATTCTTCTTTTGAGCTTAGTATCTGAAAGGCTGCATCCTTGATATGGTGCATAAGCTATCTCGAATTTCCGCGGAATTTCTTCGTAGCAGTAAAAACTTCGCGCTCTGGAGAGACGAAAACATTTTCAATATCATATTGCAGCCGAATTTTGACGCATGTGGTTCAACTAACTGATGGTATCCAACATACAGCAAGCACTGAGCAGTTCCGATGAGTTCTTTTATTTTTAATTATATATATATATATATTTTTGTGCTACTCGATTTACAGGTATTTCAAAACAGATATTCGGGCTTTTAATTGCAGGAACGAAATCTTACCCTCGCAAACTTGTGATGGCACATTCGTTGCTCGAATGGAAGATTAAACCTACAAGTGTAAGGCCCAATTATAATTGCAACAAAACCCGTACGGAGGGAAGAACAATAACAAGCTTCGTTACTACATTATTACCGTCCTCTATGACGGCTGGGTACTAAATAATCCAAGATATATCTAGGCCTAATATGAATGCCATATGCTGCGGGACTCACTAGGCATATACACAGGCAAGTTTATGCAAGGATGCGAGATCATTGATGCCGCGGTATATATGCCACCGATTTTACGTATGTATGCACATCCGAGCAACCAGTTGGGAGTAGAAATGCATATATGTCCCCGGCATAAGAAGATCGTTTACCTGGGCTTGTCGTCCAAAGACACCATTCTGTCCCTGGGTACAGCGTTGTCAATTTCTTCTTGCATTCGCTTGGTGTAATCAGGATGCCGAGCAAGGAGGTAAGCCATCCACTTCAGCATATTGTTTACAGTGTCCGACCCAGCCTGGAACATGTCGCTCACAATCTGATGCAAAGCTGTGTGCAAGAGAAGGGTTAACCTTTTACAGCGCAGACTACAGTACACTAAAGATACTGCGTTCATACGAAAGCATTCGCTGCTAAGCCCGTCACACACGAGAGTGGGAACACGGAAACGATTCACGTTTTTAAAACAAAATTTTCCGTTACCTGGACTACAGCCTAACAAGTTTGCACATATCTCGGTAAAGTCTGAGTTATTGCAAATTACAACTTGCCGAGATCAAGAGAGATACTCGAACATGTGTAAATGATACTCGCTGCAGTGGCGGCTCAGGGCTGGGATTCGCTTAACGATCGTAGCGCTAAATAGAAGTTTTTACCCTAAGCCGCCAAATTGGGCCCAGATACTCTCTTCTTAAATACATCTGAAGTCTTTAGGCCCCCTTGCGGGTAAATGCTCAAGATTGTGTTTGGCCTTCTATCGATTAATCACAGCGCTCGTTGCAAATGTAAACCAGAACGGGAAAATAAAACACAGAGACACCAGTTGGTGTCTCCCGTTCTCAAACTCGCCACACTGTGTACGTGGATCGACTCTGCGTGCGCTCAAGTAAGCTTTCTTGCCGTGTCACCAGCAGCAGAAGCACTACAATAAGCACTACCTAACCTAGCGTAACCTAACCTAATCAACATAACCTAACCTTACCTTCCCTGCCTTGCCGTACCTTACCTAACCGGCGAGAAAGCGACTTGTGTCAATGGCACACAGCTGTACCTTGAACGCAGCACGCACACCGATGAACGTACACAGAATAGTCGCAAATGTACATGGCACGAGGCGAGTTTGGCGCCTTTGTCTCCCGCACCTGGGGCGTCTACTGTACAGTCCATATCTTGTTATTTTTGTCGCCTTACAACGCGGTTTACTGTAGGAGGCGATGAAATCATCAATAGCAAATCATGTGCAAAGACGAATACAGTTTCTTTACATTCTTTAACAGAGCAGCTAGCAAACTATAATGTTAGGCGGGCTGGCACTTCTCATAATGGAGCAAAGTATATATTCAGGCTGTGATTGCGAGGACGCTACAAAAATTCAGACGATTAGATGAGAAACGTTGTTGAACAGACGGTCAAGACACGGGAACAGTCCTTCGTTCTCCGTAGGTAATGGAATTTGTTCGAAGATTATGTTTTTTACCTTCTTATTGTATGTCGATCAGGAGAGTTGTGAAGATATCAGCCTATGCAAATTTTGCTACTTGTTAATATGGAGTGGGCTGACTTTCCAAACAATTGTAGGCTTCTATGATATTTACAAGCTCGCAATAAAATGTTAGGACGAGGCACAGTACTCAGGGAACTGAAAAGATTGTCATGTTGTTTTGTTGTTGATATAAGGTCGCTAACGAAGATCACTGGCGCAACTGCTCTGCTATATTTCCTCCTTAGGTTAAATATACTTCAGCATCTCAATGCCCATCAGTTATTACAGGTCTGTTCTTGTCGGTAATGGGTTGAACAGCGATGCCACTGTGAAAGGCTCGAGTAAATTCTGTGCGAAATTTGTGGTGTGAATTCAGTTTCATTCGCAGCCTAAAGTATTCGAAAAATTTAGAAAATTTGGAAGTTGTGCTTTTGGAGCTCGCGAGGTATTGCCAGACGTCACAAGAAATTTTCACTGCGAGTTGAGCTATTGGATAAACAACGCTCGAAACAAGATTGTAAAGGGAAACTTTTGTAAGACTACCTTAGACAATACACTTGAACCTTCATCTGAACGTGTTCGTACTGAGTGCGATACGAACTTAGCTCCTCGTGTTTCTACTGAGCGGTCTCACACTGAGTGCGGATTTCGTTTTCTTTGATAGAACTCATAGAAAAATGTGATTTATGGACAACGAAAATGAACCACAAATACAGCTGACGACATTAATGATACCGTCACACAATGTGTCGACAAGCACGTGTTGTAAAAGTTAGGTTTATTGGTTAATATTAGCAGTTTAATTGAACAGAAGTAGATTAAATACTATATAGATTATAAATAAATTTCATGGTTAATTTTTATTAAAGATTTAATTCAGGGTTTGTTCTAACATATAGTTGTGCCTCTATTGTGCCGCTGTAAATCCAGATTTGTGCTGTTGTAATTTCGTCCTTAGCTTGAATTTCCATGGCAATATTCATTAACCTTACAATATAACTATAATTTGGGCCCCACATCAAAGTTTGCGTAGCTGTAAATTTTCCTTAGTGCAAACTCGGTTATAGGAGCGTAAAAATAGAAATGGGCTAGCTTTCTGGCTTAGGTTTCTGTATATCTAATTGTTCTGCTGACACTTAGCAACGAGAGGGTAAGCGAACATTAGATATATAATATATACTGGAGTTAGATGATTTTGCATCGTTGCAACCTAGTCTTGCTGGGGTCACTGTAACAGCTAGCCGGCATTCAGTGATTGAAGGTTGCATGAAGGTTATCGCAACATATAGTGGATTTCTATTTAAATTTTGAATCAATATCAGTATTATTATAGTGTGGTATCTAGGGAATTACCAGATTGTCCTACTAACTCTCTTTCGGAACTAAGAGCTTGTATATTTGTGATCTTAACTCAACATTAAAAAGTTTTCAAAATATATTTAAAAAGCCTTTAAAGTTATATGAGGTTGTATTACTCGAGGTATACTAGGACTATATGCGAGCCTGCTGCTGCCTGAATGAATGACCGAGTTACTGAATGGAAATTAATTCTTACCATTTTTATTGTTATTTGCCCGTGTGTCATGCAAGTTATCATATATTTGTACTCCCCATACTGAATTCATTTAAAAAAAAAAATTATACCATAACATATTTTAAAAATACAGAGCAGTCTTGGAACGAAGTGAAGCACTGAACAATTTATGCCTGGTTGTCTAAATATGGCCAGAATGTGCACATTCCCAGAGGGTACCTTACCCTCGCCTAGAATTCACGTTTTGTCCGTTTTTGTCCATTTTCGTTCCTGTTAAGCCGTACTGTCGGAAAAACCCGAATTGATTTCGGGTAAGTTGGATTAAAACGTTCAAGAACCACGGGTAGGTTAGGGGAGGGCAGGTTTGGTTTTTCTAACCACCCCTTTTTTTTAATTTCGGGTAAGAAATTTTTGGTTAGTGGTGAGTTGCGGTTAGGAGAAGTGCAACGCCTTTGTGCGAAACCATTGAAGACACTTTGAACTTGCGCATTCTGCAGGTTTGGATGAAATTTGTTCTAGCAACTGAGAAAACGGAATTGTTACAAAGTGACGATCGAGATCCGACGACTTCTGACCTTCTGCTGATAGTACAGAATACTAACGCAGATGAAACATTTGAACGAAATTCTACAAATCTTGTTGAGAGCTACACGCAAGACATCACGAACGAATCCATTCGAAAAATTCATGAGTGCTCAACTACATCAGACATTTAAGGGGATCGTTTACAAATTTTGGAATTTTCTTTATTAGTGGTCCGATCTTACTGAAATTTTCACATAATATGTAAAATTAAAAAAAAAAAACACTTTTTATTCGTTTAACTTCTTCCATTTAGGCCTTAGTTTTTTATATATATGTATATATATCATATATTATATATATATATTTTAAAAGAATTGAACTGCCTCAATTTTTATGCTAGAATAAAAACAAAGACAGTTTTGGGATCCTTGAAAGATTCCCTACAACAATTACGTTTTGAAATTTTCTTTTTCTTCTTCGTTTTCTATTGACGTGAGATTTAAATGGGTGACTGAAATAGTTCAGTCAACCATCTAAAATCTTACGTCAATAGAAAACGAAAAAGAAAACAAAAATTTCAAAACGTAATTGTTGTAGGGAATCTTTCAAGGATTCCAAAACTGTCTTTGTTTTTATTCTAGCATGAAA
>LQNS02277718.1:22124362-22140231 GCA_001587735.2 Parhyale hawaiensis
AAAATATATATATATATATATATATATATATATATATATATATATATATATATATATATATATAATGGTTTCAACCTCCTATAACGGCTGTTTTGAGTACACGCGTGCCTGTCGTTATAACGCTCTAAGGTACTGAGAACAGAACGTAGAATAGAGTTTTCTACGTTCTACTGTCTATTCTTCGTCGAGCTGAATTTTCATTTGAATAAAAGTATCAATAATCGGTGTGCAATATACTGTTATTTCTGGATACATGTTTAATGCGCATTAAATATTGATAGCTTCATCTTCATCTCTGTTGTGATGCTTGACTACTCTTAGCTAAAGAAGTCACTTTACCCTTCAATACGTACAGGAAAGATATCTGTAGCTTTGTCGAATTAGAAATGGCGGCACTCACCTCATTCCCTTGTCAAAACTAATTTCAGCCTCCAAGATGCGGTGCATCTTTTCTAGCGAAGCGAGTACCACAAGCAAGAACAATTGAAAGGTATCACTGAAAGAAGATATACATATCTTGATCTCCGGCCACACCTGTCAACATTAAAAGAATGAAGCAACTTCAAATTACCTCCTAGTCTGAAAAGAGAGTTTGAGTCCCCTTCATTATCATTCATGTTCTTGATATACTCGTCTATGAGGTCTCGGGCGTTGTCTGGGTCGAAGTTCTTCTGATGGTCCTTCACGGCTTTCTGCAATGCAGTAATTTGGTATATTTAGGATCTTATACTTATCCTCCTCTTTGGGTATACGGAAACGTATACACTGGAAACGTATACACAATGCAAAGTTCAAACGCCATCAGGGACCTTCAATGTTTAGTGCACAGTGAAATCTATTCAGCGCGATCCCACTGAGAGTTTGGAGTTTCTCTTTTTAGCTGAATTAATTTTGTATGACAGACCTACCCACAAATTTTGAATTACATGACAGACTCAAATAAATTACAGTTACAGCTGATGACTAGACAGTTTCTGGATGCTACCATTTATTTACTTTAAATCGAGTTCTTCATCTAGTGTTTTTTATAGTTTATGAGGTTACATGTTGTCAAAAACCCCATCTCGCTCGGGCGAATATCGATATAAATTAATGCTTCTATAGTATTCTGCAGAAACTGTTCAGGGTGACGCACAGGACCCCATAAATGAATCCATTAAACAATTCAAAGGTGCTTAGATACAGCAGACGCATTACAGTAAAGCCATAAGTATTTGAAATATTGTAGAATAAATGAATTAAGCTCGTGGAGTGGCATTTACTTTATCACTAGGTGGCATTCTGTCATACTATAATAAAAAAATTATTTCATTAAACGAGTAAATCACTAAAACCTTCCTTTATTCGTTATCCTATCCATTTCTAACAATGAATGTACAACTAATTGATAAAATTATTATTGACTTACCGATATTACCAAACCATTTATTTCTTGCGAAAATTAATCTTATTCAGTACATATGATATGTTACGTGTTATGGAAGGTGTTTCGTATACTCTAATATGTTTATGAAACATAACAAATTTTCCATTACGCTGATTACGCCATTGCGTCATGCGGTGCCTAATTACTAGGCTCGAATCCCGCCCAGCTTTTGAAGTATTTTTTTTTACCCTCGCTCTCGTACTATCCTTGAGATTGTGAGACTATAACTTGTAGCCGGGAAATATAAGGACTTTGGTGAATTAATCATTTTTACTTATTTCATTGACATTATTAGTTCCTCCTGAGGAAGTTTTCGGCAATTACTGCATTGCCTCAGCAACGACAACAAACACCCGCTCTCTTATTGAACTCCTTTCTTGTACTGAACAATTTGCTTCAGGTGCGTAGTAGTGCTCAGGAGGAGGTTTACCTGGAGTCGAAGCTTCTAACATACCATTGCATGTTGCATACGATAGATTTCGTGGGTAGTTGAAGGGCTTAGTAAAACCAATTCTCGACTTAAGTCTTAGTTATACATATTAAATAAGATTTAGACAACGAAGAAAATTTCTCCTGTTAATGCAGTAAATCGCCTAGCAGTAAAACGCATGAGCGTTATGTGTTAGCTGCTTGAGAGTATTGAGTTGTACCTCCTGGCAATACAAATTTCAACCTTTACTCACCTCTACGATTTTCCTGCTCTCAGCCAAAAATGCATCGAACATCGCCTCTTGGAAGATTACATTCTTGATCACTTTTGGAATTTTCTGTAGAATAGGAATAAACGACGGCAGGAACGCCAAAACCGAGAAGTTGGCTTGGAATTCTTTGGTGATTTTGTAAATGGCATCCACTTCATGAGATCTCAGGTCAAAACGTGTGCCTAGTTTAGAAAAAAAATGCACAACTCACAAACCATTTTTGCCTTCAGGCCGTCGAGAAACTATCTGGCAATGCAAAATTAACAGTTTTTATGAAAATTTGCCCCTGGAAATATTATTACATATCAATCCGTGACAACAGGTGACTGACTCGTGCAATTTTTGCAAAATTTTAGGACCTAGAAGTGTCATGGTCCTTGGTTATTCTGAGGAATCTGGCTACCATGACTTCCTGCATTAGGGAAATTTAGTCATTGAGGGGTACATAATCACGAGCGATACGCTCCGCATTGTATTTTCTGAGATGACACAATTGTAATATGCAGAGACAGAAAGTCTCTAAACAAATTAGGGCCCAAACGTGGGCCCAGCGGCAGCTGTACAGCTGCGGCCATGCACACTCCAAACTCTACCTCGCATACATTGCCCGTCCCGGCAGACGGCGCTGGAGGCGTGTTAGGCGTACGACATATATGCGATTTGATATTTCTACGTACCCTTTTATGTGAAACATTACAAAAACTGTTACTACTTGTAGTATCGCTATATCATATTTACTCAAACACAGTCTACTGTTTCGTTGGAATACTAAAATGTTGGTGACAATCGTCACTATTCTCCATAGCGTCCCTGTATGTAACGAACGTGTATCGGACAGAGTCATTTACGTGATGTGGAGAGGGTGCGAGGGGAGAGGTAAGGAACTGCAAGGGCGTAGTGCGCCGCCTAGGTTCCAGGACCGTTATAATTCCTCTGTTTTTCTTCACTACGTCATACAATTAATTATTGATTTAAGAGCTGTGCGAAATTTAGATAAATTGTGCATTCGCGGAAAAGTCATGGACTTGGGATTTACTCCAAAACCCTAATATTTTTATAAAATACCTCATTTGGGAATTTACTCATAAATGTCTTTATTTACGCAGTAATTGAAGTTTGATAATAATTACGGTGTTTTATTGTTATGACAGAAACTCAAATCACAAGCTAAGCGAAGATTCAGCCACAAGTGGATACTTCAAGTGGATTTAGTAGGAAATTAACCGAATAAAGTTAAAGATTTTGTACGGTGCACGTGTGACATATCACGTGAACGCTGAAGCTAAGGGCAAAGTTTCTCAAGCAGAAGGTAGCTTCATACCCTGCAAGTGTTTTCAGTGACACGCAAGCACAAACTACCATAAAAAACACTGATAAAAAGTTTCTGATTGCCTGTAAAATTCCAAAACTAGGGTTGACTCGTGGTCGGTTCCTTCGTGCTCAGGCAATGTCCTTGTGAGAGTGTTGTGCCGCACAAGTACACTGTTATCTGTGTAGGCTAAGAGGTGACACTCTCATATCTTCCCCACCCTCGCTGTGATCTGTCCTCCCAACCGTAGAGTAAAAGGGAGTTGGGCAACGTGTAAATTTACTTCTGGTTGTTTCAAAGAGACATGTCGCTGATTTTGTCATGAAAAATGCGAAAGAAGCCAGGAAGTTGTTGATAAAACAGCTAAATAAATAGTGATCTATTTTGTGGATACGATTTTTCACTTATTCACCAAGTGTCAGTCCAGTCCAAATGATTGCATGGTCTGTTGTTGCACTAATATCTATTATCAGGCGCATGTTTTTTCGTGATCATATGTGGCCACATGAGCAGAAAATTAGTAATTAGTTGTAACAGCAGAGTCGCGAAAGCTACATTAGAGTAAAACGGGTTGCTTACGACCATTGCATTCGATGAGAGCTCCATGACATGACTACCTCCAATGCATGTCAGTAGGCCAATGTCACGGCCAATTGCAGTGGAGAACTCAACCATGATGTTTGCGCTAAATATGTTCATCTTGAAATCTATTTGAAGCTAATAAACATGCATAAAATCTTTTCGATAGCTTGAATAAGAACAATGAAAAAGAAAATGGTGTATATTTAACCCAGAAATCATCCTTACTTTCACCAGGAAAGCTGCGAATTATGCTTTAGTCCTCGAAATTTAAATCTACTTGGGGTACTCCTCACGTCCTAACCAGCACCTACCACTTTGAGTAAGTTTCCCTCCGTTGAATTATTTTCGGGGTAGTTGAAACTTCACGCACAGTAGAGACTAAAACATTTTCAAATTGTTATTGCGTTATTGCCGCCAAGTTTTGATTCTGATGGTTATATTATACGTACTCCGGGTACAATAGGAAATGAGTATTTCTGGTGATTTATTTTTAATGAACAATATTTCCTTGGTGCTACTTGATTTCAGAGTTAATATTCGCACTTTTACTGGCATGAGGGAAATTTTACTCTCCCAAACTCATGATGGCACAACTCTATGCTTACCTAAAGGAATATCAACCTTTCAGATATAGGGCATAGTTAGCACAAAAATCCGAATCTCAAGTAAAACCAATAAATGCTTCGTTATGAAATGATCGCCTAAATTTATGGAGGATGGGTGCTCAAGTTGACAATAATAGCAACATAAACATACAAACCCACTTGCCACCATCTGCCAAATGATGTTGAGCGCAACAGTACGGAAGCTGTCAGGGTAGTTGATGGCTACGCTGTCGTACTTCTTCAGATCTTCCACCAGCGCTTTGGCCTCTGTGTTGATTGCCTCCTCCAGGTAACTCTTGCCCATACCTGAATATAACTATATCATTGTTGTCTATTGTAGTTAATTCTTCACTAAACCTGCAGACATTACAGTCTCTGTAGTAATTTTTGCAACGAGCAATTAAAGTCCATTATGTTGAACATACATTTAGGTCATTCGGAACATAGCTCTAACTTAACCTTTAACATTGTATCATTGGCACGGTCAACCTGCTCATACTTAGGGCAATTGCGTCCCTTGTATGTGTGCGGCAGATTGCTATCGACCCAAGCTCGGGCGTGGTTTTATCGCACGACAATATTAGGTCACATACCCAGGTTACGGAGATTCCGGAGAACGAAGCGTCTGTCGTGCTGCCATTGCATGCCATTGCTGCCCACCACACCTATCAACAATAAATTGTCGTATCAATAATTACTAAGCATTTTTTCTTTATAAAGACAACTCGTATCATACAATGAAATAGGACAGTGTGCAAAATCTCAGGTGTTCATCTCGTTTCAGCATAAAACTGCATCTCGTGTAAATAGGTAATACTGAAATCTGACATTTATGACACAGCCGGCAGGTTCTGAGGGTGAAGGCAAATATTCATACTGTGCCGATCTCTTCTCCTTAAATGCCCCTCCCATCGACAAATTCATGTAGGCAAGCACTAGCCTTTGAGCAAATATGTTTCATCAAAATACTGTTTAAGTATGATCCGTGCAAAGCTGGAATATCTTGGTGCTAGAAAAAAAAATCATGTTACAGAACATGACACAATGTCATGAGTTCTTTTTTTTAAATTTTCCTAAAATATCAGTATAGTCGGTTAAATTTGGGCCATGCACGACGAGGAAAGAGAAAAAGGTTTCAAAATCACAGAATAAAGCAAATAAGCCCTAATATCAATCAACCAGAAAGTTATCAAAATAGGCACACTCACCTCCAAGTTTTTTATCGTCCAAACTAAAATCGGAGAAGAATGACGGCCGATCTGCGAAGTCTTGCCTCGCCATGGCCTCCTTGGCAACCTTATAATCGAAGAGGAACACCGATCGCATGTTGCCTGTGCGGTACCTGGCAGCAGCGTAGGGACGTATGAGTTGTTGAATTAGCTTAATATTTTTATTCATTTCGTTTGAAATTACCACATAAGCTTGCATTGAACACAGTTCGTGTAGCCAATATCCACTGCATCTGTGCTTTTCTCGCCAGATGACATCGCCAGTTGTTGCTATCCGTGCTAGCCTAAACTATATCTCAAAGCCGGCCTCTATCAGCTTTTGTATTTTGAAACACTCGTATTCGTACCATCAAGATGCTGTGAATGTTCTCTTATTTTTTACGACTGATTCTGTCTATGCTATAGCGATCTCAGCCCAAAAAAGTGACTCAGAGAAATTTATATTTTAACTGCATTCCGATCACGGCTTCGGCATGGACATTGGGCAATTCTCGGCCTTCCGACTATCAAGTAGTTACTCTAAGTGCATGAACCTGTATGCAGATATATAGCCCACTAGAACGAAATTTCAAGATACTACGAGAAAGCAGACTGACGTGGGACACACCATAGAAACAGTCATTGTTCAAACTTTTGGTACTTGAAGACAACCGTTTTGTTGTGGCGCCGATATTTCATAAACTTCGTTCCAGAAGAGTTGGGTGAGCTGGGATACGGTGAAATTCAACATAATAGCATACCTCCAGGTAATTTCTGTTCTTTTTTTCTAAAAAGTGCAATTTATGTAATTTTCTCACGTTACTTGGGGAAATTTATCAACGATTTTTCTACGTCTTAGTCAACTCATATAAGAACTAAAGCACTCTGAGAGCGCATACCTCCGCCAAGCGAGGCAACGGTAGCGAAAAATTCAATTTGGCTTTAAACCATAATTTTCTTTGTATGAACTCCCACTCCAAAATCTAATCATTTGTGCCTTTTGGTGGTATTAACAGTTTATGCAATTTTCGTAAAGATCCGTTCGTAATTTTTTGAGTAATGCGGCTAACAATAATTAAGACGAGCATGAGTAAAGCATGCAAACGAACAAACCAATCTGCACTCAAATTTAATCATTTATATCTTTTAACATTTCTAACAACTCCTATAAATTTCATATAAATCCATTCATAATTTTTTTGAGCTATTGTGCTAACAAGCATAAAATTAAAAACAGTGACAAACGAGCGAAGAAACAAACCACCAAAAAAATTTGGCCACTTATTCTTTGTAATATACCTAACAACTCATGTAAATTTCATCAAAATACGTCCATAACTTTTTGAGTCATGGCATAGAGAGAAATAAGGCAAACAAACCAACAAGCGGATGGACAGATCTTAACCAAAAGTGAAACATCTGTTCATCCCAACATACCTAACAATCCCTGTAAATTTCGTCAAAATTGGTCTTTAACTTTTTAGGTTACCTTAGTGACAGGCAGACAAAGAGACTAACAGCTAGACAGACAGACAAATCCAACAAAAACACAATCTTCTTGGCGGATGTAATTAGTGAATTTACACAACCAAAGAAATTGCTCTAGCATGGAAAATTTACCGAATATTAATGACATGTATGTGATCGTTTGCACCCGTTTAATTTTTTTTGGAATTTCTTTAGTTTCGTTGGAAAAAAGTAACCATCTTATTTTTTCTCCTTATTGCGCTAGTTGAGGATATTGTTATCCAGGTCGGAGGATTCCGTAGGCAAGATGAAAACATGATTTTTTTTATTATCAACAATAACCAAAGCTGCTCTGCTGATACTGTGGGCATTACCTGTATTTCCTCGGTTTTACTCGTAGAATGTATTGTGCACTGCGAAATTCGATGCACAAGGGAAAATCATGATTGTGTAACACCAATAGGGTTCTAAAAAAACAATTAGTTTTCCTCGCAATTTGGCACCTTTTCTTTAATACACACCAAACAGATCTGGAAATTCTTGAGAAACGCTGTGTTCTCACTGCGCTGGGAACTAAAACTGCTGGAAATTATGAGTGATGTACTTAATTAGAGCTTATGCTCGCCTATTGAACTCACATGACGATGTTACCGTATTTCTTCTGTAGCTCAATCATGGGTTTTTCGTCGAAGAACGGCACCTTGCCGACGAAAGGAAGTCCTTCTGGTCCTGTAGGGCGCGAGACAAAGAACATCAGCCAACATGTGGTACACTTAACCTCTATATCAAAATACGTTTCTACAGATGCTGTACATGCTGGGTACCGATCCACTGACGGCATATTTACTAAACTACTTAGTACCTGCTGCCTACCTAATTGCCTATCCATTTGCATAATTTATATATCTTACCCAACGTTAGTGGTGCTTTTCTCTCCACACCTCAAGAAATAGTTACATCAGGGACATAAGATTGGCACATACAGTGACTCTTTAAATGCATACTGACATGGAGTCTCCAATCCTGGAGTAGTCTTACCTTAATTGAGACAATTCTTCTTCAGTGTTTGTTTCCTGCGCCTTGATAGTTTTGTGGGTAAAGCATGAACGAGTACCTCTAGCTCTTACTATGAATTGGAGGTACCGGTATGTGTTACTGCACTAGTCATCTTAGTCATTCATTTCGGGAGAAAATTGAGGATGATGACCCGTATGTCCGTTCTAAAAAAGTTAACCTTGCCTTGTCATCGAGTTGAAACCGTCATCTCTGTCTACGTTTATTGTACCGTGGAAAGTTATTTAATGTATTCTCAAATATCTTCTTATGCGATTGATTTCCCATAGCAGCCTTTATATGGCAAAACTTAATTTATTCCACTAAACTCATAGAAGTCGTACAAAATTATGAATCCGTCTCCATTTTACGCTTTAGAAATTGTACTTCTCGTGATAAAAAAAAGGCTCGTCAACTTCCTTCAAACATACGTCACATTATTTCTGTCGAGCAGCTCCATCTTCATTTAACTCACAACAAAGCATGGCTCGAAAATCTCTGTCTTCATCCATATCTTCCCTGAGAAACGTGAGTCGAGCTTTGATATGGATAGTCTGCTGCAGCGGCGGGTTCCTAGGGCGTCAAGCATGATACTGTGCTTTGTACAAAAATATAGAACACTGAACTGAAAATGCCTTCTTCTCTCCAATACTTTTGTAACCATTCCCTGTCACCTTAGGGTCAAGTCTCGCCACTCTTAAGATCTTCCAAGTCATCCGAGGAAATTTTTTTTGCGAATGACTTAGTCTTTGGGTCGTTCCTGGAGAACAAAACTCTTCGGTATAACTCTTAGAGTGCCCTATATACTTCAGTCCATATTATTATTTTGTATATTTCGTTGATACAAGTTTTACTCCTACGTGAAAGTGATGTTTATTCCAAAGACTTTGTCAAAGCTTGATGTCACATGGAATTTTTTTCATTGTTCGGATAATTTTTTCGCAGCTTGTTCCAGATTCATGCTCGCTAACAATGTGATTTTTCACATGAGAAGACAGTTATTTTTCCTCTCCCCGTAATGTAGGGTCGGGTACTGATCAATTAATCTGGTGCTCTCAACCATGACTTTTAAAGTGCATGTATTCCGATTCATTGTAAAAGACTTTAGAGTCCAAAATTCACTGCAGAACAATCAAAATATCTTGATGTAATCTATACCGAATAATTGGGCGGTAGAAGACGCATACAGTAACAAAGATAGTATTTTGTTTGAAGATACATCGGTATGAATTTTGTTTTTATTCAGCGTAGCACTTTGTGAGTGTGTATTATATTATATTGTTGGTGAATTCTTTATCATTTATAGATAATTTGTACGTTTGCGTGATTGTTTTCTCTTATAGTGCCGGAAGCATGTGCGGGTTTTATTTCGAGTATGGCAAGCCGAAAGTTACTTATATATGTAGTTACTCAATTTGCTTTCAGACCAAGACACATGTAATACTGACGTAAGAGATAGAGCAAGCGCAAAGAGACCCCATATAAGGCAAGAAATATATATCTTGCAGTTTTAACAACAAAAACTATGTGACGTGTTCTAATAAAAGATTAGCGAGAGGTGCTGTTGGCAGGTGGTGTGACCGTATATTTTTGCTTAACTATGTTTGACTACGCAGACTCACCAGGAGGGCAGTTGGCTGGCTTGCGGTCTCTGATGAGCGCATAGACCAGCAGCAGCGTAAAGAACAACACCAGCTCCAGCCACATGATTTCTTGTCTTAACTTTTCGTAGGCAGTAAATAGGTTTCAGGTTTTTTGTTACAGCCGTAGTTCCTTTTTTTTTTTTTTTGCAACAGGAACAAAGGAATGGCTCCTGCAACAACTAGCGCGATGAAAATGCTGTGAGTTGTTTATTGAGTAAGAACGGGTCTGAAAAGTCTGAAAAAAAACTTTAAATTATCAGCAAGTTGTATTAAGTATGTATAATTATGACAAGCAAAAAAAAATCATTCCAAATCTACCGTTGATTCATCTATGATGCCTATCAGAACATCAACTATAATAAGTCATATACAAAATAAGCAAAATTGATGGGATGGGTGCGGGCGTGGTCTTTAACGTCAGCGTGGGAGAACGACTCTTTTTAAGGGCACTGCCGGGATTTACATGCAGTCAGTTTCTGAGATAAAACAACTGCAAGTGTTTCAATAATCCATTAACAAACACCAAAACGTGTTTGGTTTCGATAACAGACTTAACGACGTCTACAATTACGCAGAAGCAGTAGATCAATTCAACACTATAGTCAAACCAGCGTAAGCAGTCCTTTAGGAGCGCTGTTAATTGAACGCAGCAGTGCCAAATCTAATCTATTGACTAATGCACTTTCAGTATTCGAATATAATTATATAGATTGAGACACGTTATACCACGCGCTTAACCCTATCTGCTCCAAGGCGCTGCAAAAGCTTAAAGCTCTACCGTTTTTCTTCCACAGTTCTGCTCCCAGTGATATTCAGCGCCCAAAATTCTGTGAATTTTCTCAATTGAACATGACTATCAATATAATTCTAATATACATACATATTACAGCTATATATATACATAGATATAGATATTTAAGAAAATTAGATGATAACATTTCCATGCAGATTTTCCTTTTATAAAAAGAACTTTCTAAATTATCACTAAAAGACCGCAACATGGCTAAAAATGAGAAATAGAAGCGATTATACGTTCAGCTTGTGAAAGTATGAAAATTGCGGCAGATATGCTGCAGGAGTATTCACCCTGTACTGTCCGGAGATGTTTTCTGATATTCGAGTTCAATTGATATTGAAACTACTCTGAGGCATTATTTTTTTTAATTAAATACGCGAAAGAATAGTTGAATAAATGACTTATCAGACAACGAAGAAAAAGCTCTGATATTGATAAAGTTATGAGAATTTCTAGTAAGCGGTACAAATTTGTCGCGCCTTGACCCTCATTGAAACAGAACCGCTAGCACTCTTTGACGAGTTATTATTCGCAAATTGAATAACTTGCTCGATACCCTCCTTTTCATAACAGGTCCTATTTCTATTCTTTTCCTCTAAATGTTGCATGAATATATGACAAGGCCCGCCCATATTATTCAGATAGAGGCTTACATTTATCCACTTTTTCTATCTCTCAGCAAGTCCATGTTATTCTGTAATCTATTTCGTAGATACGGGTATTATGACTACATGAAAATGATGTTTAGCACTCGTTGTGGTAATTGTTGTTGTTTATTGATGCCAAATCCTTTGTCAAACCTAGAGGTCAGGGGACATTTTAAAAATTATTTTCTCTCTGGCTTACCCGGTAATGTATTTTGTTTTACATCTTGTTCACCCCTAGGTGAACACCGTTCAGACCCCATTATCGGAGTCAGCGAATCGGAGCCATCAAAAGGCAAGATTTGATGTCTCGAAGTGCTATTAGAGTGAATCATTCAAAACATTATCCAAGGCTTATTTGAGCGCCTCCAGATTGTAAGGGCTGCACACGGATCCCGGCAATGAATTTCATGCTACTTCCGGTCCGGGTATAAAATAGCGACCGTCCCCAACGTACAGAAATGGGCTAGCGATCCATGGTCGCAGTTTGTGAGTATCTTCAAAACGTCGTGGGAGAAAGAAGAGCGGGATGTGAAAAATTGTCCTCATTACTGAATACTTTTTTGAACATACGAGTACAATGAGAAACGACACTCCGTCTTGTGAAAAATTCTACTAAACTCTACAAGGCCTATGCTCAACTGGGTAAGTCGATAAATTGGCCGAGCAAAATGAAGAAAACTAGTGGCCCCGAAGCCCAGACAAAAAAAAAACAATATTCTGAAAAAGTAAGACAGTATACAGTAGAAGCAGTTCCGGACTACCTTATTATAAACTAACACAGCATGAACCTCTCGCACGATCCCAGCCTTCCTGGAAGCTGAGAGACCAGGCGACTAGCATGCATCTCAAACGTACGGCTCCTTATTAGCTACACTTCAAAAATTATTCCGTAAACTGCCAGAAAGTGTCAGGCAACTTGTTGGTCGGACACTTTTAAGCTTTGTTAATCACAGTGTAGGAGCGTATGAGCTCCTTGTAACGTCTGGCTGAGTCTCCCATTTACTTACGTCACGGTACGGGGTGGCAATACCGTCGTTTCTTGCTTAGCGCCGTGCTGTGCGGCTGTGTACTGAAGTGTGCTGTGTATTTTCATTTACCGAGTGTGTTACTATATTTTTTTTTTGTATAAGGAGTAGTCGATAGGTGCGGCCGTTGAGGTAGCTAGTGTTATTGAGGAAGAATTTTTTCTTTATTGGGGAAATTATCATGAGACGCCGTGGAGAACACCGGACTGCTGGACGTGAGATATTAGTGATGTACCGGTTCTATGAATGTTTACGGGAAAGAATAATGGAGTATTGCTGGAACCTGTGAAGTTAAAAAAAAAAAAAGATTCTCAATTATGAAGCTCTCGGACCCCTATCACGTGTCCGAGGTTTTGTAAATTTTCCTGAACAGTTTTTTTTTTTTTTGTTATAATCTAGTTATGGGCAATATCGGCTAGAATTTGAGCTGGTTCAATTCGCTTTTAGGACCATCACGCATTTTCGATATTTTGAAGTCATATATAAGTAGAAGGACGTATTTTATGACGTTTTACACGGATGACGTTTTTGCGGCAAATGGTTAGTTTTCAAGATATTTGACTTTGAAGTTTTCATTAGCGTCCGACATCTCAGCAGCTTGTCGAACAATATGGCGGCATAACGCGCTGTCGCTGTTCACTGGTTTTTATATATTTTTAGTAGTATATAAGCAGAACGAGTTTTTTCTTCATAATTCTATGATATTTTGATTTTTGGAGCATTATGAAGGTTGAAAGACTAATTTTTAAGATATTTTTTCAAGAATGAATTACGTAGGAATAGTAAAGACGAAAACACGAAGAAAAAGAATTACGACCGCACCCCCGTCGCGACGCTGCGACATGTGAACAGTTGAGAAATTGCTGTTGCAATGGATGGTGGTTGTGCCGGTTGCTCCCTGGAATATTTCGACTGTATCAAACAGTTTCACAACGAAGATCTACGACGAAACTTAAAAAATCGAAAAGTACCACATTAAAAATGCTTACTCCTTTTATTTTAAGAATGGATTAACGTCTTTATAACAGTCTGCTTTAACTCAATGACGAAAACTAGAAAGGTAAGGTATTTTAATGTTGAAACTTCATTCATAATTGATATTTTGAAGTCATATATAGGTAGAAGGACCAATTTTAGGATTTTTTTTTTAAAAACGTTTCCGTCTCAAGTGCTTACCTACTTTTCGAGATACCTCGCTTTTTGACATTGAATTTCCTATCCTTTTTTTTTTTGCTATATTTTTTCCGGCAACAACGTGGCTCTTACTAGTATAGGTTAGGAGACCAGGCCTGGTTCTGCTAATATCTTTTGAGAAATATACCAAAAGTGTAAAGCAATACGCGCTACGCCGCCATGTTGGAAAAGCCCCTGCCGCTAGATTGCCCGTCACGGCCGTAATGGCGGATCGTAATGGGAACTTCAGAGTCCAATATCTCGAAAAGTATGCATTTGCGGCAAAAACGTCATTCGTGGAAAACGTCTTAAAATGGGTCCTTCTACCTATATATGACTTCAAAATATGGAAAATGCGTGATGGTCCTAAAAGTGAATTTTACCTTTGAGCTGAGTTCCTCCCGTTGCTTCCTTTTCTTCATCATATCAAGGATACCCTAGTTTGTCACTATCTAATCTCATGGCTTCTTCGTTTCAACCGGTTTCAAGTATCAAGGATACCTCAAGAATATCCTAATTGTGCGCCTATATAATACTAATATCGGATGTTCCTTGCCCTTATCCTGTCACGGGTTTTGTGTCCATTTTCCCCTGAGGCTGGTGCTGTAAAATTTTCATGGGAACGTAGCGGTGCGTGGGCCCTTCCGAAGTGCTATTTCTGAGAGGGTGTTTTTTCAGTCGACCGGAACGGGCTGATGCGAGTTTGAATCCCGCTGAGGAGGCTTTCCCCGTAGGAATAGACTAGACATGCGTTCCTTGAAGCAAATGGATAGCCCGGTGTCGAGTAGTAATGGGGCCAAGTGCATTTCGTCAGGCGTTTAGTATTAATGAATAGTGAAGCTGTGAAGTGGATAAGCTGCTAAAATAGGTATTATACTGTCTGTTGCAGATAGGGTAAAAGTATTCATTTGCGACCTTCTCCCTAATGCGACCCTCCCCACTCAATAACTCACATAATAAGAAAACGATTCGTCGTACCATCACCAATCAAACGGCACTAGATATGGCTATCTATTATTTACTTGACTACGTTACCAGCCAGCATGAATTGCCTAACACAAAAATGTGAAATCTCGCTAACGAGATACTTTTGGCGGGCTTCAGTTTAAAACACGTTTTGGCTGTAGAAAGAGTTAGTGTAAAGTGTCCGCTGTATTGACACATAAAAGAAGTGTTATAAGGTGATACATCAAGAAAATGTCATCATTCATTATGTGACGAACTAATATTTACATAATAATACCGTTATAATTTTTATGTTAAGTGTCTTTTTATAATGCAAAAATGCTTTTTCCTGTGTGAGGTCGCTTAATGGCACATGTGACCTTATTTGGACCATAGGGTCGGAATATGGAACATATTTTATATGTACGAACGGTTATTTTCCGTGTTGCACATGGTATTAACACAAGTGGCCCATGCAACTGTATTTAAAAGACTGTTGCCATTTCGATTACCAAATTGCGACCCTATGGGTCGGAATTCGGAGGGTCGCATTAAAGACAAGGTCGCAATTAGGAGGGTTGCAATTAGGACCATGTCGTAATTTGGAAGGTCACTTATTGGAGTAAGGTCGCAATTATGGGGGTCGAAATATGTATAGGTACTGGTAGTACAACCCGTATGAAGCATCAGCAGCACCGGGAAGCCCGAAATACTGCTACAGAAAATCCAACAAAAAGCCATTAACAGCTGACTTCAACGCTTACAGGCCAGCTTGACCAAAAGCAGATGCCGGCAATGAATTCCATACCCGACAGACCAGGGCACGAAGCACCGACTTAACTGACGAGTTCGGCATCTAACGCCGGCTGGGCTGCCCGCTAACAACTTTCGTTACCCCTAGCAGCCTACCCAGGTAGCATTGAAACTTATATTGATAGAATAATATTATGAAGTAACATTAAATAAGGTTATACATCAATAATAAAATAATATTATAAAGTGCCAATTATTTCAATGTTAGGATAATATTATTTATAAAGATTCTAATAATATTACAGCGTAACATTAAATGTTATGGTATAATATTATAATAACATTGAATCCTTCATTTTGATGTTATTCCAATATTAATTAAAGGTTATATGATAAAAATTGTTGTTTAATAATATGGGGAATTTTTTACTTTAGGTGAGCCAGTCTATTTTCTTTATTTATGGTCCGATTGTTATGAAACTCGCACAGTATACGTAAAATTGAATTTTAAGAACATTTTATTCCTGCAATTTTTT
>LQNS02277718.1:22214488-22226851 GCA_001587735.2 Parhyale hawaiensis
GCTCTTATGAGCTGGGGGATACGCTGTCGTACAGGAATGCTTGTTTATGTGCTGAGGATAAGGCTCGGTCGCCGTATAGAAAACTGGAGCTTTCAGGACCGCTGTGCATGGGACATCGTGAACAGGACTCTTAAGCTGTAGTACGCTTTACTCCTAGTTCTTGAGCATTAACAAGGATGTCATCATTAGTCAGGTTCTAGTCTACGATCTACAATGCGCTGTTTGTCAGCCTCAGAAATTCTACGGGGCGGCGATGAGGAAGGATTTCTACGAGGTTCTGCAATTATTGCAGCGACGGCCATGAACTGTGGAGGAATAATGCTAGTTCACACGTGAACCGCCCACATCAGAGCTGTTCTGGAACATGCCATTCCTTTCCAGTCAGGGGATTATTCAAGATTGCATCATCCGCTGATCAGGGAATAATGAAATTTAATCCTATAATCCATATGTAGTCTCAATTTGTCCAATATTAAATATTTAAGTGCGGAAAAATGATTTCTTTCGTCAAAAGGACTTTCTACAATGTTGATATAACTTATGACTTTTCGTTACCATTTATAACATCTGTTGCATTATTTTGAACCTATGATACTAACTATATGAACCATTGTTACAAGATTTGATTATTCGTTACAGAAAATGAACGTCTGTTGCTACATTATGAAAGTGTGCTACAATATGAAACAACGTTGTATTTATTTGTCTCTGTCACTACATTCTGCAGGTGTTATCAATTTGGCAGCATCGTCAATGAATTTCTACAAAGGGTTACTATATTTTGAGCCGCTGTTATTAGTTTTGCTTGTTGTGATATCTTTGTGAAAACTGTTACTAGACTGTTTTGAAGTGTGGTTATAGAACAAGAAAAGGTATATACGCAACAAATTCATAACAAATATTAAGACATGAAGTGACGTAAAACAACTGATCAGGACATCCTTTGATATTTGCAGAAGATTAGATTTAATCCACAATAGTTAATAATATATGCACTCTCATGCTGTGGAGCAGAAGCTTCTCAAATTCGTTGCATGCTGATTTGTAAGAAAATCGACATGTGAACAGCTGATAGAGCTGTAAATGAAATTCATTCGGTATACTGTACTAGCTAAGCGAAAAAATCAGAATACACAGAAGAGCTGAAGGGAGAGGCGACAGGAGACCAACCAATAGGCCCATTCCCAAAGAGACACCGAAATTTACGCCCCAGCCCTCTATGAGCCACAGCCATTATGTTGATATGATATAAAGGACGTGAGAAAAGAGAAAAAACAAGGTGGAGAATGGTCCCTACCAAAGACACGGTTATGAATGCAAGCAAGCACGATCAAGAGCCGTTGACATGGGGAGCTTAGAGACGTCAAACTATGTAGTTAGAGCGGGAGAGAGAAAAAGACGGATTAAGGTGGCCTTTGAAACTTTGGCCGTTAAGGGTTTGCGACTCCTGGAGGAGGAGTTCTTAGCTGTGGAGGCTGTCTCTCTCAATGCATGTCAAGACGCTTTTTAAATTCGTTGACTGACGCCGCACTAACAACATCGGAATGCAGTCTAATCCAAATGTTGACTATGTAATAAGGAAAGAACTGCTGACTTAAGGTCGTTCTTGGAGCTTTATGCTTGAAATTTTGACCGTTGTCTCGCAAGCAATCATTGAGGTCTCTTTCAAAGAGCCCCGGTATAAGTACGTCTTCCAAGCGATTCAAATACTTGACTGTTTCTATTAGGTGCCCCCTGAGTCGTCTTCGCTCGAGAGCGTTCAGAGCCAGTTCTTTTAGGCGACATTCATACGGCTGATTTCGCAGATGAGGTATAAATTTCGTTGCCCTGCGTTGGACTCTTTCCATGTTATCGATATCTTTACGCAGATGTGGCAACAAGAATTGGAGAGCAAATTCTAAGTGTGGCCGCACTAGCGTCTTGTACAAGGGAACGATGATGTCCTCGGACTTGTATTCAAAATTTCTAGTGATGAATCCCAGTACCCTGCTTGCCATTTTCACACTCATGTTTGTAATAGTCATTCACAATTCACATTGTTAGGTGACGACAGCCAATACCCTCCTGTTCATTTGCAATGGGGTTGAAGGGTTCATCACCCCTATGTGCATTCATGAGTATTTTTAGACATTAAAGCTACCTTGTGGAACCCCTGATGAAACGTGCCACCAGGCGCTCGTCTCTCCTTCAAGCTTCACTCGCTGCTGCCGACCCGTAAGCCATGCCCTGATCCATCGTAAATAGTCTCCCTGGATGCCATGGACTTCTAGTTTTTTTTTTATAAGCCGTTGATGGGGGACTTTGTCATAAGCCTTTTGGAAGTCTAGATACAAAAGGTCTCCGCCCTTTTCTTCATCTTTAATATCTGTAACTTTTGAGAAAAAGTCCAGTAGGTTTGCGAAGGAGTCTATTCCATTTCGGAAGCCATGCTGAGTGTCGGATGTGAGCTACTGCATCCTGCGGTGATCGGTGATGCGCTTTCTCAAGAGGCGTTCGATGGTTTTACTGATTACCGATGTAAGACTGATTGGTCGATAGTAGCTGGGGCTTTTCTTAGCCCCCTCCGTATGAACAGGTATCACGTAAGCTTGTCCCCAATCTTGCAGAACTTCTCTCATTCTTGGAGACCGATTAATTATTCCGAGCAGTGGCTTCACGATGACTGGTGCCATTTCCTGTAGTACACGGGGGCAAAATTATCTGGGCCAGTGGATTTGTACACATTTAGGTGGTTCAGTTCTTGAAGGATCTCGATCTACGTGAAAACACATGTGTTTATGAGAGCAACTTGTATCGGTGCTGGTTGAGGGATGTTCGCAACATTTTCAATTGTAAATAACGAAGTGAAATAGTCGTTCAGGGTTGTGGCTTTGTCTCTTAGGTCAATGGTGATTGCACCGTCAGGTTTTTTGAGCAGACCCATGGATTCTTTTTTTAGTCTTATTTCATTTACATATTGATACAATTTCTTTGCGTTGCATTTTGCAACAGTGGCTACGGAAACATTTTTTCCCCTTTTTGTGGTCATGCCTATTTTTTTATTTAGCATTGACAGCCGTGAAGAGATCGATTTTTTCATCTGTAAAGTGACGTTACATTGTTAGCTCTAAAGTGATCTAGCATTGTCAGCTGTTTCGGTATCTTTATCTCATTGTTAATTATGCATTTTTAGTTCATGGCTACCAATGTGGTTATCACCTGCGAACGAAGTGAGAGTGGTGATAATGATTTCGTCGACGATTTAAGTATGCCGAGCTATCTATATATTTTATATATTTATCACTCGCGAACGAAGTGAGAAAGAGGGGGTGTGATAATATTTTCGTTCAAGATTTAAGTATATATCCATATTTGTATGTTTTTCAGTCCACTCAAAAACAGGTAGACGGACTTGAACGAAAAAAAAAAAATGTTTATATACCGTATATTACAGGTAGTGTGGTGCGTTGACCTAGATTTGACCTATGTCAAACAACTAGGATTGGCTGGCCATCAAAAATGACAGCGATGAATTTTGTTTACTGTCCACCCAAAATGAGTCAGAAGGAGTTGAGTCATAATAATGTCACTTTTTTAGGTAGTCAGGTGGGTTACCTGAGATGTGGCAGATATCAACATTTTGACTTAGCTGACCATAAAATAGACTGCGTTGAATCTGTAACTGCACCCGAAAAGAGGCAGAAAGAGTTGAGTTGTGTTCATTTTTTGAAAGAGTCAGGTGCATTGACCTAGATATGAACAATGCCAAAAAATTAAATTAGCAGGCGATCAGAAATGACGGCGTTAAATATGCTCCCTACCTTGGATGATGATCTTACGCCACGAGGCATTCTAGTTTCACGCTGTAGTATTACTGTAGTTCTAATTAGGTTTTTCAATATTACGAAGTTTTTACCCTTCCCTTCCGGCTATAGGGATGAGCTCTAGCGAAAGCTCCACGTACATCAATTACGGTGGTTATTGTTTCGAATCAATCGTTCGAAAAAACTCAATTGTATGTGATAATTAAGTACTTTACATGTCGTGTCTATGTGTCAATATCCTTCTATAAAACTTTAATATTCGTAGAAATTAAGATGAATTTTCAGTTATTCCTGGTGTCCATATCATAATAATCGCCTACTGAAGGTATATGATGATGAATTCAGATTCCCTGCTCTGCAACACATTCCTTACGTTACGACCAAGAAATTAATCTTTGTTTGAGGTCTCTGTGATTATTAGAACCCATTTTATTACCGGTTACGTTAATCGGCTCCCAGGCCCATTTGCAAAATGTCTAATTTCAGTGGGCAGCCACGGTATGGTGTGGTCTAGGTTTGCCGTATACGTTTATGCAGCCGAGCTCACTCGGGCTCCCCTGTCACTGATCCCCCGTTGTTATAGTTACATACATTAATCCTGGATTAAGAAGAAAAAAATATCGAATGTAAGTTCATGTTTTAACACTAGAGAATGTTGTAAGATCAAGTACTGTGTTCCACTCCAGGTCGGCGCCAGTGCGCAGGGGAGCTGCTCGCCCGCATGGAGCTCTTCCTCTTCACCGCCGCGATTGTCCAGAACTTCGACGTATTCCCCGGGCCGGGAGAAGACATAACGGAGGAAAAATGCATTGACTTCGGTGGCTTTCATATTCCTGCAGACCGAAAACTTATCTACAAGCCCAGAAAATAAACTTTCGCATCACTCATTTGGCCCCTTTCTTTATGGATTCTGACAACCTGATTTTGCTTCCAATTAAATTTGTTATTCATGTCTTTTGGTTTATTAATGTATGTTACAACTTTGCTGTTACTTAAGCTTCATTTGTGGGGTAGTGTATTTTAATTTTAAATTATTATCAATATTAGTGTTAACTTATAGAAGACGTGATGTAACTATGAGTTTAGATTTTACCTCCTCAATACTGATGCTGTGGGTGATCAATCATTGGTGTTGGATGGATGAGAAAATTCTTCAGTGTGCTACTGCACACAAAAGACACATGGTGTAACTAGCTGTACCTGACGGCAGCTCCATCGTTTAACCAGTGTGTTTATCGTAGCAAATCGGCTGCACTTGTTCTAAACATTTTTCCTCTTCAGGATATGACTAAGAGTTGTCTTCGTCTATTGGTATTTAAGTGAAAGGTTACAGAGCATTGAAATTTTATCATATGAAGCTATATTCGAGTGAAATTTTTGTAGTTTCTTCTTGCTTATCATCTATCTGCGCTCAGAAACTCGGGCAGTCGCAAAGTGAGGTGCTCGTGCCTGCCTCTACTACTTAATTTTTTTTTTTATATTTGGAACACTTGTAGCTAATATACTGATGTTTAGCAGAAACTTATTTATAAATGAACTGGCGTTTATACCTGAAACTGTAGAACTAACATTTTTACACCAGCAAGCTTTTCTAACGTTCTAGTGCTCTAGCTGAGGCCTACTGAACGCTGTCTTGAGAATTGAGGCTACAAAATTCCATGAAATTTAATAGTATACCTAAAACTTTACTATGCAACCATAGGGAAAACTGCCTTCTCTTGGGTGTCCAATTTAAATTTACCGCTCCATTTTATTTGTTTCTAACGTAATTTGTTTCAAAATCTCTTACCTATTTCGTCCTGTAGTTAGTACTATATGATTATAAGAATTTTGGAAGATAGAACATTTGAGGAGTTTTTAACAAATTGTTGATACCTCTCCATAATATATCTTGTGTCTTTTTGTTTTTTCATACAGTACGTTAAAATACACTGTAAAACCATGCATGTTGTAGCCTCTACATGTTAATATTACAGTGTTATCAAACCATGGAGAGCAACACAGGATGCCTGCAATAAATCACATTTTATTGAACTTGATGTCTGATCATTAGTCTTGATATGTAAAGAACAATCAGTCAAATGAGCAAAGGAAAACTGTAAATAGGGACTATGGTGAACGATCGCGTTTTGGTCTTTAGATGACGTCACAGCTTGCCGGCAAATAAAGGGAGCGAAGTCAGAAATGCACGTGGGCTACCTTTACGTAGCTATACCATGCAAAGAACAGAGTGTCCTTGCTGGATAGAGCTTTGTGTTCGTACGTCATGTATAACATTAGGAGGGAAATCTTGGAAGGCAATTTATCCCGCTTTGCCCTCCGATAGCAATTGGATATTATTATGTGAGCATAAAGTCTGGCTGTAAAAGCAGTGCAGAGTGAGAGCGCCAAGGACCGCATTGGTGACTCGCCGCAACCTTCCATAAACAAGTGACGTAAAGTCCCAGTATGTCAATTCGTCAGATGTGCGATCTGACGCCTTTCCAAGAGGATTTCCACCACTCATAGTGCGCTGGACGTGGGGAGGGAACCTAACTAGTAAGTATTTAGCAGATTTTGAGATGTCCACATCTGCAGTGCCCCAGTGTCGAAGCATAGGTACCAAATTCTGAAGTTGTTCATATAGGCACTCCACCGTAAAATTAGGGTATTTCGGTTTTCTTTATCGTTCTTTTGGAGTCTTCTCCCATTTTGTTTTTGTTCTTGAATTTGCGCCGTTGAAACAATCGTGCTTCACAATTGATCATACTGTATTGTCCTTAGGTGCCTTATTCAGTTTCAATACATTTTTGATTTTCTATGTTCTTTCACCTTATATGATTTTTCCGTTATATGATAAATTTCAAGTTGACGAGTTTCATTTCCTTATGACTAGAATAAGCATTTTGAAAATGCCGCTGCGACTCTTGAGGAATACCAGCTGAAATGAACTCTGGGGTAAAGTCGCTCGACTCGAAACAGACTGGGACCAGAGGTTGCCGTGACTCGCAACTCTACTAAACTCACGAATGTCACCTGATATTTCAATAGTTAGGGCCACAAAACAAATACCTCGAAGGCGAGACGAGGTTTCCATTAAATCAATTTTCCGCAATCAAGGAATATCGCACCGTACCGGTTAGCAGCTTGTCGCACCATCTAATTCAGTCAGTAGAAATCGTTGACTCAATGAAAATAATCTAAAAGGTGCTATAACTTCTCGAAAATCAGCAGGACGATGATGAGTATGACCTTAGGTTTCTAGGGTTCAGTTTAATTCGTATAGAAAAACCGCCCGTGCGTCTAACCGAGCTTCCATCCGTCTGTCCGTCCGCTCTTCCCCATCCCGCATCCGCATGTCCGTTCGCCCACACGCGCACCCTCCCGCCCGTCCGTCCACCCGATCGTCCGTTAGTCACCAACAAGAAAACTGAAAAAGTTTCTGACGGATATTTAGGAAATTTTCAGAGCTTGTTTGGAATGTTAGGATCCATTCATCCGTTTGTTTATTTGTTTGTCTGATTCTTTTTTCTTAATTCCGTAACTTAAAAAGTTATGGCCAGATTTTTTATTTAATTTTCTTGAGCTGTTAGGTATATTACGATGAGTAAATGACGATTTTTTTGTGACGATCTGTTTGCTTATTTGTTTGTTTGCCTTTGTGTTTAATTATGTTCAATAACAAAATAACTCGAAAAGTTGTAGACAGGTCTTTATGAAATACAAACCAGTCGTTAGAAATGTTGAAGGACATAAATGATCAAATCTTAATGATGATCGGCTCAATTATATGAGTGTTTTACTAATGTTTCTCAAAACGTGTTTGTCAGCAGTATGACTCAAATATTTAAAACGGATCGTCATGAAACGGTAAGAATTACTGTCATTTATGGTAAAAGACACAAGTGACCAAGTTTCGGTGGTTATTGGTTTTCTGCTTGACGGATCTTCAAGAAATTTACAGAAGTTTTGCTAATGTCAAGAGGCACAAATGACCAGTTTTGATGTAGCTAAAAATGGACTCGTAGTTTCAGAACAAAGTTGAACATTGATTTACATACGTTGTCTTGTTTGGTGGAAGTATCCGCTCTCAGAGTGCTCTAGTGATGGATAGGTATATGTTTTATGATTTGGAACATTTTTACGTTTGTGAAAACTTTTTGCACTTGAACATAGAAAAACATGCTCAAGACGGTGCTCGTCATAATGTATATTTTTACGTAAGTTACTACTTTCTGATTAAACTGTTCGGATAAAATTTGCTGAAGTCATCGCTGACAATAGTAATAAGAGATTTTCAAGCCGGAAGTATGTCTCGTTAGGTGATAATGATTGAGGCTAAGGATGATGAGACGGAACGGGTTAGCGCACTGCCTTGCTGCATCGTACGTCCGCGGCAGAAGTGCGAAGTGGTGACGTCACAAGGGAATATTCGATTGTAGCATAGTCGAAGTGTAGCAATTATTGTCTTACACAGTTCAGTTATGAGTTATGAGTACCACAGTTAGCATAGAAAAAGCAATGATCAATGTGATACTGTTCGCTAAATTATTGTTGTTATACCTAATAATTATTTGCTTTGTTTTTCGGCAACAGGGCAGCACCCAGTCGGACCGTTTGCGGGTAAACTGTCGATCTAAGCTGTCCGTCGTTAATAGATCCAGTCCTCCGCTTCTGGCATTAAGAACTATAGGATGGTTGAAAAAAGAAGTATGGATTTATTATTCACCGGTTTCAACAACATCGTTGCGTCAGACATTTTAGGTGTGTGGTGTACGTTTTTTTTTTTTTTAGTTGACGCGAGTCGGATGCAGCACTTACTGCTATATTGCTGCAACATGCGCAGCGTTTATAGTAGCTGATGTTTATTTTTTCTAGTTTACTCGAGAAGTTGTATGGCTGCTGCGTATTATGTATAGACTTTGGCTTTAATATTACTCCGCCGGAGGGAAAGAAATTTATTTCTCTGGCACTCTAGTGTTTCCTATGCAAATCTTCTTAAAAAGTTCTTCTATCTTGGCGTTTTATCATACGCATGTGAACCATTTCCTTGTTGCAGCGGTTTAAAATTGTAGAGGATAGCACTTCATTGGTAGAAGGCAACAAATAAATGCAAAACATGAAGGTATTCAACCATATGATTGCATCTTCAGAAGGTCATATTACTCTCGATAAAACTCACTTGATTTATTGCATTTTAAATACAATAAACTTGATTCTAACAGTGGTTCTGACACATATGGGCATTTGCCGGGCAGAATTTAACTGCTCTTTTACAAGCCTTATAAGCCAACGGTCTTTCCAAAATTTATGCTTCAGAAAGTTGAAAAACTTCGTAGATGCTTCGAAACGAAATTTGTGGGCAACTATAAAGATTGTAGGACAAGATGGGCACTCTGAAGGCTCAAATGAAACGATGAAGAAACGATGTAAAATAGCTGCTTATCAACGTATTTGCATCTCGCGGCGTCACAAGCTTATTACCTGGAGTGTACGGTAGCTGGGGCCCTCCTCGTGCGCTAACCTGTTCTGTCCCATCATCCTTGGGTTTAGGCTAATGAGAAGCCCGTATATTCTGTACATTCAGGATCTATATAAATTTGATAGAATCTCTTTACCAAGTCTTATTTAGTGAAAAATATTCCCTTACGTCCACTGTATATGGCGTCGTTAACGTTTGGCATAGGACAATGGTCAATTCTAGCGACTGTGCTAAAGCGTCAAAATAGGTGGACCAAAATTGAACTTCATTTTTTCACTTTTTGCGAGAACTTCACGAGTGGATCACCAAGAGTTTCTATCTCCTATAATGTCTAATGCTTTAAAGTTTTCACCTGTCATTTTATTTCTTCATCTAAAGCGGCCGTAAACGTTCAGGTTCCTGCCAAAGGTCTCGGTATGGCTTAGCTCTGCCCACAATGGCTGACCTACGTAACAGGTAAACTCACGCGCAGGTCGCGTGTTAAGCCCCGCCTACTCCTTTTCAGCTGTGACGTCAGGTAGAGCGATACATGGCGAACCGTGTTTCTTTTATCAGTTCGTGCCTGTTACTTGCTTTGTAAATACGGTGAGCGTGGGATTCCATGAAGAATAAAAACGGGTAATCATTTCTGCACGATCACAGCTGTTTACTGCACGATGTAAAAATCCGTTTGCTACAAATAAGGTAATAAAATGTTAGACAAATAGATCGAGAGACGAAAAAATCAGTTACGACATAGCTACGGCTCCCTAAGTACTGATACGGCTTGTTTCGTAAGCTGCACATTAACATTTCGCATCCTAGTTCACTCCGCCATAAAAAATTACTGCAGAACATGGCGCACAGAAAAAAAAGAAACTATGGCTGCATCCGCATTGTCGGAGGAGGGTTAAATGCTCTAGAAGTAAATGTATATCGAAATTTATTAACTGCATCAGTGCAATTTGTAGTTTAAAGAAATTTCTTCATCAAAATAATAATAAAAAAAAAATCAAACGGAGGCTTGTGTATTTCTATAAGCCTAATTTTGAAATATATGAGAAGTCGTTCTGTAATCAGCTATAAGCGGTTTCCTCGTCGTCATACCATTTTCTTTAATTTTTTTTGCAGAGAATCGTAATTCTGGGGTCAACTGTGCTAGATAAGCGTTCACAGCCTAACAAGAAAGATTTTATTTCAATTTTTCTCACTAAAGAAGGGATAAAAATTGCTGTGTTGTCTGTGATTACTCGGTAAAATTTGGAAAGAAATCTGAATTACTCAGTACTACTAGGCAGTAGTAGTTTATCGTTGTTGCAGGGGTAAAAAAGTTTGGAGTATAGTAGATGTTACCTCGCTGTGACAGCGAAAACTGAATACCTATAATCTTTTGCAGGTATAACCCCCCTTTCTCGCTATTCCGGATCTTTAGGAAAACGAAGCAGCTTCGACAAGTTCTTTTTTCCGTGATCAAAACGGCCAAACCTCCCACAGCTGCCCATTGTATTGAAAAAAAGGGTATAAGGGTGTATAAGGAACCCTATTGATACTTGCGCACCACCGACGTCTTTCGCTCCACCTGACGTCATACGAGAAGATGCGCAGAACAGTCTCAAATGGTCAAGCGATGAGTTAGCCTGTTACGTTATTCGACCATGCTACAAATAGCATAATAAATAACAAATGGCATCTAGCTACTGTACTCCAAACATTTTTTGCTCCAGTAAAATGATAAATTACTTCGTAGTAATCATGAGTGATTCAGTTTTCTTTCAAAATAACCACAGACAACAACAACTTCTCTTGAAGCAGTTATGAAAATGTCATTAAAATCTTTGTCGTTAGATGTAAATGATGTGCGCGTTTGGTGGATTTGCGCGATCGATCGCGCTGCGCCAAACCACCTACAACATCCATAATCCGGCATTAAAGCCCATTCAACCTGATATAAACCCAAATTACAGCCCATCCAATCCCCTCCGTTCCTGACAAAAATTTTTTTTTTTGTTTTCCATTTTAAAATTTGAACGATCGATCGCGCAAATCCACCAAACGCGCACAACATAGACACTCAGTTCATAATTACTGAACGATGGCCTTCGAAGTGCAGAAATATTTAAAACTTAAGCTAGTGAAAAACACTCATCCGTTTGACAGTTTGTAATATTTTGATGATTAGAGTCCTTTAAGTGAAACATGTTTCACAGCGAAACCACGACATTGAGAGTTGTAACAGTATACGATATATCTGGCTGTGTTATAAATTAACTTTAAATCTCAATACAATCATGCGTTGGTGTAGGGAGTGTCGATCATTTCTGAGTTGCCCATCCAGAGTTGGCTTCCTCTCACAGATTTTTAATTGCCTCAAAGAATACTCAGAGGAACCGATGCACATATTGGGCGGTGTACATTGATATGCCTATTTCATGTATTTTCACGATGTATGGATTATTATTTGGTGCCAGTATCAGACTTGATTAAAGATCATCACTCTCATGCCTAGTGACTCTCTGTACTGTGATTTATTATTGCTTAGTGAAATCGCGGAATACACGAATCAAATTTTATACTGAGTGTGAGTTCTGACGTAAAACCAATGCATCTTATACAGCTCATAATATCAAGTGAAATATTAGATAAAAATGTGGTGAACAATCGCACTCTCTAAGATAAGATTTTAGGAATTAGCTGCAATGCTACTAGCACAAATCGCTTGGTTAATTCACCTTCTGTGAAATAATCTGTTACTCATGCTCATTTTCTCAATTTCCCTCATGATATGGTCAACCGTAGAGAGGATGACTCCTGACACATCATAGACAGATTCAAGTTGTGACAAGTGGGGAGAAGAGCTTCTCAGACAGTTTTCAGACGTACACTGCTGTCATCCTTTAGTACGTCAGACGTACACTGCTGTTCTCCTTTAGTACGTCAGACGTACACTGTTGTTCTCCTTTAGTACGTCAGACGTACACTGCTGTCCTCCTTTAGTACGTCAGACGTACACTGCTGTCCTCCTTTAGTACGTTAGACGTATACTGCTGTTCTCCTTTAGTACGTCAGACGTACACTGCTGTTCTCCTTTAGTACGTCAGACGTACACTGCTGTTCTCCTTT
>LQNS02277718.1:22238151-22272072 GCA_001587735.2 Parhyale hawaiensis
TGTACATGATTATTAACTAATGATGCCTGAATGTTTTATCGTACATTGTTATCATGTTCTTTTACTCTTTCTGAAACCTACTTACGCGTTTCTCCAATGTAGACTGCATCACATTATTTACAATTAATTTGATAAACTACGTTATTAAATTTTCTCTCTAATAGTGGGCATTTATCTTTGCTATTATTTAAAAATTTGTGCAACGTATTGGTGGGTTTACTGGCGACTCGAATATTATGCCTCTTTAGTATAGAATTTGTTTTTTCTGTGGCACCTTTGATATAAGGTGCGGATATGTATTTCATTTATTGTTCACTATCATCAGTAAGTCTTCTTTTTTTCTTGATTGTTGAGTTGACACACGACGGTCATTCTTAGTATTGGACTTGTGAACCCGTGCGTGAAAAAATCACACAATCATCGATATTTTTTGCTAGAGGGCCCAGCCATCAAAGATGACAGCAAAAATTTTGATTGAGTATTTTATTGTTCCTGTTCCCAGTATAGGTTTTGCTGAATTACAGGTCTCATCCCTGCAGGCCTGATCTTCCATTAGGGAAACGCAAGCTGTACAACCATGAGTTTTGCGATAGTAACCCCTTTGCAAGATGAGGAGTGAATATCAGCTTGGAATTGATTAACCATTAAGCTGCACTAAAAAAAATATAGTTCAGTCAAAAGAATTCACTAGAAATGCCCAAGGTTCACCGTATTGTGGATACCGACTGATTTTTGATCCTCAATATAAAAAGGCGTCTGTTCAGCGTGAAGATTCAACTAAACTACTACGATATCATTCAGCAATGGAAGCGGGGATCCAAAACCTGGGATCCAGAGGCTGGGGAACCAGAGTCCGGTATCCAGAGGCCGGAGATCCAGAGCTATATTTGTCACCGGTACCCCGAGCGCTGGAATTATATGGTGTCTCGACTTGTTTCTCAATGCAGGAATTTTCTCCTATTTAACTCTTAACTGCGTGATGGAGAGACGGACTATTATTGGAGCATGCAAACGACCAACAACCGAGTCGGAAATTAAACTGTTGTGATTATAATAGAACAACTATGATTTGGGTCCAGACTTTGGTTGTTTATTATCGAAATCTTCTTAAATATTCAACCATTTATGGGTGCAGTTTGGTAGAGATACAACTATTAAGGTTTCAGCTGCACAACCATGATCTACAATAGTGAACCGTAAAAAAAAATTCATTCACAACCAGAATCGGCTGTATTCCGCGAATGATACAACTATATTCTACCAAGATAAACTTGTTTATTTGTTGACATATTATGCAGTCGATGCCTGTGTGCCTGCCTAGCTTAGGCGGCACCACTGCCTAGCACCCTCTGTGCGATTGTCTATAAAAGGCCCTAGCTACTATGCCGGCCAGCTCAGAAGCCCGCTGGAGTTATACGTGGGACGTACCCTTTCCCCACGTCCAGCGGTGTATTATCTGTGTCTCAATCCAACACACAGTAAACTGTCTGCTACTACACCGTAGTCTCTATACCCTTCCTTGAGAAGCCATCACCTGGTGACGATCGAGCGAACCCCCGACCCATACATCTGCAAGGAAGTTACCATCGTATACATACAGAGGCTTAAGGAAAGACCGGCTATCACATTGGATACCACATCAGGGTGTCACACCTGCTTTTTTTGCTGATGATTAGTTGCTTATAATAATAGTTTAATTATTACGTGCGTGCTAGGCCTGCAGTTCAGAATGGTCTAAGGCTCTAAACTCCAGAACGATGCTAGAGCAGGAACTTTAACCAGTCGGTGCAGTTAACGCACGTTTATATGTAACTTCTTTAACTCTAAGTCGGTACAGAACTACTCTACCCAATTTGGATGAAGTCACAACTCGATTGAGAATTTTGGGGCGTACCCGTTGTCAGGGTACGAAAGGTTGAATATCTCATAAAACTTGACATCTTCCACATAAAGCTAATGGGAAAAATTTCTTGATGAATCTTTACAGATATGAACTGAATGAACATAAAAATAGATGGCAATATTTGATCAAGGATTAAAATACTATATAGCAAGATATACAACAAATAAAAATAAATATTATGGGTAACTACGCTAAAGTGGTTAAGCATAAAAAATCGGGAAACAATAATTAAAAATAACGTCAAGGCCGTTGGTGTCCATATATACCCTGCAATCGACAGGAAAGAAAAAAACTGAAAATATGCTTAATTTTTGCACTATGCTATGAATTTTTAGATGTTTTGCAATGAAACTTATAGTCATGCAATATTATTTTGGCCGATAATGTTGGGAATTCTAGTCATATTATTGAAATCCATGGCAATCCATACCTATTCTGCCCCATATAATAGGAGGAATTCCCCTCACGATCGTACGTACGGAAATCCGTTGATGAGCTACCATAGTTATGCTCTAGCATATGTTATACCATATATTGTCTTTGAACATCCTTGTACAACCATCTACCATATATAGTCGTCAAACATCCTTGTACTACCGTAGACCTTTGCTTCTTGATCAATTTTAAACAATCAATATTGCTTTCACCAAAATCGACCTAAATATACTAAAATCAACGTTATGTTATGTTCGACATATCTACCATATTGTTTCATCATCCATAATCGGCTTTAATGTTTCATACACCACTATATTCTACGAAAATCACAACCATAATTTCCGACTGGGAACTGTGTTTTATTATATAGTGGATTAATATAGGCCGTTGTGGAATTTTCTCTGACTTCCTTTATTTTCTTAATTGATCCATTGTCGTGCTTCTAACCTTAGGTCTTCCATTGTCTGACTTATCGTTTCCATATTTTCCCACTCACGCTTATCAACAGCTCTCATTCACTTGTGTGAACTGAAGGATTACCTTTCTGCATCAAGTCTTTCTTGACTATCGCTGAGACTATTATTCTCTCTCCATTCGTAGCACGTCATCGATCTTAAGACTGTAGTAGTCTCCTTCTTCTCATACGTTCCTATCTCCCTTCTTAATTAGACGTACGTCTTCAACATAGTGAGAGGAGGAAGTAAATCTTGAGTAAAACACTGCAATAAACTTGAATGTAACTCCAGCCAGCTTGTATACTGTACATGCAAGTGCTCCGTACCCAAGATACGGTCTTGTGAACTTAAATATCTGCTTCACTGAAGTTCTGAAATTTTGGGCTATGAAGCAAAATTCCCACCGTCAGAGAACGACCGTGTGAGGGATGATATGCGTACTATGGAGCTGGAGGAACACATGGTAGTGGACAGAAATACATGGAATAGCAAGATCTGCTTCATCGATCCCTTTAGAACGGGAATAATATACTGCTGTAGAAGAAGAACAGAGACAGTATGCTAGAAGATATAGTTTAGTGGTCTCCTACCAGTGCAGAATCATCATCTCGTGAGTGTTCCGTTGGTCATCTGCCCAATTCATACGTCGTGACCTGAGAGAAAAATGTCACAAAATCGGACTCCAGAAGCTACATACATATTGTTCCGAATCCAAGAAGTGTTTCAAGTAAGACGTGTCTTCAGATAAAGGATAAGGATCAGCCTTTGCCATCTTCTGCAAGCTGGTCATCGATTTAGAATATCTGCAACCTGGCCTGTTTTTTGCATTTCTGTTTCCTTTAAGGGTGGACACGAAATAATAAATAAATAAATAAAATTACGAAGTGTTTCATTATATAAGGACTAGTGGACCCGTGCATGAAAAAATTCACGCAATAATCGATATATTTTCTCTCTTCTCTGCCTTACTGTTTCCACATTTTCCCGCTCACGTTTATTAGCAACTCTTTTTCCCTTCTGCAATATTTCTGCGTCAAGTCTTTCTTGTCACTGTGTCGCATAAATGCTTCGTTGGTAGCTCGTCTTCGTTTTTGAGACTATTAGTTTCATTCTTCTTTTACGTTCGTTATCCTCTCTTTTAATTAAACGAGCGTCTTCCAAAACAAAATCCTAAGTAAAACACTACAGTAAACTTGAATGCCTTTCCAGTCGAATATTAATGCACCGTCTTCATGATACTGCCTTCTCTACTCAAATATCTGCTTCACTGAAGTACTGATATTTTGGCTTTGAAGCGAAATCTTCTCTGTGAGAGAAAGACAGTAAGCTAGAAGAATTATTTGTTTACTGCCCGTGAAGTAATTCTCCACTGCCCGTCTTGAGTGCTCCGCTGATCATCTGCCAAATTCATACGTAGTGACTTTGGAGAGAAAAGTTACCTGCTATCATCATCGCATCGTCAGCGCTCCGTTGATCATCTGCCGAATTTATACGTCGTGACCTGCGAGAAAAAAAGGTATAGAACCGGACTCCAGCAGCTGCATATATAGTTCCGATATGAAGAAGTGTTTCAAGAAAGAAGTGCATTCAGATAAATGGCTCCACCATCTTCTGCGTCGTGATCATCGATCTGTACGAAAACGTAGCTCAATTATAAAATCTACAACTTGACCTATTTTCTCATATCTATTTCCTCAAGAGCGGACACGAAATACATGAAAACAGGAATATTTTTTTTTTATATAAGGATGTTCACTGTCGAGTATAGGTAGAGGACGCTACTCCGGAGAGGATATTCCACTGCCGCCGGCCCCTACAGTCTCACCAAGCTCCATTGGCAGAACTTGGGACCCATAGGTTTAGATTTTTCGTGCCAGATTTTCAACTTGTCTTTGAACGAGGCCTGTGTCCCAACCATCTGGTCCCTGCCCTCATCACTGGATTGCAAAAAGCAGGCAAGCCCATACACGAAGGCGGCTCTTATCGTTCCATCTCCCTGTTTTTCCCGGCTGCTGAGCTGCTTGAGAGGTTCTGTCTTCCCCAACTATCCGCTGTCCTACCAACTCAGGACCACAAACATGGTTTCAAGTTCGGCAGATCTACGACATCGACCCTATTGGCGCTGACACAAGCTACTGCAGTGAGCTCTAACAAGTAGAAGCTACCGTGTGGCCATGGCCGTTGATTTTTAAAAGCGTCGACACAGTCAAACATAACAAACTTCGCGAGTTAATCGAAGCTTCTACGCTTAATCAAAACGTAATACATTGGCTTTGCTCCTACTGGGGATATAGAGCGGCCTGCTGTCGCTTTGCACTGGCATACTTATACAGGCATATGAGAGGTTTTGAGTGTTATGGAAAACTTGAATTTTGCAGTGCAAATTTTTTTCGTCAAAGCTAGAACAGAGATCTACACCTTTGATCATCTCCAACACCCCCTCACCCCCTGATCCCTTCTCAACCAAACTTCATGTACGGAGGCAGCATCATCGCTTTCATTAAAAAAAATATGGGTAGCATACTCTTAATACCCCAGTGTTACTGAGTCAGTCAATCTTCCAAGGCAGACAAAATTCATTCTTCAACGTACGTTCCATGTTTGATATTTGTTTCTTATCCCGGTGAAAGTTTGAAGCTCATGCGAGGTGAAACACGGCCGTAAGTTCATCAGAGGCGTGTTACAATCAGATATTCCGTGCGTGCTACCCGCATTACTTCGACCTCTACTGCGACACCTAAAAAATTATAGCAGTATGTGCCTTTGTTTACAAACATTATTTGTGTATGTAAGACTTGTATTCGACTGAGGCTCGAAAATACTTTAATGGACAATACTCTATAACTGCATGTGCTGGCTGAATCACAGCACTTCGAATATGATTTTTCTCTCAGCTTTATATGTATTAAAAATACAGTCAAAACTAGAAAGCACTCTGAGAACGCATACCTCCGGCAAGCAAGGCCACGGTAACGAAAAATTCTAATTGGTTCTGAAACCATTATTTTCACTGCATCAACACCAATATTTAATGATTCATGCCATTCGATAATATCAAAAGTTTCTGTAATTTTCGTCAAGATCCGTTCGTAACTTTCTTAATCATGTTGCCAGCAAACATTATGACAAACGTAAGTCAAACACACAAACGGACCAACCGATCATCACCAAAATTTATTCAGTTATATCTCTTAGCATTTTTATCAAGTCCAGTAAATTTCATAAACATCCATCGCTAACTTCTTGAGTTATGGTGCTAACATGCATAACACAAAATGCAGCGACAAACGCACGAACCAACAAGTTATCACCAAAATGTGGTCATTTACTCTTCGTAAGATACTCAACAACTCATGTAAATTTCATGAAAATCCATTTATAACTTTTTAGGTTATGGCAATAAGAAAAATGAGCCAACGCCCTAGGGAACATTATGGGCTTGCAATTTATATACAAACTTTACCTCCCAAGAACTAGAGCAAATGTTATTTGTTGCTAAATGAGCACTTTCATTGAGAATTAGACCTTGCTGCTTTGACCGCAATTTCCCCAAATGCATCGCGAAGTGATACATTGTGGTGCCGAGTCTGCGCGGTGGGGAGCGTCCGCGCTTGCTTAACTTTCTCTTGTCTCCGGCAGCCTTTGGGCGGGGCGTGTCTTGCTGTTCCGTGCACCCGGCAACGTCGGTGGTTTGTGCCCTGCTTGGTGGGTTGCTGGAGTGCTTGGGAGGAAGAGCGACGGAGTGTCCAGGGGCGCATCCTGTCATATGGGTATTGCGTGGCCTACTGCACTTCACTCAAACCCTCCCCTTTTGGTCCCTTCAGGACCATGTTCCGATTGTGGCGCGGCCCCACTTTGGTGGTAACGTGGACCAGGGCCTGCAATACTTGCCTGCAGGATCAAACGCCATCACTATTTCCTCCATGAGGTCAGAGAGGGTGATGTTCAAACTACGCCCTCTTGGAGGCAACAAAGAACAACAGAAAAATGAGCGAGACAAACAGATGGACAGATTTTCACCAAAAGTTAATTATCTGTTACTGGTAATAGGAATAACAATACCTGTGAATTTCGTAAAAAATGAGCCCATAACTTTTTGAGTAATCTTGTTGACAGACAAACAAACACGACAAACCCGTATCCTCCTTGGTGGAGGTAATATGGCTTCGTTAGATATTATTCAGTATGAACTTTCCACGGATTCTACAACACTATTTTCTGGCACTGAGATCGCAATGCATCACCGCTACACGGTGCGCCACTAAGGAACATAGGGTAACACCGGTTCCTGATTGCAACGCGTCTCATGGCTGCTCTGCATCGATGCTTGAGCCTCAAGGTCAAAAAGGACAGGAGATAACTGGGTGAAGATACAAAAAGGCATCAGGTGGCCCCATGCAAAGATTTCTGGTGATACAAGAGAGGGACATATACATAAAAATAAGTTGAGACTTCGACTATGTTGTATCTATTGGATGCTTTCACAGAATTCAAAAGTTTCTGTAGCACACATTGTATAACTTAGTGCCTAAAACTTTTCTCAAAATTGATAAAAATGGACCGATAAATACGGATAACCATATATGAAAATAGAACTGACTCATAGAGTGGATCATATCAGAAGAAAAACAAGTGGTAGATAGCGAAAAACACTGCCTTGCCAACAGATAAGGTTTTGTGTTGTCACTTATTGACATATACAGGGGTGTGATGAGGTGCAGAGCCGCCTGTTACACAACTCTTGACAGCAAACTCACTCATAGACTCACGACATTTCATAACCGTTTCATCATGTACAGTTCATAGTTTATTACGCTACTGCAGAATTGATAACTAGAGCACTCTGAGNTCACTTATTGACATATGCAGGGGTGTGATGAGGTGCAGAGCCGCCTGTTACACAACTCTTGACAGCAAACTCACTCATAGACTCACGACATTTCATAACCGTTTCATCATGTACAGTTCATAGTTTATTACGCTACTGCAGAATTGATTACTAGAGCACTCTGAGAGCGCATACCTCCGCGAAGTGAGGCAACGGTAGCAAAAAATTCTAATTGGCTCTGAAACCATAATTTTCTTTGTATAAATTCCAATAGCTAATCATTTGTGCCTTTTTATATTGAAAACAGCTTGTTCAATTTTCTTGAAGATCTGTTCATAACTTTTTGAGTTATACTGTTCACAAACGTTACGACAAACACGAGTCAAACGTACAAACGAACCAACCGATCTGCGCCAAAATTTTATCATTTATGTCTTCTAATACTACTAACAACCCCAATAAATTTCATTGAGATCCATTTTTTTTAGTTATTGTGCTAACAAGCATAAAATTAAAAACAGTGACAAACGAACGAACGAACAAACGGATCATTACTAAAATTTGGTCATTTACTCTTTGTTATATACCTAACAACTCATGTCAATTTCATCAAATTCCGTCTATAACTTTTTGAGTTATGGCATCAAGAAAAATGAGGCAGGCAAACAAACAAAGGGATCGACATATCTTTACCAAAAGTTAATCATCTGTTTCTCCTAACATACCTATCAATCCCTGTAAATTTCATCCAAATCGGTTCATAACTTTTTTTTGAGTTATCTTGGTGACAGACAGACAATGAGACAGACAAACAAATACAACGAAAACATAACCTCCTTGGCGGAGGTAACTATAAAATAAAATATGAACTGTTTTCTTGTCACGGTCTCGAGAAGGAACGTTGTACTAGTAGGTACACCGTCAAATGATTGAGTTCGGGCGATTTTGCGAGTCATTCTTTTGAACACGTTCGCTCATCCACTCGTCCGAACGTGTTACTGCGCACTGGATTAAGCAAAGACGTGCGTTGTTTTCTGAGTGTTACTTCATTGCATAGTTGAAGAGATATCCGTAAGTTGCCCTGTGACACTTGGCAAGGAAACTCATTTGACGGTAAACAATTTAATAACTTCTTGTGATGTACACAAAGTTGGGCTGACTACGACACTACAAAATATTCGGACCCGCGGATGAGGTAATTCGTTCATATGAATGACTTGTGAACACGGCCTAAGATGATTCAGTACCTCGTAGCCAACATATGGTCGTGTTCTCACTCCTAGACAAACACACGTCAGCTATTTAGTAGCTAGAGAGCCACAGTCATAATGCGTTAAGCTCGGTGCATAGTTGATACAATGTAATATCAATTCACACCCCAATAAGAGTGCTACGAAATAAGTCTTACAGCTAGGGACAAGCATATATAAATATATAGATGGGTGGGCCCGTTAAATTATTAAAAATTAATTATAAAAAAGCCAAATGTAAAAAAAAATTAATAGAGCTTATATAGATGTACATGAAGACAGGAGAATTAGAGAGAGAAACACATGCTAGCTAGCACTAAAACGCCAAGGTTCCCAAAAGATGAATAAGGAAAATGTTCATAGCAGGTAGGCTACAAAAAAAGGTTTAGCATAGCAACAGCAATCGACGCTGCGACCATTGTACGGGGATGCCGACGTGCTACGAGGCGCGAGCGAGAAAACCGGTAACGAACGAGTTACATGCCTAGGTATTAGAAATTTAATATTAAATTGCTGGAAGTAGTATTATCCATGTTGTTAGTAATGATTCTGAATAGCACATTATACTGTATATAGAAAGCTGTTGTAGTAAAATATGCATGCATTCTTTGGGAGAATCTACATAGATTGAGCTGGCAATCGCAAGGGATCCTCCAATAGGGTGAGGGCAGTAGGCAGCGCAATATCCGTGAACCAATGAGCTCGTGCCAGCGCTTAAAAGAAAGGGGAGTCCGGAGAGAAGGCGCGGTATCTTTGGGAGTGAGGGATAGGTTAGATTTGGGCAGCCCGGCGACCCGTGAGGGCTTGCTAATGCGTGTTGCCGCTTCACACCGTGTCACTTATTTGGCCTTAAGTGTGATCGGCACATACGAATACATATGTTGTCACTTTCATAATAACGCCTGATTGTGACTCAAGCGACCAACTGCACCAATCAGTGTTGCTAAATAGAGATTGCCGAGAATGAATCATCAGTCAAGTGTAGTGCACAAACTTTACGGCGAATACTATGTGCGGTGTGCTAAGGTCTGTGCAAACATCGATGTCCCATCCTTGATTCTTCATAATTACTAATGTTAATGCCCAAATTTTCGGTGAATACCCTGTGGGGTGTGCGAATTTCATGTCGACATCTTGTCCCAGCCTTGCCTCATAATATTTATTAGCATTAATGCACAAACTTTATGGCGAATACCCGTGTGCTAAAGTCAGTGAAATCATCAGTGTTCGCCACCTGCTAATGTCAGTGACGATATCTTGTTCCAGCCTTGCCTCTTAGCCTTAACTTTTACGCATGCACCTCGGGGAAGACTACCATGGTGCCAGCACCAGTCTCCAGCATGAGCGGCTTCATTTACAACGGTGCGTCGCACGACATCTGCAGCGGATAGTAACGTGCTCCGTGGGAAGTTATTCGAAGAAATGTTGTGTAGCAGAGATATACATCTTCTGGTGCCAAGGAACAAACGGGTTTCCCAGGCTTCAGTAATCGACGTTGTTCTGCAATTGCAAGTAGGTAGCGATGTGCACAAAGAACTTCAACGAGCAGCCTTTCGATGAAATTATGGTAATATTAACGTTGTTAAGTGCACATAAAGGTATATTCACCTATTGTTTATGAAGAAAATCGGTGTTTTGCAGTTGCGAGTAAAAAAGGTGGTAAAATACTTATGGGTGATCATTACATTAAAGTGATGTTCTAAGTTACAACGCAATGCGGCAAAGTATGTGCACAGTGCGCCTCCATTGCATGTTGCGGTTGAGCCCTTAGGGACGAGGTAGCGCTGAGCGCAGAATGAGAAGTTTCTGTCCTGTTTTCTATGCAAACTAAATAATTATTATTTAAAGTTGTGTCTCTCTCATCCTTCACCATTTGAGCTTCCAACCATGTAGGACATTATATATTTGGAAGGGCTTACTCTGCTTCCCATTGTGGACGCCAGATTTATCTAAATGAACCGGTTCTTTGTACCATGACGTTGTTTGATTATTTTTCATTATTCATTCATTAATTCACTAAGTGCTTATTAATTTTTATTATTTTTTATCATTGTTGTCATTATTATTAGTATTATTATCATTTCTCATGAGATAAATATAAATATATTAAGCACGCCCTATGTGCATAACAGCAGCAAGTTAATGCATGGGCAGAAACAGCTTCTTGCGCTTCATATCTTTCCATTGGAAAGACGAGTAAACAGGACAGTAAAAGCTGTGAAAAATGGCGAGAAGGCGCGGTATACACCGAGATCTCGTTATATGCGAGTTCGCTAACTGTGAATTCACTTATATGCGAATGTGCAGTTCTGACCACTGATCCTCTTTTTACCGGCAAATTCGCTGTTATGCGATCTGCAAGTTCTGTGGGAAATGAGAGTTGTGCGGGGGAAGCAATACGCAGGATCTTAGTTATTTCTTGATTACACTATTATATCGTGAATAGTTTTGTAATGTACCACTATAGTTGTGTTCATCACCCGCGAACGAAGTGAGAGAGGTGATAATGTTTTCGTTGAAATTTAAGTATGCATATAAATGTGTATGTCTTTTCACCCAATAAGCGGTCGAAGAGGTTGAGCAATATTCATAATTTTTGTAGGGATATTGGTGGGTTGACCTAAATGTGACCCATGCCTAAATACCAGACCTAGCTGGCCCAAAAATGACGGCGCTGAATTTCAAGTTTTTCAAAGGATTTTACATTGCAATAATGATAAATCATAGTTTCTCTGCAGTTAAGATATTAAATGTAGTCATAGCAAATACAAGTACTCTGCTAACTGCTTTTTCTTAACCTCTTTTCTTTAAGTCATTCTTCTACAATAGGAAAATGACTAAGATTGTTGATGATTAGCTAACTGCATGTTTATATTGCAGAAAACTCTTTAAATGTTGGATAAAATCAACAGAACAAGAAAAAAACAACGATGTATAATAAACAAATAAACCGAAAAAAAACATGTTTTTTGTTTTAACAAAGAACATAGCTTATGGTTTAAACCAAAAAACAATAGTTTTTGCCAACCCTTGGTCACACTAGGCATTTGCCCAGACAACTTGAGGCAAGGTTGCGAAACTCGGAGGTCATTTATGCCACGGTATCTATGCTACCGATTTTAAGTATGTATGTATCGAAACGGCCCGCGAGCTGCGTATCCGAGCAGCCAGTTGGGAGAAAAATGCACATGTGTCACCAACAAAACGCGCTAACACAGAATAGCTCAGGTGTATGAAAATGAAATAATGATAAGAAAAATTTTACCCTATTGTTTCCGATTGATGATCCCCGCCATATCATAGATACCTACTTTAGCTTCATAATGCTGCCTGACTCGCATTATTTTGAAGATTTTACCAACTTTCTTACATGCTACTTGACCGATGACAACTGCTGAGCTTTAAAACTATCCATTGAAATTTTCTTCTATCTATTATTGAAGAGCGTATCACATGAACGAACCAAGAAACAATGCTGTTATAATCGATACGTTTGCCTAATACCTAATCCTCTGAATTGCTTCTTCATTTTCTTCATTGATCCTTTGTCATGCTCTTATCCTTAAGTCTTCTATATCGAGAAGTAGAAGTAAAATCTCGAGTAAACACTTCAATAAACTTGAATGCAACTCCAGTCATGTCAGCTTATAAGCAATCTGCGCGCTCCGTAGCAATGGCACCATTGATACCGTCTTTCCAGGTCACATATCTGCTTCATTTGAAGTGCTGAAATTTTGGCTTGTGAAGAGAAATCTGCTTCGTAAAATAAGAAAGACAGTAAGCTGGAATGAATAAATGTCTACTGCACGTGAAAAATCCCCTCCCGAGCGCTTCGTTGAACATCGGCTGAATTTATACGTTGTGACTTGACAGAGAAAAGTTATAATATGATTCCAGAAGCTGCATACATACTGTTCCGATTTCAAGAAGTGCTTCAAGCACTAAGTGTCTTCAGATAAAGGGATAAGGATCAGCATTCGCCATCTTCTGTAAAATGGTCATGGATTTCTATGTAATTACAAAATCTGCAACCTGGCCTATTTTCCTATTTCTTTCAGATGCGGCTGCGAAATCCTTAAATAAAAAAACTCTTCTTGTATTCATTTCAAGTCTGCTGTTGAGGAAGTAGAGAGGCGAAAAATAGGCCAGGTTGTAGACTTTGTAATTGAGCTACGTTTTCGCAGAGACCGATGACCAGGTTGCAGAAGATGGTGAAGCCCTGCATCTGAATGCACTTCTTTCTTATAACACTTCTACAAATCGGAACTATATACGCAGATTCTGGATTCCGATCTATGTTTTTTTTCCTCTCAGGTCCCGAAGGAATGAATTCGGCTGATGATCAACGGAGCCCTGACGACGGGCAGTAGTTCACGGGCAGTTGAAAAGTAATTCTTGTGGCTTACTGTCTTTTTGTGAGTGGGCAGATTTCGCTTCAGCGACCAAAATTTCAGCACTTCCGTGAAGCAGATAGTTGAGTATGGAAGGCAGTATCAAGGATACGGTGAACTAACATTGCATATAAACCGACTGGAATGGTATTCAAGTTTAATGTAGTGTCTTACTCAAAATTTCACTTTGGAAGATGCACGTTTTATTAAGAAATAGGACAGGGAACGTAGAAGAAGAATGAGACTACTACAGTGTCAAGAACGAAGACGAGCTACCAATGAAGCATTTATAGTACCGTCCAAAAGTAAGGGACAAATTTTGAAAACGGCGTAACTTTTTTTTTAACCATGCCAGGTACTTCTTCTCCGGCACACTATTAGCCAGTAAGATAAACCAAGGGACAAAAAAAAAAAAGAGAGAAAATTTTAGGTAACTTCTCATTCAGTCCGTATTTTTTTATTTACGTCGAATACAAAGTTTGGCACTGTTATTTGTAAATATTGCTGTTCGGCACATGATGGCACCACGTCACAAAGTTGATTATATCCCTCGACAAGATATCATTAAGTTGCACAATGCACAAGAATAATTTCACCATTAGAGAAATTTTTGAGAAGGTAAACCGTTCGAAAAGTGTTGTGGTCATAATAGTGAAGTCGTACGATGAAACCGGCTGCATTGGTGCCGCTAGAGAAGCCGGCAGGCCCTGTAAAACGTCAGTTAGAGATGACAGAGTCGTCCAGCGTACGTCACTGAAGGATCGTTTCAAGTCCTCAGCTGCGATAGATAGGGAAATAATGACAAACATGAAAGAAGTCTCACGCCACACCGTTTTTAGGTGCCTTCAAGAAATAGGGATACTTACACGACGCCCACAGAAAAAAAAAAAACGCTTGTGAGTCCCAAGAACAAGATATAAGAGTTTGCAAACAAGCCTGTTGACTGGTCCCATGACAATTTGGCTAGAGTGTTTTTCAGTGATGAAAGCAAGTTCAATTTGTATGGTAATGACGCTAACAACTTTGTTAGAAGACGTGTAGGGGAGAAATTAAGTGTAAACTGTACGAAGAAGACTGAAGTTTGGCGGCGGGAGCGTGATGGTTTTCGGTATGTTCTCTAGTCAATGGACATCGCCTTTCGATCGTTTGCAAACCCGTGTGATTGTTCAGGTGTATAAAAATCTGTTGGAAGGCATTGTCGTGCGTAATATTGTAAACTCAGGTGTCCCCAGCCCTATCCTCATGAAAGACAATGCCCCCTGCCACAAGGAAAAGACAGTCATGAGTTACCTTGAGCAGCAAGATCTCAAAGTCATGGATTGCCACCACACAGTCTTGACATAAATCCAATCGCAAATTTTTGGAAAAAAATAGGGGTGAAAGTTATGGCAAGAAACCCTATCAATACGGAAGATCTTTGGATGAAACTTCAAGAGGTATGGGCGAAAATTACTGTTGAAGATTGTCAGAGTCTCATTCAGTTATGAAGTCGACGATGTGCAGCTGTAATCAAAAGCAAAGGACTATTTACCGAACATTGATTGTTCACCTCAAGTTTGCTAAATATATCTAGCAAATACTGAGTTAAAGGCATTTTTTCTTGTCTGTCCTTTAGTTTGGACGTTATAAATTTCAAGAGAAAAGCTTTTCGTTCATAACGTTTTTATATTCCTTCATACTTGTCTCAAATTTTTACACGATAATCAACATTTTATTGGCTAATAGTGTGCAGAAGAAGTACCTGGTACTGTTAGCAAAAACGTTATGCCGTTTTGAAAATATGTCCCCATAGTTTTGAACGCTGCTGTAGAAAGGTGTTTGTGCTTTCCTTCATCACCAGGCCAAGGTACGACACATGTGATGAGAAGGTGAGCTGGATCTTCCCCACGCCTCATAGACCTAACGACGTTCCAATACGTTTGAGACCTTCGCACATCGTTATCCCTGGCGAACTAATACATCTTTTAAGGTTGATCGAGTAAGACGAGCATCCTACGCATTAGGCCAACTGAATTTTCATTGATTGTTTTGGTAAGGTAGTCGTCTCACCCATAAGCTTGCAAGAAGTATCATAGTATAGGTGCCTCAACTTCGAGATGATGATGATAAGAGGGGACTCTACCAACCGTAGAAGTAGGTTACACGGGTAGCGCAAATCAGGTTCGTAATCAGCAACTGCCAGACTCCGGCTCCAACTGCACCATTTCTAGGTGAAACCTGGCTCTCTACCCTCCCCCCTTCAAGTCATATATCATCCCAGGCCCTTCTTTAACAAGCTGAAGATTTATATTCTAAGGTTAAGCTTGACTTATTCAAGTTTTTGCTTCTTTGACCTGTTAAAGTTATGAGTTGCTCTTATTCTATGATCACCGCCACATATAAATTTCCGTTACAAGACGCAGTGAAACCGTTGTCGTCAAGTACAGAAAGTTAAGGCAATAACAGTTCCTATGGTTTTTCGCGCGTCAAGAATGTAAAATTGTTTGTATTTTTCGTTAGGATTAAGAGCCACACCGACGAAGGTCTGAGTCCGAACCTCAAATACTTTGACTCGTCGGAGTGACGTCAATCGGGTACATGCGATCACGGCTGGGTCTAATCACGCTGAATCCTTCCATTAAACTCTTCGCTTCCAGTTGAAATAAATAGGTTTACATCTACATGCTGGGGGAAGGGTTTTCATTACATCGAGATGTTATCGCGAAAACTAGAGCTCATATGATCGGCTTACTCAAAAAATATATTCGATAGGGCATTTTCTTAATCTTTTCATGGGTAACTTTAACCAAAGCTTAGGGTATCGGCTTGACTGGCGTAGCTAAACGATAATGCCTCTAGCAGGACCAATCTTGAGCCTTAGATAAAGCACATTGAGCCTCATCAACAGCACTTTAGCAATTTGCCGTGCTTCTTCGCACGTTTTGTGACTGACTGCAGCAAACGAAAGCAGGTGTTCCAGTTATGCGCTACGTTTCTCTTAGCTCCTGCATCCAGAGCTGCTTACTGAAGCCCAGTAAGTTGCTGCAACAAAATGTTTCTTCTATTTGTTGTTAAACCAAAGGTACCTACAGCAATGAGGGCAATAAATCCTGTGGAAGATAAAAAAAAACAGTTCTCCACTGTTGATCCCGAGTATGAGAAATAAGCTAGAACAGTTTGAATGTATTCAACGATCTGTAATTGCCAAATTCAAGACCTACACGGGTAAGACTATCACCGTCTTAGTGCTCTCTCCAGATGTATTAAACCCAAAGAAAATACGAACGATTGTGAATCATACACGATCAGAAAATTCTGGAACGTATCTTTGTCTATGTGCATGATCGTATTATCACCAAACACTCGTGCAGGATGGTCTGGAAGAAATTGTAATGTACGCTTTCTCAGCAGAGATGGTGGATAAGGTAAGGAAATAAAATATTCCAGTAACTTCGCTGAACGAGTATCAAGGTCGTTCACTCATATGCTGCAGCCATTTGAAGATATCGCTGGTATGAAAGTTATAAAATTAGAAAAACTAGTGAGGCCAGTGGAGATTCCACGGTTAGGTAATGATCACTTCCTAAAATGAAGCAAGGCGGCGCCAACAGATTTGACCACCCTCTAAATACAAAGACTTTCCAATGTTAAGGTGTGAACAGTGGCATTTTTGCATTTTTGAAATTTTAGCTGTATGAGCACTGTATTTACTATTTTCACGTCACTATACAACAAGTTTTCATTCTTATTCAGGAATCGAATTTTCATACTTAATATATTAAGTATCGTAATTTAACATTCGTTTATGTCAATTTTTATTTTTCACAGTTAAATCCCAAATCAAATCGGTCTCGTATGTCACTCGAACTAAAATTCTCCCCCAGGGTTGATGAGTCACAGCTAGTATAGTATGAATTTTTGGCTTATCATTGTACGATCCATCCAACTATTGAGCTTAAAGAAGGATTTTTATTGATTACATTCATCGGTTTTTCGTTTCACTTGGAAGCCATGTCATATGAACCGCGTTATTTTTCAACGAATTGCGATACTTGGAAATTCACTATTGTAATTAGCCTAAACATCTGCACGCTTTGTGGCACCACGGACGCACACTATACTGCCGGTGGCAACTCTACCACGGTTAGAGACACCCACACAGGTGGACCGACAGACAGGTGGACAAACAGACACCCCCACACCTAGATAGACACACCCACACACACATAGTCATAGAATAGTCTGATAGCACATGGATTTGAGAAAATCAGTAAATAATGACGTAAATATTTATTTTTGTACCCGAAATATACCAAACGCAAGCGGGTTCCATGATATCAAGCTAGTGTGAGTGTTTACAAGTAGAATGGAGACTGCGCGAGTGAACCGGAGCGATATCATTGCTGTATACGCGGCTGTTTGTATATTCTACCCTGCGTAAATATTGAAACTGATTTCTTAAACCCATGGAATTGTGGAGCTGCGTATATACGCAACTAATCAGCTAAATGTAAGAATTAATGTGAAAAGACAATGTTTCATTTTCGATAAGTGTATGTAGCGAAAATTTCTTTAAAGCAATGTGTGCTTGCAGACTTCATTCGGTAATTAAAATATGGTAAAACTCAATTTTGAAGTTTTCAGACTCGAAAATGATTTGATGAACGTTTATAATGATAAGGTAGAAAATCGTTGGAAAATATGAAGTATTCTCTTATTTTATGAAAATTTGGATTAAAACTAGAAAAAAACAAGATGAAAGAATGGGTACTGTACTCGTATAATTTCAGAAAAAAACTACTGTTGTGATGTGACTAAAATAGTGCTCGGAATTTAGTTCTAGGTGACTGTGAGCAATATAGTATTGTCAGAGGGACAACTTTATTAATTGTGTGAGTTAGATTAGAGATTAGATTAGATAGGCGGCAGTAGACGAACCAAGAGGCCCATTCCCAAAGAGACACCGGGGCTAACACCCCGACCCTCTATGAGCTATTGCCATTATGTTAGTAGGATGTAGAGGACTGGGGAAACTAGAGGAGTAAAAATGGAAGACGAAAAAGGAAAAAGAAGAAAGAGAAAATAAAAAATAGTGGGAGAAGAATCTCCGCCAAAGAGACGGTCATGAATGCCCGCAAGCATGATCGATAGCCGCTGATATGCGAAGCATAAATATATAGTTGGAGAGCAAGTGAGAAGAAGTCAGCTTAAAATGGCATGGGAAGCTTTGGCCGTTAAGTGCTTGCGACTCGTGTAGGAGGAGTTCTTAGCTGCGGAGGATATCTCTCTCAGTGTGTGTCGAGATGATTTTTAAACGAGTTGACTGACTCCTCAATAACAACGTCGGAAGGTAGTCTATTCCAAATGCTGACTATGAAATAGGGAAAAAACTATTGACTTAAGGTTGTTCTTCAAGCTTTATGCTTGAGTTTTTGACCGTTGTTTTGCAAGCGATCATTAAGGTCTCTTTCAAAGAGTCTCGTTATAGGCACGTCGTTGAAGCCATTCAAGTACTTGAAGGTTTCTATTAGTTGCCCCCTGAGTCGTCTTTGCTCGAGAAAGATCAGACCCAGTTCTTTTAGGCGACGCTCATACAACTTGTTTCTCAGCTGAGGTATCAATTTCGTTACTCTACGTTGGACTCTTTCCATGTTATCGATATCTTTGCAGAAATGCGGCGGTAAAATTAACGCTTGAGGTTCTGTCGAGGGTGCTGTGAGCTTCTGATTTTTCGAACGTTGTGCAGTGTGTGCCAATCTTTGAGAGTTCACAAGGGATGATGCGAGCAGGTGTGTGATGAGGGAACTTCTCAATAGACTTGTGCTGTCACAGATTTGGAATGTTATGGACAGTTTGAATGTTACGGACCGTAAGTGTTTTGTCAAAGCTAAATCAGAATTCTACATCTTCAGTCATCTACTCCACCCGCCTACCCCTTACCCCTTTCTAGCCGAGCTTAATATAAAGAGACATCTTTTCCATTAAAAATATGTGGCGAAGATTCGTAACAGCCTATGATGCTGATTCAGTGAAGATACATTGAAATCTTCCAGAGCAGATAGAACCCATTGGTGAAACCACACTCTATGTGTGACACCTCCGCCAAAGAGGCTATGTTTTCGACGACTTTGTTGGTCTCTTTGTCTGTCATCTTAACACAAAGAGTAAAGGACGGGTTTTTACAAAATTTACAGCGATAATTAAGTTTGCGAAGAGGTACACATGATTAACTGTTGGTGGCGATCCGTTCGTCTGATCATTTGTCTGCTTATTTTTTCTTAGCACTATAACTAAAAAAATCATAGACCGATATTTATGACATTGAAATGAGTTGTTAACCATATTGTGAAGCGTAAATAATCAAATTTTTGCGATGATCCTTTCGTTCGTTTGTCTTGAACTTTATACTTGTCAGCAAAATAACTGGAAAAGTTATGAACAGATCTTCGTGAAATTTACAGGAATTGTTAGTAAAGTTGATAGATAAATTAAATTTCGACGATGATCGATTGATCTGTTTGTGTTCGACTAATGTTTTTCAAAATGTTTGCGAGCAGAATAACTCAAAAACTTATGAATAGATATTCAAGAAGGATACAGAAGTTGTTATTATTTTCAAATGGGAAAAAAATTATTACAATTGGTATTATTACAAAGAAAAAATCACAATTTCACGGTCAATTTGAACGATTCGTTACGGTCCCTTGCTTGGCGTAGGCATGCGCTCTCTGAGTGCTTTAGTTGGTTCAAAAGTTCATTAGCGGTGTGTTGTAATCAGACCTTCCTTGTCACCCATATCACTCCAACCCAATACGACACTTCAGAAATAGGAGGGTTATAAGTTGGGTAACAGTGCTTTTGCTTAGAAACATTGCCGTTGTTCGTAAGTGTTGCGATCAACTGATGATCGAAATTAATTGAAATACTCTATGAGTGCAAATATTCGCTTACTCCTAGCAATTCAAAAAGAATTTTCTCGACTTTTTTCCTAAAACGCAGCCAAAATAAGGCTCCGGCAGAAATGTTCCAGTATGAGCTTTCTGCTGATTCTGCAACATTGTTTTGGGGCGCTGAGATCACGTCGCATTCACTGCTACACGGCGTGGCACCGGGTAATATCCTGTGGGTAACACCGGTGTCTAATTGCAACACGCCTCTGAGCTGCTCTGCATCGATGCTTGAGCCTCAAGGTCAGAATGCTCAGGAGACGGGGTGTGAAGAAACGAGAAATTCTCAGGTGACCCATGCAAAGATTTCTGAAGAATTAATAGCGAGTAATAAGTTGAAATTTTGACTAAGTCGTATCTACTGAATTTCTTTTTTTGCAGATTTCCACATATTCGATTGCGTAAATTTTTTAGGAGTGAAAAAAATGAAGGATGTTTTCGGATAACTAGACATAATGGAATTGTCTCTTAGAGCATATCAGAAGAAAAACACCCTGATAGCGATAAACAGTGACTTAGCATCAGATAAGGCATTGTGTTGTCTGTTCCCACGCCTTGTTTGGCTTCTGCAGTGGTGCGACGCGGTGCAGAGGCGTATGTTACATAACTCTCGAGTGCAAGAAAAGTCACAGACTCAATGCCAAAGGTGGCTATGGGTCTGAACTACTGTTAGATGTCGCCTGAAAACGATATTAAATAACTGTTTCAACATATACAGTACATACTTTTGTCTTGTACAATTGAATTGATAACTATATTTTGTGTCTCACTGAGTCACGGTCATCAGAATGAGCTTTGAGCTAAATACACCATCAAAGGATTACGTTAGATTCAATATTTCGCAGCCAATGCACCGTCGCGTAGTCACTCCAATGCAAGCACACGTCAGGTATATCATTGCTAGTGAACCCCGGTCTGAAGGGGGCCACTCCAAGAGTTTGGCTAATTTCTTTATTTATTGTCCAATTTAAACATAATTTGTCCACACTATATAAAATTAAAAATAAGAACGTGTTTACTCGTCCATTTTTTCCCGTCGTCTTCTTCTTCGTTTTCTTTTTATCGTTGAATTTCATGGCATTTCTACTATTTTACTAGAAACACTTCATGTCATACAATATTCATGCTACAAGAAAGGCCAGCCAAAATACGTTCTTGCTACGGATTTTCCCATAACAAGATCGTTATGCAACCCCAATAAAGTAAATATGACAAGATATGAAGATCGTTATGGTATGCATGATATATGTAAAATGAACTTGATGTCTTTGCTTCGAAACTAACGGAAAATTTCTTCAAGAGGGAGCCGAAAGAAAACAGCAGTAGTTGAACATCCTCTCTGTGAAAATCGGAGCTTCATCCAAGCTAGAGTTTCCGCTTATAGTGAAAAGCGTAAAGTGCAAACACAGAGAGGACGGACGCATGGCTGAACTAGGTAACAGGTTAACTCACGTGCAGGTAGCGTGTTAAGCCCCGTCCACTTATTCTCAACTGAAACGTCAGATAGAGCGATAGATAGCAGACCGTGATAATTAGTTTATGCCTGTTACTTGCTTTATAAATACCGTGAGCGTGGGCAACCGTAGAGAAGAAACTAGGGTAATAATTTCTGCACGAACACAGTTGTTTACTGTGAGATGCAAAAATCCGCTTGCTAGAGATTAGGCTATACAATGTCAACAAATAGGTCGAAAGACGAAAAAAAAAAAAAATCAATAACAACATAGCTACGGCTGCCTCAAATTTGATATAGCTCAGTTCGTAATCATCGCTTTTTCGTTTTGCACACTAATGCACTCCGCCGTTAAAAATTACAGAGGAAGGCTTACAAAAAAAAAAATAAATAAATAAAAATATATGCTGCAGCTAACGTATTAGCGGAGGAGTATTAAGCGCTCTACGTAGAAATGATTGTAAGCCCAAATTTATGACACTGCACCTGTGAAATTTGTATACCAAACAGCTTTTCTCATAAAATGTTACAAATTCTCAAACGCAGTAGTGGTTCTTTACTAGTTTGTTTCAAATACTTCAGGCGTTCGATGGCTGTTTTTCACAGTAATTAAACAATTTCCCGTCGTTATGCCATTTTTCTTCAAGTTTTTGAAGAAAAACGTAATTTTTGGGCCAACTTTGTTAGCAAGCATTCACAGCTTAAATGAGAAAGCTTTTCTTTTGATTTTCATAACTTCTTGAAGAGAAATTAGTGTTGTTTGTGGTTACCTGGAAAAATATGAAGAGAAAACGGAATTACTCATAATTACGATGCAAGAGTTTATCATTTTACTGATACAAAAAATGTATGGAGTACAGTAGATGTTACCGGTGACAGCGAACACAGATTATAATCATTTGCTGCCAAAACCTACCTTTTCGCTACTTCGGATCTTCAGGGAATCGAAGAAGGTTCACCAAGTTCTTTTTTTCCAGTGTTAAAAATAGCCATACAACAATCATCAGCCCATGGTAGCGAAAATAATGGTATAAAAGAATTTGAAAACTATTGATTCTTGCGCAACACTAACGTTCTTTGCTCCACCTGATGTCATTCGAGAAGATGCGCAGAACCGTCTCAAAATGGTCAAGCGATGAGCTAACCTGATACGTTATTCAACCATGGACAGAATTATAATATCTATATTATAATTCTGCTTAAGGCTCCATCCGTCCGTGTGTGCGTCCAACTGTCCAGTGTCTGCACATTACGCTTTTCACTATTAGATAGCTGCAGTTTCAATTTGCAAGAAGTTCTGGCTTACACTTGAACGAAGTTCAACCATAACCGTCTTCTTTAGTGCTTCTTGAAAAAATTTCAGTCCCTTTGAGAACACAGACATAGAAACAATTTCTCTCGCCTCATCTACCGCTTTTCCTTTCTTCACAACATTTAATTTTGCTTCTGACGCTCGGGTTTCTTATTAGGGCCAGCCCTTTGGGTAAGTATAGAGGGAGAGGAAACAACTGTGGTACAGCACGGCCAGATTGCGGGCCAGTACAAGGCTGTGCCCAGTGATTGACCGACTGGCTGGAGGATTTACACTGGCTGTTGAAACACTTTTAAACCAGTAATTTTTGCGTCAGTTCGAAAGCAAGAACGCCAGTCGAAACTTGTACGTCATGAGGGTAGGTATAGTTGCCTCCCGTGACCTGGAGCTGTCTGGAGTGGTGCTTGAATGGTCTACCGAATTTAGAAATAATCTCCCGCTAGACTTTTGGTGAAAATATAATGGTCACACCGAGGCAAAATGACCAAAACGACCACAATGGCTAATACCACTGAAATGGCCAAACTGACCGTAATGGCCAAATCGACCGCAATGGCCAATACTACAGCAAATGCCAAAACGACTGCAATGAAGAAAAGGACCGCAATGGAGAAAACGACCGCAATAGAGAAAACGACAGCAATTGACAAAACGACCACAATGGACAAAACTACCTCAATGGTCAAAACTATCTCAATGGCCAGAACAACCACAATGTAAAAAACGACTGTAATAGCCAACACGACCGCAATGGCCAAAACGACAGCAATGACCAATACGATGGCAATGAAGAAAACGACCGCAATGGAGAAAGCGACCGCAATGGAAAACGACCACAAGGGACAAAACTACCCCAATAGACAAAACGACCACAATGGACAAAACTACCTCAATGGCCAAAACGACCACAATGGCCTGAACGATCACAGTGACCAAAATGACCCAATAGTCGAAATGGCCACAGAGGTCTACTTGAACACTTGAAGTAAATAACGAGGAGGAGGGAGCGCTACACACCAGCCCTTCACTCAAAAGTGTAGCCAACTACGCTACAGAGGCACCCAGCTACCTCCCTTTCCTGGACGTTCAAGTTTTTGCTCCAATAATACTTTCAAAACCTCCGTTTACAGAAAAAAAAACACATTTACTGGACTTGGTAACAGTTTTTTCAGTTCTATCCCAAGCAGTATCAAAATCAATGCCATTTCTACTTTACTTTATTTGGCGTACCATATTTGTTCATCTTATTTTCATATGCACTCCGAATTTCAATCTTTTATTTTATTTTTCAAGAATAATGGCTGTCCTCAAAATTTAATACAGTCGCAAATCAATAAATTTTTAAACAAGTTATACGACCGCCAACCCATGACAGCCCCAAGAAGGAAATTTCTCTTTTCAGTGCAATATTTTGGACGTCAGTCGTTCAAACTGGAAACAGAGCTTCTACCATTGTCATCGAATATTTTACTGATACAGATTTTAAAATCATTATGACTAACAATTACACATTAGGTTCATTTTTCCGTTTTAAAGATCGACTTCCTCTCAGCATGCAAAGCTCCCTCGTGTATAAATTTTGTTGTGCACAGTGTGCATCGTTTTACATAGGGTCAACCTATCGTACACTGCACACGAGGGCCAGTGAGCATGCGGGGAGGAGTTGTCGAACGAGCAAAATTCTCGCCAGCCCCGCTCACTCTTCCGTTAGAGCTCATGCAGAGCAGTGCGGGTGCCGGTGTCTGTTAATGACTTTACTATTTTAGCATTTGCAACTGAACATTTTGAGCTTCGAATTTTAGAATCAATGTATATTTCGCAATTAAAGCCAGTTTTAAACGACCTAAATAGTGCCCATCCTTTATATATTCCTAACAGATAGATTTCTTAGCTATGCATCATTGTTCACAGTATTTTATTTTTTACTTTTAGATACCTAGTAGTCTTTCCATTTGAATATTAGAAAACTGATAGTAGTGTCCATTTTTCTTACATTCTTTACTTATCATTTCAGATACTGATGATGGGACATGTAGATCCCGAAACGTTTATAAAGTTTTAGTAGATTTTAAACCTAACTACATATGTTCGCTTCCGTAACCTTGGCTCTTTTATTTATATTACAGATTAGTAAATCACTAGATGTCATTGGTTTAACTTTGTTAAACAACGCCTAGTCTGTGTAAAGTAATAAGAAAGATACCAACCATAGTACAGCGCATGAGCCGAACAACCTCCTCGTTCCATGGCCGTCGGCCAACTGAGAGGCTTTCAGCCTTGTCAGCCAATTGAAGAACTCCAAGCGCCAGCTCCAAGTCACGTGACAAGTCATGTGTTTACTCGCCCAGAGAAGGCTTGCGCTTACTCCTTCCATTAGAAGCTCCTTGTACTGAGCTCGCCGAGCAAAAGCCATCGTCAACGATTTTGTCCCACTTCCGCAGGCTTATGTCGTATGAATCTATAGTTACTCCGAGGGCCAGCCAGATACGTTGTTAGGATACGTTGCAGTTTTGGACATATCGGCTCTAAGGAATTCTATCTTTCAAGCGGTAATGCCGTGTCTACTCGCAGTAAGAATAGGAGGATACGACATAAGTCTTCGGGAGTGGGACCAAAAATATGCTTGCGGTGGCTTTCTCGTGGCGATTTTCCGTAGCGGCGTCCTGATGAGTTCAGTTCTCGAAATCACTTCCGATATGAGAGACTCAATTTCGTGGCCTGCACCTGATCAGCAGCCACTTAGAAAAGCACGAGCGGCTTGGGGGTACCTGCTTACAAACAATTATCGTTCAGGAATCAGAAAGGGATGAACTCTTATGGAGCGACGCAATCTAGTTACCGAGGGGCATTTACATCTTGTGCGCTGAAAAGCTGAGAATCTGAAAATATTATCCCCGGGTGGATAGTATCTAATACTAAGAATGACCGTCGTGTGTTTATAAATATATATATATAATATATATTTATATGTTTGTTGTCACGCTCTTAACGAAATAGATAGGCGGAAATTAGCCCAGGTTGGAGGCTCTGGTGGTACTCTCAAGCTCCATTGAAAGTGATAGGCAGAAAATAGGCCGGGTTGCAAAAGATGGCAAAGGTATCTTAAGCAGGGACAGTTGAAATTCCAACAATGAAGACAACGCAGGCTTAGTCTGATTTGTACGGGAATTAGCTTTTTCATACATCGAATTTACGGCAAAGTATAGGGCGACCTTACGTCTGAATGCACTTCTTNGAGCTATTCTTCCCACTTTGATGCAATTGTCAACGAAACCGACGAAACCTAAATTTTCACGAGCAGTTGACAATTATTTCTTTTAGCATACAGTTTTCCTCTGACGAAGCAGTTTTCTCTTCATAGGTCCAAATTTAAGCCCCTCAAATGTAGCAGATATTTGGGGTGGAAAGAGGGTATCAGCGGTATCTTTGCTACGGACCGAACACATTGTATATAAGCTGCTATTTTGTTTACGTTTGTTGAAGTGTTTTCCTCAAGATGTTACTTCTGTCTGTCTACACAGAAGACCTAAGGATGACAACACGACAAAGGGTCAATGAAGAAAAGAAGAAAATTAAGAAGCAAATAAGAGAAGGGGAGATTTCACACCGGCTTAGAGGCATTAGGCAAACGTATAGGCTATTGCGTGAATTCTTCACGCACTGGTCCACTAGTTTGCAGATAATGCAAATAAGGAAGAGTACGAGACTACTGCTCTACAGCTACATGAAATCTAAACATGCGTCAACACCACCAATTCGAGCCAGCAAGCCAGTGTACAGATCAACCAGCGCGCCAGCTAGTTCATACAATGAAATGGCCCGCAGGCTGCCATGCAATATCTCGGTTATGTCGTTTTCCCCTATAGGGCATGTTACCTGTGAGTATGCAAATATATTTTTTACTCATTTATGAAGATGAGGGTCAGACATTTCAAAAGTTAAGGGTAAGTTAGAGCACAGGTATGTTGTAACTATAAAATAAATTAGAGAAATATAATACGGAACCATTTCTCACGTTTTGGCAACATTTGCTTATTGCACGGGGTTCTGTTGTTACGCCAGATTATGCAACATCACTCTCGAGTCAACATGGGCAAGAAAAGCGGTCTAACCAGTGAAGAATAGATCAAAGTGACCTCGTTATTGACTTCTGGTAAGACAACACACGAAGTTTCCAAGGAATTACAGCGTGATCACCGAACACTTAAGGTTTATGCAATGAAGGTAAGGTCAACAGGAAAACTCCGGAGAGAGCCTCTACGAGGAAATTGACTGCTCGGAATATGTGAAATCTGGAGGTTTCTATGGCTAGAAAACAGTTTTCTTCAATAAGGCGATATTTGAAGACGCTGGAGCCCAATACTAAGCAGAAAGACAAGATGTGAGGTTCAGCAGCAGCTAGGGAAAGTGAAAAAGCCAATATTATTGAACGACCACCTCTAACAAAAACTCATGAAGAAAATAGGGTCAAATGGGTTGAAAAGAACATGAAAACTGATTTCTTAAATGTCATATGTACTGACGAATGCAGAGTCACTCTTGATGGTCCAGATGGATGTGCGTCTGGATGGGTTCTCCATGACCGACGTCAATAGACACGGCTTAAGCGTCAACGAGGTGGTGAAGGTGTGATGTTTCCGGATGGGATAGTAGGTGACGCCCTTATTGGTCCATTTGAAGTGGCTTGAGGAGTTAAACTGAATGCAGAAAGGTATTGCCAGTTTCTTGAAGCCAACTTGAATCTATGGCTTGATGAGCAGAACACCGCACTCAGACCCAAATTGGTATTGCAGCATCATAACGCTCCCTCACTCCGAGCAAGGTACACTGCTAACTGGCTCGCAGATGAAGGATTTAAATCAAAAAAGATTATGACCTGGCCAGCGAATAGCCCCGATTTAAATCCCATTGAAAACCTTTGGGCAATGATAAAAATGAAGGTCTATGTAAGTGGTCGGCAGTTTTCCAGCAAAGTAAACCTGTAGAATACAGTATAAACAGCTGCAGTTTCTATTCTATCATCTGAAATATCAAACCTGACAAAGTCTGTTGATTATCGCCTTATAATAATCGTGAAAAATGGAGGCTGTCACGTTCAAAATTAACTTTACCGCTACTAAACACTTATTTCAGTGTTTATTGAATTGCTTTGTTGCATAATCTAAGATAACGACAAAAAACTCGTAAATAAGCAAATTTTATGATAAACTTAGCAAATGGCTGAGTATTTATTTTACAAGTGCTGTTTACATTTGCAACCTAGCCATACATTTAGTTAATATTGGTATTTCAAAGTTGGACAGTTATCTTGATATAAAAAGTAAAAAAAATGTATTTGCATAATCAAAGGTAACATACTGTACTTACTCCAAGGATGTCTAAGGAAATACAACGACATCTTGAGAAAAGAGAGTTAGGCTGCTCTGAGTGAAGAAATTGTCCTATCATCAAAGAGAGCAGGAAATTGATGGGCTAATTATCAATATCTACGGGTCCCGTAGTCGTAAAAAAATCGGACATGCTGACAAGACTACTGAAACGCGTAAGATTGTGATTTGCTAAATTATCTGTAGACAGTGGAACACAGAGCTTGAAAAGGCATGCATAAATATTGGAGAACAATGCAAGAAGTACCGTTGTATGTGAGATTCATAGGTGAGAGAGGTTAGAGTCGGCTAGACGAGACGCGTTAATGTAGACGAGGGTCATCAGGCGGACTTTAGATTAGACTGGGAAGGTTATTTAGCCGTGGAATTTCCACGGGTCCAGCTAGTATATACTAATTGAGTAATAAACAATTATCTATTGAAAATTGTAGTGGTGGCAGGTGGAAACTTTCGTAGCAATAGCGGTGAAATTTGGGCCGGTATTGAGACCTGATTTAACGCGTTTGTTTTTTTTAACTGAAGCCTTATTTAGACTTCATATTCAGTTCACAGTGCTCTTCACAGCGCATATTTAAACATAACACCATATTTTTTCGATTTAGTTCATCATTCTCCCGCTCCTGACTGGCCAGCTTCTTGAGCTGCACCGACACACAAAACACTGTAAAATGTTGTCGTTAAGCACAGAAAGTTCCACCGATACCTGTTACTGCAGTCTCTCTCGGGTACAGAATATAACGCAGCTTATACTTTGTAGTAAGGATTAAGAACCAGACTTACAAAAGGCTAAGGTCACACACCCAAATACTTCCACTCATAGATGTGACGAATTTTGGCTACATGCGGTCACGGCTAAGTTTTATTTTAGTCTTATTGGGTCCTCCCGTTATACTCTTCGCTTCCTGGTCGATTCAATGTAATATCAATTCACAACTCAATAACAGCAAGTTGATACCTGCCGAGTTCAGCGTCTATCGTACAGGCTTGGGTCCCTACATCACGAAGATGGTCCGATCGGTACAGTCCCTCGGCAAACTGTTGATGTTTTTGTTACATGCTCTAGATTTCGGCCTCGTCTAGACTGAAAACTCAAACTATCTTAATTTTGCTACATGTAAGTACTGTAGTTCTAATCAAAATTTCTACCTGTAAATATCCAAAATATGTAGAGAAAGATACGAAAAATATCAGACTGCGTCTGATCATTTTTCCAGGGACTGTATGTAATCGGACCACGTTTGAGGCCCAGACCCAGGCCTGCACTTTAGGAAGCCAAGACTTAGCCCTAAGACATCAAGATGCTGAAAAACTGGTGTCGATCAGTTATTGTTCGGCTTCAAGGCGCCGTTTCTGTTGACAAACCGTTCTAAATATATATATATATATATATATATATTGCTGCAATTCCTGAATTGCCTGGTCTTAGTACATCGTTACGTTTATCGTGTAATGAATAACCGTCTTTATTTTCGAAAGATCATATCTTACGTAATTTAGTTGGTATTGTAAAAATCTTACAAATCTAACTGCTCAGCGAGCACCCTTCAGAAAGCATTATAACCCTGCGGAAACCACCCCACACCCTAACAAACGCCGCAGTCGCAACCAAGCCGTAGCAACAGAAATCATGTGGCTGGAGGTGCTACTATTCTTCATGCTGCTGCTGGTGTTCGCGTTCTTCAAGGATCGCAAACCTGGCAACTGCCCCCCAGGTGAGTTCGAGGACTAACACAATAACTATGTGTCTACAACTACCTGAGGAGTCTAGAGTCATAAAAATTGACTATATTTTTCTAACTTCCTGATGAATCGAGGGGCCGTCAAATGTGATGACTACCCGAAGTAGCATTAAATCATCGATAGTGGATGTCAAAGCATTCTGCTTTAATCCAGTGACGAATTACTAATGATACCGATATTACGTAATACTGGTTATTGATCAACAGTGCCAGTATCGTCCTAGAACATTGGCTTATGCTAGATTGCTACCTGTCTTGGTCCGGTTTTGCCACAATAATGGTGTGTCATTGGTTGAATATTAGGATAATTAGAAAGCAGTTATTCAACATAATGTTCTAAGTTTTCGAGGTTTAAGTGCGGAGGACAACTAAAATTCACCGCATACAGTATATACTATTAACCCATTTCTGCCCGACTTAATTTTTTGTAAAATAATTCCAATTTATATTTTTTTTTTCTGATGTTGACTCATGTATTAACGCGCTCTAACAGTCACAGAGAGCTGCTTGCTAGAGTGTAGATTAAACAGGGCACTTGTTCTAGTTTTGAAAATTCGCACCCTAGATTGCTGCGTCGCTTTTACACTACGCATTACAAGGTTGTCTGGCAGTTTGTCCTGTTTAACACAATGGTATTACGTCATTCGCAGACAACTTGAGTTTTTTTTTTAATGTCTTAAATTCTTAATGTGCTGTCAGCGAAGTCTGCTACCCCGCTTTCCTTATTTTTTCTGTCTTTGTTAGCATCAAATGGTGTTTCGCAAGATAATATCTCCACATATCTATAACTGTAACAGAGTAACAGCATCAGCTGAATGAGTATATACTCGGCTCTATTTTTGTCACAGTAGTAAAGTTGGCTGGCTTATTTATGTGCATCACTGAAATAATTATATAACTTCAAATTGTATTCGATTCAGTGAGAGAGTCACTGTTTCAAAACATTTCGACAATAAGGTACCAAAGTTTACAACGGAATCATAAAATTTGTATGGTCACAGTTTTATACATATATATCTTTTATTATCTACAAACGAGCGGGAATCATGTACAATCAGGGACCTGATTAATGAACAAGAGCAAAATTAAAGAGTAACAATGAGACAACGGTAGATCATATTGCTGTCCAGCGAAGATGTTTCACGATATTGGGCTGGCAATGGTGGCGCATCCACTTTCGGCCCGCGTTTGAGTCAAAAGCTAGGTGCCGCACCCCAAGAGAGTACGTCGGGCATACGCATAATGACATGAAAGGACGCCCTTACCTCTCTGAAGTTGCCAGATATCGTCGTTGTACAGACCTTTCTTTATCAAAAAGACAAGTTTATTTAGATAAAAAACATAGAACTCTAAAAGTTATACTGTTATATATTGCCGTCGTTAGTGTCATCACAATAATTGGAGAGACTGCGATTGGTATTCAATTTTATTGCGGAAACATAAAATGATATTATATAGCCCTGTGGCCCTGAACGAACCTTACTGGTGTGTCAGCAACCAGAAAAAGGAAATGTGTCACATTTCGAAACTGTTCGTCTCATGTCACAATAGTTCAATCGTACACCGTAGGCCATCATTTTTTGTTTTGAAGAAGGCTGTGATTTTTGGCACCTTCTGTGGTAGTGTCCACCAGTATATTATAATAACGGAATGAAAAGTTATTACGAAATTACGAGCACCCATGCGAGTGCATTCGGGCATACCTGTGATGTAATGAAAAGACAATCCAACCTGTTTTCTCTGTCACACATCCCTACGGCTCCCTCTTTAAAACTGCCAGATACCACCATTCTATAGACCATACTTCATCGAAACGAGTTTAATTAGATAAAAAACATGCGGCAATAAAAGTTATATAGTTATATGTTGCTGCCGCAAGTGTCGTCACGATAATTAGAGTGAATGAGATTTTTATTTAATTCTATTGCGGAAACATAAATTATATCATTCCCTGTGACACTGAACATTATGAAGAAACTAACTGGAGTGTCAGTAGACAAAACAAGAAGCTATATAACATTTCAAAACCGTTCGTTTGGTGTCACAATAGTTTGATCGTGCACAAGAAGCAGTGATATTTGTTAATGAAGAAGCAAGCTGTGGTTTTTGGCACATTCTGTGGTCGTTTTCGTGATTACAATCACCGAATGAAAATTTACAGCGAAATTAATTTAATATGCATTAGCTTCCCATTAAATGAAGACTGAATTTAAATTTTCTACGATACCACCTGGCAACGGAAGATCCAGCGAATGCAGTTTCGGCACTGCACATTTATTGACTGTACCATTGCTTCATCCACCGTTTTCCTCTAAATTTCCAACGTTCTCCAAACGGCACTCCTCCGTATTAAAACCGCTACCCTTAGAGAGTGATTGAGCTTACAGAGTGGAACAGTGTGTTGGTTTCAAAACGCTTGCTGTAGCCATGACAACGTGGAGACACTACCGCATTTCCAACAAAAGAAACAGAGGCCTAAGCAAAAATACCAATGAAAACAAGCCTAATACTGAAATTGATGAACTTATCTAGACTGTTGACCAGACGAAGCCTACGACAGCTATATATAATAACATCATTTGTAGTATTGTACGCTTCTTATCTAAATAAGCTTATCTTTTCGACAAAGAATGGTCTGTTGAATGGCGGTATCTGGCAACTTAAGGAAGGTAAGGGGTTCTTTCAATACATTATACAGTACGTATGCACGGACGTACTCACATGGATGCGCCACCTAGCTGTTGACTCAAACGCTTCCGGGCCGCGAATTTTTTTTTTCCTGAACCTTTCAGCATGTACAGTCTCAAGGCAGCCAATGGCGTGGCAGGTCACACGTCACAGTGGGAGGGGCGAAGGGTGATGGTCAGTGATGGTGTTGCATTCGGATGCGTACTCTAAAAAAAAACTATGTAAATTCACTATTTACGTACCGTGAAGTTTATTCTCATAAATAATAGGCATCCATAAAAGTGTGTGATGTACTTTAACTTCGTTTCGATGCTATATATAGCAGCATGTGAAAATTGCTCGTGTGTAAGCAGTTTATATTGAGTCTCTGTGAATTTCATGCACTTGTTACAGGAAGTAGATGTCACCAAGCATTGCACGCAATGCCTTACCAATAAGTGAATTGAATCACTCATAAATGGATAGGTTTGTTTTACGCTACGTTAGACTAGGCCAGGTTCTATTAGTTCAATGGGGAGTACTGTTAAAGAGATGCGTAATATTGCGTGTATAACTATAAAAGTTTACGTTTATTTTTGATACATTACATGCTGTAGGTTATGTTCTCATTTTTGTATTCTCTAACTGGACATGACTCAGCCTAGCCTTACCTAGGCTATCGCAATCCTTGCTGAACTCTAATTACCTTGGCATAACCTACCCTATCTAACCCAAACATATCTGACTTAAATTAGCCCTTTTCTCACTTATTGCCGAAACAGTACTCTGGGCTCGGCTTGTTCGTTGTAACATACACACACATTGTATGTAGACACTGGTCAGGTGATCCACAGGAAATTGGTGGCACATTACGCTTACGACAAATTAGGCTTAAAACAAATGTTAAGGCACTGTACTTTCAAATCAATCGCGAAAAGCGTTCTGTATGTTCTTATACCCTTGACGATACACTTACATTGTACTTATACTATTCAGATGTACTATAAAGAAATGAATGGTTTCGATGTACGATGAGTGCCATACAATTTAACTTGAAGCGCGTTCGATTAGGACATAAACTAAATGTGCTTAGCCTAAATCAAGCGGGACTATGGACGTGTTCGATTTGGGACCTAAAAGTCGAGCTAAGCCAAGCCCACTTGACTTAACTT
>LQNS02277718.1:22304801-22330474 GCA_001587735.2 Parhyale hawaiensis
CAACAACTACACATTGACGTCTGTCAGATAAAAATTGACTAATTACCGCAAGAAATGAACCACCAATACCCATTAATCTCAGCTTATGGAGCAGCCTAATCTGATTCACTTGATCAAAAGCAGCACTAAATTCAAGCTGTACAAACCTTGCCTCATGACCCCCATCAAGAGCCAACTGTAACACATGAGAAATGTGAAGCAGAGCATCACAGGTTCCCAAGCCCTTACGAAAACTATACTGTGTTGGGGGAAGGACATCCTGCTTTTCCAGAAAGCAACCCAATCTCGACTTATGATTAGCAGCGATCTGCCTCTTCAGCGTTCATTCCAGTTTGCAATCGCTCCAATTAGCGTTTGTTCCGGTTAGCGCTTATTGCAGTTAGGTGTAATTTGTAGTGAAGCATCAGCTTGATGAATTTTAACGCTCATTCCGGTTAGCGGTCATAGAGTTTATTGCCGTTAGCGCTAGTTCCAGGTGGCGGCAATATTGTTAAAAAAATAGCGATGAAAAGATTCTTAGCTCTTATTCCGGTTAGCGCTCATTCCATTTGCGCTTGTTCAGTTGGCGCGTGTTTAGGCACCCTAAACTAACAGCTGATTTTGGCAGGTGTTGTGGGCAGCAACGGCCTTCACTGGCAGCACGACCGGCGCTTCGTGCTGCGCAACCTCCGCAACCTGGGTATGTTGAACTAATATTATATGTTTAAATGATTTAAATATTTACTGTTATGAGGGACAAAAATGAAAAGTATTCCAACGTTATTAATATCTGCCCGCTGTAGCGGCAGGCTGGAGAATGCTGATATGAATAACACTGAAAGCCGCGAGTTTGAGAATCAGCCATTCAGGAGAGCTCTTGCCTCGCTTCCCGTGCTTAGGGCGTGTTCGATTGGGCCCTGAAAGTTGAGCGAAGGCAAACCCACTTCTTCACTTAACTTATCCGGGACTGTCGACGGGAACTTTAGCTTCGTCGTTTTGAATCGTATTGCAGGTGTTAGAAGTGACGCGCTTATGTTGAACAGACTGAAATCTGAAAGATGCGAAGTAATATTGAGTTTTTAGCTGCCTCACAAGTAATTAATTTTGACTCAACAAATCTAACTTGAGCTAGAACGCCTCGTGGCGTAAGATCATCACCCTATGTGGTGGCCAGTTCAAAACAGTAATTTTGATGGCCAGCTTATCAAGTTTCTCATATGGATGCTGTGTCCAACAAGGTTAGCGCACAGCCCCAGTTGATCATCTCTTTAATATTTACATAGGAAAAATATAACGCTTCGTGGAGTAAGACAATCTGTCCCGGTGGAGGCAAATTTAACGCTGTCGTTTTTTTTAAAACAGCTAGGCTTAGTTTTTTGGTATGTGTCACATCTAGGTCAACCCACCAAATTCACTGCCAAAAACTGTGAAAATTGCTCAACCTCTTCCACCTGTTTCTTGGGCGGACAGACAAATATATATATATATAAATTTACGCATATCCATAGCAATATATACACCTAAATCTTCAACGAAAACATCACCTCTCTCACTTCATTCGCGAGTGATAATCAATGGGACGAAATCGGGACACCAGTCTGCAGTTTTGGACAAATTAGGTCAAGTAGGTTTTTCGCTAAGATCGGCTTTCAGGTCCCAATCGAACACGCTCTTAGGCAGCGGCAAACCGCTAGACCTTAACCAAAAATGGGGAGATTCGGAGTTCAGATTATTAGAAAAGAGCATTCAGTCGACAGAGCCATAGCTCTTGACAGTCTGTGATCTTCTGCAGCCATGAACACATCTGGGACCAATTGGCCTGTATCTGAAACACGAACCAGTGCGTGCCAGTATCCCAGTAGAGGTGTAGTCGAGTTAACTTCATCTTTAGAACTTTTCAAGGACGTTAATGTTTTGTCTGCTGCTTAGCTCTTTAAAAATTTTAGAATTTGAATATCCGTCAATCACCAACCATCTTCAAGGGTCATTGAAACAATATAAGTAGCAGCGCCACAGAGTTTTCTAGTGCCAACTCGGCAGACTCCACCCTTGTGTCCACTGAGCGAATGGAACGCGCTTTTCTTTTGGTGGTTTTCGACTTCACTCTCTAATTGTGGAGCCCTCCTAATTGCTGCGTCACCATTGCTTTCAGCATGGAATTTGAACCTGAGATGTAAAGATCGCAGTTTATAGGGTATGCACATAAGATTCTTAGATCCCGAACCATTTTCAAATACAACCGCAAATGAGAAATTAATTTCATTATCATATAAACTTAGTCTGTATGTGACAACTCTGCGCGCAAGAGCTCGTTAAGTCAACTTTCACGGAATCAACTCCGTTTTGAAGGGCGTTTTGGTAGCTATCAGCAACTTATGCAGCAGTGGCGTGTTATCTCCAGGTATGGGCAAGAGCTACCTGGAAGAGGCAATCAACATAGAAGCCAAGGCGCTGGTGGATGATCTCAAGAAGTACGACAGCGCTGCCATCGGCTACCCCGACAGCTTCCGCACTGTTGCGCTCAACATCATTTGGCAGATGGTGGCAAGTAGGTTTCTGAGTAAGACCACTGAAAAAGCTAAGAAAGAGGCATTTTTCCTTAAATTCATTAGTAGCGTAGTACCGCAACGGTTTTGCAAGCCACGAAACATTTGCTCATTCGTTTTTTTAAGCACAGTTAGCATTGTCAGTGAAAGTTTTTGCACTGTGGGAGAGTTTTTCCAAAAGTGTCATCCATAGGCTGGCCAAATTCGATTTACACTTAGCCCACTCGACTTGACTGTTCTTCCGGACCTTAACTTACGTAACACTCGTCCGCTTTCTTCATTCTGTTGAATCGAATTTCTGGCGTAAAACCCCACATCATTACCCTTCACTATCCTGCTCCGTAATATGTCGTCGTGGTTCGTCTCCAACATCATCAGGTTTCCCATGACACCAGCAAAAATATTCAATCTGGCGAAAACAACGCTCCAGTATGAAGTTTTGGACAAGTCAAGCCCGAGTCGCTCGACTTCGCCACAGAAGTTGACGTCACCTATACATTGTACATATTGTTCGGCACTGCGCATCACTGTATAGTGATGGCGGTCTACAGTATGGTCGAAAGTTTTTTAAAGCTATTTTTCATCAATATATGATAATTATCCAGATCGAGAGATCTGTCAAATTTACTGGAAAACATTTTTTCAATATAATTAAGAAATATGCAGTGGTATGCTGCTTGCATATTGAGAGAATTCTTCTTCAGGTTCGCGTTTCGACTTGAGATCAAAGGAGGTAGACACCATTTACAACGCTACCAAGGACTTCCAAAATAATTTCTCTCCACTGAACTTCTTGCCGTCGTTTATCCCAATCCTGAAGCGGCTGCCCAAGTCAGTCAAAAACGTGCTGTTTCAAGAAGCGATCTTCGATACTTTCATTACTGAGACCAAGATTGTCGTTGAGGTGAGTAGCTTCACTTTACGTATTTGAGACGGAAAAGAGAACTTTAAGTTTAATTCCTGCCTATCTAGCCCATGGATGTTTGGAAATTTCTTTCGCTTTGTTCCGTTCCAGTCAATAGTAAATTTAGAACTAAAAACAAGTCTTATTATTTTAGCACCAAGATATACATACAGTATATTAAATCGTCAGCATGTAGCTATGTACAGTATTGATGCTGACGTGGTTGAAACCCCACAAGATTATCCAAAACTTCGTCATCACTGATTCTTTGTTCGATAAGATTGTGAAATTAGGCATAAAAGAACTTTCATTTTTTTTCTTTTTAATAACTTTTACAAAGTCATTATATTGCAAAATTTGGTGGAGACTAATGAAGGTCTCTGAGAGCGCATATCTTCGCCTAAAAACTCAATAGCAACAAAAAATTAAATTATTCCTAAGTTTCATTTGTGATTATCACTAAAATGCGATAAATTGGGCGATACATTTCTAGAAGCTCCTGGAAATTTGTTGAAGATCCGTCCATAACTTTTTGAGTAATATTTTGACAATTTTCATAAAAAACGACAAACAGACGAACACATCAATACATATATTTGGTCATTTGTTCCATTCTTCTTAACATTGCAAACATTTCCTGCATTTTTTATAAAGAATCTTCAATCATTATATTACCTCGTGGGAGGAGGTTATAATACATATATAAAAAACTAGCACCTGTAAAATTTGCATTTCGGCGTTCTTACACCTTCAGCCCTGGAGGAAACAAATCAAAACATCACTGGTGTTATGCCAATATGTACTTCAAACCTTTTAGATGGCTAAAGGCTTGATTTGAAATTCATCGATTTATATTTAATTAGAACGTTTTTGAAGCGTTCGCTCAATGAAAAGAAAACAAGCCTTAACAAGGTCAAGCTAGAGAAACATTCTCAGAGCGCTTACCTGCCGCCAAGCATCTTAATAACAAAAACTACAAATTGGCCCTGAAACGAGGCTTTCCATATGATCATCGTAAAAATTTATTATTTGTGCATGTGAACATTCCCAACAGTAACTACTGTATAATTTGCTTGAAGATCCTTTAATACGCACCGGACGGGGAAACAGCTCACAGCACCATCTAATACAGCCATTAGAAATCATAGTTTAGCTGAAAATCACCCAATTAAGTGCAATAATTTTTGAGTAATCGGGAGTACAAAATATTAATGATGTGGAAGACCTTAGGTTACTAGAATTCTTAATTCACACCGAAAAACCGGCCCTTAACAATAATATTTCGGTAGTTCCCTTCAATGTTCTTAGTTAGGCTTGTGTTACTAGTTATGTTGTTTCCTTAGCCCGTAGTTTAGAAAATTTTTAGATAGGCTGATCTTACTATGTTTTGCATGTCTTTTTACGTCTTATAGAGTGTTACCGTGAATACTTTCCTTCCTAATTTTACTTCAGCAATTTCATGTACGATTTCTTTTTCTATTTTACAGCACTGATGATAGACATACGTATAATATGATACGAAACGTTTGCGATCCAGGTAGTACAGATGTTTTTATATGTAGCCTGGTTCTCCTTTTCATTCCTAGAATACGGTTCCTTAGTGACCAGTCCATTGCTAATATAATGCCTATAAGTTGTGTTGTAACGAATGGATTAACATATTATAACTAAATTAAGATCATTTTTGCCCACATCGCGCTTGCATACTGGCACAAAATTCTCTCCTCCACACAATTCTACATCCGACTGCGTTGCTCTGAACTAGACTTCGGCTTGCTCCGAGCCCTACCGCGGCTGAGTTGAATATCTAAGAGATAAGTTGACTTGTTTATCGCAGTTTGCACGCAATGGCCAGAGGCAGTGATCATCTTATGAGTATAGGTACCTCCTGTTTGTGCAATGACTCACCCGTGTTATTCGTAAGCCATGCGCTGTAGTAACAGCAATGTGACAGCCAAAGTGAAAAGTTGAGTGACTGCCAGTTTTGCTTTAGTGTTCACCTTCCATTAAAGCCAACTGCCCGCGTAGACTTTCGTTAGCGCCAGCAGCCTAGAGTCAATTCCACTAATCCGTTTACGTTCTTCAAACAGGTAAAACGTTAACAAAACATTGAATATGCACAGACTTCTAAATTCAAATAATAAATATGACGACTAATTAAAAAAAAAAAATAAAAGTTAACGTTTCGGGAACATACCCCGTCATCAGAGGACTAAATTTAAGCCTACCAGCTATGGGACAACAATATTTTTTCTTTATTTCAATTGTAGAGGGGAGCATAGGTCCTATCGGGGGAAGTCTAAAGCGTGAATGAACAAAGCTACTTGGAGGGGCCGGATGTCGGTGGCTGCACAGTCAGCGCATTTGGGACTAATAATTATTGTGAAACGTGTGAAGCGGTATAGCTGAGGTCATGATGTTGAGATTGGGTCTTGTTCTATGGATGTAGAGTGATTCTAATGTTGTGAGCTCGATTGGGTTAGAAAAATCTATAATGGAAAAGCCATGCTTACTGACGGGATGATTGTTTTGCTCAGCATGCAGACGGAGAGGTGAATGAGAGGGTTTTGCAAGTGGTAAACCAGTTCGACTACATATTCCTAAATGTAGGTCAATACGGGCTTTGAAATACTGTGAAGAGCTACTGATGTACGAGGCATTGCAACCTTTCTTTTGGAAACTGTTGATAACACTTGGCAGAAGTGGTGTGGGGAGTTTGAAGTTTGTATATCGGTATAAGCTTCAGAGATGAATGCCTTCAAAGTGTTTACCTTATAACGGAGGTTTTGTTGTAGTACGGAAGCAAGTGGAAGAAGTCTAATTTACGGACGAAAAGTTGACTAACGCCGGGATCGAACAGCTTGTCTAGAAAAAATTTGCAGTAATCCAGCAGAAGTAGTTTAATTTAATCCTCTGATGTGGGAAATATTCCCGAAACGTTAGATTTTATTTTTTAAACTTAGTCGGCATATTTATTTTATGCCTTCATCGAGTGAAACTGTCATGAAGTTTGAATCAGTATATAGTATGAAGTTATAAACCTGAACAAATTTATCGTGTGTCTATCAATTTCATTTTAGGTGCGCTAGGGCTTTGATGCTACCTAAATGATCCATTTTGCTACTTTAATTACTCGCAGAAAGCAGTTAATGAGCACATGAAGAAGTTTGATCCCGACAACGCCCAAGATCTCATCGATGAGTACATCAAGAACATGAAAGAGAGCAATGGGGACAAAAATTCAGTCTTCAGAATTGGAGGTAATTAATGAAGATGCATGCAAAGTTTTTCACGCTTAGTGATAAATAAGGGACTGGACATATTTTCTACTAGGATGTAAGCGTGAATCGAACTTTATGTTCCATTTTAGACCGTTGGGTACGGGTGACGAAAGTAGTTCCCCTCACTGATGATTGTTTATCTGGAAAGTCCCAATTTTGTGAGGCTAAGAAGTGAAATGACTGTAATCGGCCTAGAACTGTATTTTGTTAAATTCCGAAGTCAGAAATTTTTCTCTTCAATTAACGATATGTGTGGAGTAAGGTCAAGGGATCTGTTATTAGAAATCGAATGCGGTGCCACGTACGTAGCCTGTTTAATCAACCCATCACGCTGCGCTGGTAATGGGTCGATTTTTAGCTCATCCATCGGTTGCTGCGCTATACAGATGGATAATATTCCTGTCAATTTCCTTCTTGGGCCCGCTGTGTCAATAGAATGCGCTGCGCCATTTGTGGATCACTTGACTGCACTATCATAGCTCTAGCTTTTTAGGTTTTCTTTTTAAAAGGATACACTTTTATCAACTTTTATCAACCCAGTGCTGGAAGTTCGGATCCACTTTAGTGGTTGGCTATCATTGGACAGTTGGTTGATGCTGCTCGAGGATCGACTGTGTCCATGCTTCCGTTATCTGACGGCTGTGATGTTATCCGCTCCGCTGATTTCAGAGTTATTTACTGTATGGGAGGAGAGGGTGCCGCTGGCTATGTCAGCCAATGAAGCTCTTGCTACTTTCCAAAGCTTCTGGCCACCTTAGATCAATGGGGCCAATTAAACACCTGAAATTAACTGTCTCACCTGACCAGTTAATCACTTGTTTATGGCTAGTGCTGCTGATATTATAAGAAAGCCTCCCGGGATTCATATTAAGATCCATTAAACGCTCAGCGCTATTTATCATCGATCGTTTACCGATGGCAGCGCTAATAATACCTGGTATTGCAGCAGAATCCGACACTTGACAACTGACGCCGAGTGTTAGGTATCAGATACGTCTGCAACCCATTACAAGCATTGATAGCCCAGCTCGATCGGTTGATGGTGCAGATCCATTGATGGCGCATGATTTTTCAACCTGCCGTTTGCCTGTAACGAAAACATGCATGTACGAATTATTCTGGACGAAGAAAACAATATATTGGCCGACTGCTGATCATTGAGTGGGCAAAAAGAAGACGTCAAATCAGGGACCTTGGCACTTCTAGTTTACTATTTAGTTTCTAAGATTTCTTTTTTTTTAGCAGTAGCTGCCTGAAAAACTCGTATTTCAGAGGAAATGGCTAATATCCAAAATATGTGTTTCAAAACCCTAGCTACATTTGTATGAATTTAAATTTGATGTTGAGCGGCGATCAGACAGCAACTTTAGACACGGACCGAAACAAAAAGTGTAATATAGCGATAAGGCGTGCATCTGGAGAAATTCATTGCCGGGTGTGTGTTGCTGCAGTTACTTCTTTTAGATACACATATATTAATTTAATTACATATTTATGCAGCTGGCCAATGCCAACATAAAAAATAATGAACCTTTATTACCTCCTCTGAGGAGGGTTATACCTTGCTTTTATCGTAATTTGTCTCTATGCTTGTCTGTCACCGACATAATTCAAAGAGTTATATATGAATGAAATGTGCAGGGATTGTTGGATATGTTATGAGGAACAAATAATTAACTTTTGGTGAAGATGCACCCAAATGTTTGTTCCTTTGCCTGCCCTTTTTTTCTTGACAGTATAACTCAAAAAGTTTTCAATCATGAAACTTGCAAGAAATGCTGGCAGGAGGAGCAAGTGATAAATTTTTTAACTATATTATTAGGTTTAAGTCTTGTCTTGTCTTTGTGAAATATGCAGGAACTTTTAGGATGGTTAAATGGTACAATGGCCGAATTTTAGTGATTGTTTCTCTACTGTTTCTTTTTTTTGTTGGTAAGAGCATAACTCAGAAACTAGCCGACGGATACTCAAGGACTGATACGACTGATAGTCAAGGATGGACACGCAAGGACTGTTCATAGAAACCAATGACTCAGTTTTAGAAATATTCGAAAAGGAAATCATGGATTCTGCTAGGCGGATGTACAGTATGCGCTCTGAGAGTATTCCCTAGATTATCCTAGTTTCGTCACATCCTTCTTACAAGACAATAGAGAGACAACTGTGGAAATGCTGCTTTATTGTCATGCCGATAGACTATTGCCGATTATTGTTGTAATCACCGCCGCCAATGAGGTTATGTTTTCGTCGGGTCTCTCCTTCTGTCCGTCACCAATAAAACTCAAAAAGTTCTGGACGGATTTGGACAAAACTTACAGGGATTTTTAGGTATGTTAGGAGGAACAGATGGTTAACATATGGTGAAGATCGTTCATTCCGTTTGTTTGTCTGACTAATTTTCTCAATGCCTTAACTTAAAATTTATGATGGACATTATGAAATTTACATGAGATGTAGGGTATGTTACGAAGAGTACGTGCATGACCAAATTTTTGTGATGATCTGTTGGCTTGTTCGTGTGTTTGATTCTGTGATTTTATGCTTGTTAACGCAATAACTCAAAGTGTTTTGAAGGAATGTTTATGAAACTTACTGGAGTAAATAGTAATGTTTAAAGGCATAGATGGTTAAATTTTGGTGCGAATCTGTTGTTTCGTTTGTATGTTTGACTCATGTTTGTCATAATGTTTGTTAGCCTATAACTCAAAAGTTCTGAATGGATCTTTATGAAATTTCCAAGAATTGTTGGTAATGACAGAAGTCATAAATGATTAAATTTTGGTGAAGATCTGTTGGTTCGTTTGTATGTTTGATTTATGTTTGTCATAATGTTTGTTAGCAGCCCAACTGAAAAATTGTTGACGGATCTGTAAGAAAAGTTGCAGAAACTGTTAATACTATCAAAAGCACAAATGGTTAGATTTTGGAGTAGATACGAAGAAAATTATGGTTTCCGAGCCAATTGAATTTTTCGCTACCGTTGTCGGTAGCGGAGGTATGCGCTCTCAGAGTGCTCAAGTTTACTTAATGAATTTAATTGTTGGTGTATCGTCTACTTCAATTCGTTTCCCTAATGCAACAAGAAAATAAATGAAATGTATTTCTTCTCGGTTCTGTATGCTGTGCCCAGCATATACGAGCGCAGTATCCTGCGGTATTCTTTCTTAAGGCTAACATTGGGAGAAAATTGGCAGTGAGCCTGTAGATTTACACCAGTGAGTTGTCAATATTCGCTAGTTAATAAGACCATGACATGGGTATGAAATTTTGCAGAGGATATGCTATTTTTGTATTTCAAACATTCAACGGTTAGGGAATGTTTTCACTTAGCTGCCCTACTCCTGAGGTAGCGCTCATATCTTAACCCACCCCGTCTGAATTAACGTCCGCCACTTAACCCAGTCAATCGTTAAGCAGTCCGTCTAAATCACGCCCTGTCTATCCTTTCCTAGTATATTGATTTCACCAATAAATCACGCATTTGGTCTGTCAACCAACTGATAGAAATGAAGACATAGAAATATGACGGTGTATCTTACAATGTTCTCATATTTATTTTCACACAATTTGTAAGCTCGGTTCCCTATAGATTACCAATAATTTAGCCCTCCATAAGGCTACACGTTTCAATTCTTGTCGGTGTACCCGATTTTTTTATTTCGGAACCCGTAGATACGGATCAGAATACAATAATTTTTTTTCTGTTTTGTGTAATACGATAGCTATATACAGTAGTAAAAGAAAACAGATTCCGTCAATTTCTTCGCACGCAAAAGGGTAATCTTCAAATCTCAAGATGTCATTGTATTTGCTCAGACATCGCACTGAAGGGGCGGATGCTTTTCCGGTTGCATACTAGCTTCAAAAAGGACTTCAGAGCAATTATTGTTCCCAACACTCCTCATTTTGTTAACCAGTGGCGTATCCAGGCTACGCAACTGGCTTTATTTCTTCCGCCAAAGAGGTTATGTTTTCTTTCGCGTTTTTAGTCTGTCTATTTGTCAGTCTCTTTGTCTGTCACCAAGATAACTCAGAAAGTTTTGAACGGATCTTTACAAAATTTACAGGGATTGTAAGCACTATCTCTACAGAATTTTTTACTTGGGAAAACATGGAGACCAGTGGCAATTTCCGCCGAGAGCGAGTGACTGTCGCTCTGAAAGAACCTAGGCGAGCTGGAAATGCACGTGAATGCGTGCCGAAAGCTTGCCACTAAACTAGCACTCAAACGCGTGCACTAATTGCACACATAAGCGTGCTCTAGACCGTCAAATCGGACGCGTGCCATGGGCAGAGAACGGTCGCGTATCTCTGGATGCGCGCACGTGCCACTCAGTTTGAAAAACCATGCAGTTTGTTTCCGTGACATCTATACCTACTAACAGGTGGGCGCGCGATCACTTTTTTTCTGAATCCGAATCTTTGCCGGTTCTGGGTTCCGAACCTCCGGATAGGGAACCCGATTTTCAAAATTTCGATGCGAACATTTATTCCGAACAGGTGGTCGCGAACCTCCGAATCTTTGATACAATAGCGAAGCGAACGTTTATTCCGATGCCTCCAGAATATTTCCAAACCTAAATTTCACTCATTCCGAATCTCCGAATCTAATTTTAAAGCTTTCCGGTTAGAAAAAGTGTTTTTCGGTATCCACATTGTGCATTAATCGTTAAGCAACTATTACTAGAAAAGCAAATTATTAAATTATTGATAAAAACAGAAGCCACCGACGCATGCACTGTGGTTGCGCGTCACTAACAAGCGTTCTTATTGGCTGGCAGCCAGCTGCAGTCACGATATGAGTCTGTGTTGTACAGATAAAGTAACTAGTTAAACACCACCACCAGTATATTTCCAAGTCAAACAAGGGCAGTGCAGGCACACAGTACAGGCTACACACAGGCTTGCATATCGAGCACATTTCGAGCTGTGCCACTGGCCCACGTGCACATTGTAGCCCTGAGTTAGCGCCTCGGAAAGCGGGCAATCGTCAACTATATAGACACATTCACTCTTGGCTAACTCCTGCAATTTCCGGTTTGCAGCATTATTATTATTATTAAAACTTCATGCTTGAGCTCCCACGGACAGGTAATACTACCCAAATGAAGCATCTGTGTTAAAACTTTGTATACTAAGATGACCTCATCATATTACACCTGGCTAAGCTGAAAATTCATATATCTGAAGTGGTATATCGAATTAGCTATACTCGGTCGTATTCCTAGAACTTACGATCCACTGAAGCCAACATACTGCATAACAGCATTCGATATATGCACACGAGCAGGGAAACTTGAGAATTTAGACACATATTGACACTCCCATACTGAAATGGAAGTAAAGAGAAGCAATAAAGTAAAACGCAATGCTAATGGTCCTAGGCGTCTCTAGTTATTAAAGAATCACAGGCGTCACCAGCCGCATCTGTATGCCGCAATAAGTTGCTAAACAATGTTTAGTCGTCTTTGTTTTTGCGAATTTTTCCCGAGATTCGGAGGTTCGGATTCGCGAAAAAAGACGTTCAGAACCTGGAAGTCCGAATCTATTTCAACGTTGGTCCAAATCCCAACCTCCGAACCCAAATCCGGGATTTGGCGGACCGAACAAACCGCGGATAAAGGTTCGCGAACATTATTTTCTTCGGAACGCCCACCTCTGCCTTCATATGCGGGGTATCTGAAGTATGTAAGCAAACAATACATCACTTGAAATTCAACCCGAAAAATCTCTGGTAGTCACTGACTATAACACAACTACGGCGCGTTCGTCGACAATATGTTTCGTTGTTTGGAATAGAGTTATTAATTTTTTAGAGAATGAACATAGCTGCTTATAGAGTTGTGGAGTACCAAATGTGATGCATTATGTCTGCGTTAAAAGTTTATGATTCTTTTCGTCGCGCCGTGTTTTCAGTTTTTGCGGGAAATTTTTCCGTTTCATTGCGCAAATTGGAGGTGAGAAGAAAATTGCAAATTGGACATTGATGGCATACGTTGAAAGAGTGCCATCAAGTTGTTGCAAGGAGATGCCATTGAGTGACCTTGAGCTCAGAAAAGGTCATAATATTGATGCTCGCGCGTCACCAAAGCCGTTCATGGCGTAAGGGTACTAGGCAGTCCTGAGCACGACAGCATGTGACCTGTTCTGAAGATAGCTGGCAAATCACTTAAAGCATATATTTTTGGAAAACAATTTATAGTAACATGTCAAGCCCTATCAAAAAGCAGGGCCAAACCACCGCAAAAGCTAAAACCGCGATTTAGCTGCTGGGCGGCGCTACGGCAGCCTTATAGTTTGTGTGGGAGATGAATAGTATTTATGTCTTTGGATAGATCAAGTAGTAGAAAAGTGAATCGCTCACTTTTCATATTCCGGTACATAGCTATGCGATCAACGTAAGGCAGAAACTAAAGCATACTTGAACAATTTTATTAATGAATGTCTCCGGATATCCTACTGCTCATCTTTTTTCTCTTTTTTATTTTTTTTCTTCATCTGTGCCAACGAGGGCTTGTTTTGGACGGACTTTATCTTTCTGTCTATTAACAACCTAACTCGAATCTTATGGGGGATTTCCATAAAATTTACAGGAAGTGTAAAAAATGAGAAAGAGGGGGGGGGGGCCTCTTTGTCTGTTTTACCGCCAGTTTTCTCGTCTGTTCGCTACATGACGCATTAAGTTAACAAGAACTGCTGGGAATATCACGGGGAACAACTGAGTAAACTACGGTGATGATTCGTGTGTCTGTTTAACTGTTTGTCGGTCGTCGTTTTATAAATGCAGCTCAAGTTATACATACGAAGATCATTCGACTGTAATAGTAATGCCTATAATTTTAATGAAAACAGTGGACAGCTACGAAGACAGAAGCGACACTAATACAATGAGCGATCATTTGTTCTCCAGAAATTATTTTTCTTTGTAGTCACCGTCATTTTCAATGCACTTCTGCCAGCGATGAACGAGAGCATTGACACCTCGGTCATAAGTCAGCGCCTGCGGAGACAGTCCAATTTTTTAAGGCTACGATTGAGGCACTGTTGTCTGGGAAACGGTGCCCAGGCAATGCGTCTTTCAGAGGTAGAAGTCTGACGGAGTCAGGTCGGGTCCTGTACAGTGGGTGAAACAGCACCATCCAGTCAAACTTTATCACACATTCCGTGGTCTTCAAACATGTGTGTGTGGCCTGGCGTTGTTGTGTTGCAAATAAAATGTTTCCCTTTTACCCGCACTTACGCAGACAATCCGGGCTTTCAGCTTGGTGAACATTTCGACGTAATGGTCAGAGCTGACAGTCACCCCTTGTTCCAAAAAATTCAGGGGGGTGACGCTCTTACTCTCCCAGAAGACGGTGCACGTCCATTGCCTGCAGACAGCAATGTCTTGAACGTCTTTCTTGCTGGGAAGTGTCAGTGGTGCCATTCCATTGACTGCCATTTGAACTCCGGCTGATAGTTGTGACACCATGTCTCATTACCAGTGATGATGCGGTCCAAGAATCCATCACCATCGGCTTCTTCGTACCGATCCAACAAGTCCTGACAGACATCCCATCGGTGGTCTTTTTGTTCCTACGTGAGCATTCGTGGAAGCTACCAAGAGCGCACTTTACTGTGTCCTAGGTATGGCAACATCGTTTGCAGTGCACTGACACCTACATCCAACTTTACGCGCATTTCATTCGCAGTTTTCCCCCGATCGGTGTGGTGAGTCGATCGAGGCGTACTTTACTTCAAGGGGTGGGTGGTGGCTGCGCATAGTAGTAGCACTTATGAAAAAATGAAAGCTTAACCTCTGCTTTTCCCTGCCAATATGGTATCCAATATATCCCAATTTTGCCTACCTAATTTCAATAGCGTAACGTCGTACTAGCACACGGGCGAACTTATGATCTTAAAAAAGGAAAAACGTAGAGAGTAACCTGTACAAATAAAATATGATAACTAATTTACCTTTTTTACAGCCCTACACCAGATCGTGAGCGACATGTTTCAAGCAGGGTCTGACACCATCAACAGCATGTTGAAGTGGACTGCCTACCTCTTGGCTCGGTATCCTGACTACGCCAAGCGGATGCAAGAAGAAATTGATGAAGTGGTACCTCGGGAGAGAATGGTGTCTTTGGACGACAAACCGAGGTAAGTGACTTGAGGTACTGAGCGCAATAGCATACCTACGGATACGGCCATGATTGGAACGTTTGCCCACCGGTAACATGTAATTACCATTAACGCAGTGATCATTCATGAACACAATTCAACAAGACTTACTTTTACACCTAATCGTAACAACTACCAAGTTCAAAACTGCTAAAAGCCTCAGGCGGTATTACCATACACTAACCATAACATCCTTCTCAACGTTACAAATTTTACCAAAAACTGTCAATAACAAGACAGTTGATATTTGGAACTAATTTTTCATGAAAAAATTGAAGCTATTAGGAATGTATCGATATTAACAGGGTGATATGGGGCTGGCAGACTAGCGCGTGAAGAGTGTGTACCTAGTACTATCGCTCCTTAACTAGTGCAACGCTCGTCGGATGCGGGCTATTTCTGTGAAGATACTTATGTTATTTCACAATTTGTGGTATAATCTACGTTGTTTTTATGTTTACTTAGAAGAATAGCGATGGGCTTAGAACACTGATCTAAGTAGTCAGTTGGTCACAATGGGAAATATGTAGAACTATTGTACACTAATGACAATCTGGACAAACAATGATGATAACGTCTGTGTTGCTGCTGTTTCTTTGCAACAAGGCTACCCTTTGTGGACGCCTTTGTGGTGGAGGCCCTACGCTACGCTTCTCTGTTGGCACAAAACGTGCAAAGGTGCTGCGTGCAGGACACAACGCTGGATGGCTACTTCATTCCTAAGGTGATTTCCTTTTGATTGTTCCTGTCGGGAGAACATTTCATTTCTGCGTCCGAGAATTGAATTGCTTTATCGTTCGAGTGCTTTGGATTGCATACATAATAAAAAAATAGTAGCGAGCCCCTTGGAAATTCCGCGATTACTTAGTGCTCCTGTAATTTAACCAACCTTGTCGAATCTAAAGTCCGACTGACGAACCCTGTCTACCGTAACACACCTCGTCTAGCGGACTCTAACCTCTCACCTGTGAATCTTGCATACAACAGTACTTCTTGCAGTGTTTTTCTCTCTATGCATACCTACCTTTCTTAGCTCAGTTCAGCGCCGTACCTGTAACCTCTTCCACTCTTAATTAATTAAAATTTTTAACTTCAGCAGTCAACCTGACTGCGTGACTGTCTAACCGCCAGTTTCACACAGCAGTTGAATAACCTGCACCATACCAGTACAAGATAACACACGAAATTGGCTAAGAAAATCTCTTCGCAAATTTTGACACCGAAAGAAAAATAAGGTTCACGACCGGGCGAAAGTTTAAAAAGAGTTAGTATACAAGATACCTAGGGCTATTTTAATCCCTTTCTCTGGAGAATTGAATATCTAAAATTTATGAGACGTGGACAAGTGAAGAAGGGCATGCGCCTGATGCCTCTCCAGCGCGCGCTCCAGTAGATTCTTCACTCCAAGATCCCTGGCTGAAGTTGCAACTTCTGCAATGCAAAAAGTGCATTGAGACTTGAGGAGGCCCTATACTTTGCCATAGATCCGATGTATGGAGAAGGTAATACTCGTACGAATCAGACTATTGTCTGACCATTTTATCAAGGCAGTTCGGCCGTGGTCAAATTCCTCGGTAAATTTGTCAATTCTATAGGTATTTCTGAGATTTTGTTCGGCCCATATCTTAGCCCCGTCCACTACCTGTATATAGAGAAATTTCAGGAATACCCAACGAATTGGCTCCGTTACAGAGGAATTTGTCCACAACCAAACTGCCTTGTTAAAATGGTCACACTATAATCCTTCGATATCTTCACTATTCGAATTATTTCAACTGCCCCTGATTAGACAAATATCAGTGGCGTGAATTTTACTTTGGCAATTGCCTCTATGATTCAGAGTGTATCAAAAATACCCTACTTGGGTGGGTATATAACTACTACATTGTCAATTCCATCAAAATTTCGTGTTCCAGAAGACGTGCACGCCGGAACTAAGTATCTTGTGAATCAAAGCTTCTTGGGCCCGTAGTCGACATCGTTCCCAATATATAGGGAGAACCCGAAAATGAAAAATGTTATTTGCTGCCAAGAAATCCTTGTGGTGTTTACCCTCCTGCTGATCGCTGAAGAATATCTTATTCTTTGCTTCGTTGATTATGGACCTAGTGTGTGAGAGCATCAGCAGTTCAACTTAAGATAAAAGAATCCTCAGAAGAAAGTGCATATCACGACGCAAGAGATTGCTTTGAGAAGCTGAATGTATATATTTGCATTGAGTGGACTTCAGCGAAGGGAAAGAAAGAACAACATTCAGATATACATTTGCCATCAACTTCAACCTGACCATTTTATACCTAGCTATCAGTTTTCAATGGAACTTGAGAGCACGACCACAGCTTCCAACCTGGGCTAATTTCCGACTGTTTTGTTAAAGTGTGACAGAAAATGGATAATAAATAAACAAACAAACCGACAATAGATAAATACCCATCGGTCTTTCTTATATTGTAGATAGAATATTTTGATCCTGTGTGTGCCACTCCAAACGCCGTACTACCTTGTTACAGGGAACTGTAGTCGTAGCTGCCAACTACTGCATCCACCGTGACCCACGCTACTGGTCTGAGCCCAACAAGTTCTACCCTGAGCGGTTCTTGGACACCAGCGGATCTAAGTTCACTGCTCCTAAGGAGGCCTTCTTCGTTTTTGGATCAGGTATTGAAGATGAGTCGCTAAGCTTTGACTCAAAGTGTAACAAAGAGTCGATATTGCTACTCCCAAGAATCGATGAAAAGTGATATCTTGAGGTTTCAAACACCGAAGACTAATCCCGGTGGCCAAGATGTAAAATGCAATGGGGGTATTCAATTCAGAAACAAATTGAGGCTCTCTAGGTCAATCATTCATTGGGATTTGTCTCTTCAGGTGACAATTTCACTCTTAGGCTGTAAACTTGAGATTTCAAGTTCAACTTCTGCATATTCGCCTCAGCTAGTGACACCTGCGGCATGTTCGATTGCGCCCCAAAACTGAGATGAGAAAGCTGGAGATGTTCAAATTTTCAGGCAGGTGCGCTGGCTTCGCCAAATGAATTGAGTCTGGCATCGACCCTCAATCGATTACCCTTGAGACGTCCAAAAACTCAATCTTGCTCCGTAAGATGGAGTTTTGAGCAGGCTCAGCGTAGTCGAGTTTCTTGTATTACTTCTAACGCATTTCAAAATGGCAAATGCAAAACGCTGTTTGAAGTTTCGGCCCGGTCAGGCCTGGAAACCTTAATTTCTGTGTCCAATCAAACGTTCCCTAATGCTGCTGCAGCAGACCCAGGAGGGGTTCTAGATATAAAATCAACCCGAACTGAAATCCATGTTACAATATTTTCTTCTCGCATAAAGCATATCGGTGCCAGTAGATTAACAATTATTATTAATTTACTTTAGATTCAGTGTGAGCCTCTAAGTTACCGCTAAGCACGTATTCTAGCTCAACCGAACGTCTTCTAACCTAGTTTTAACTATGCTAACCTATCCGAGCCTACGTAACGCACACTTTGAAGAAAGCTACATGCTACACCGCAAGCAGTAATACAGTGGTTGGTATATCTGGAAATCGAAAATCTCTAAGTGATTTTGCGGGAATCCTGTGCGATTTAAAAATAATCAAAAATATTCTTATATTTTAGCACAAAACAGTGCTAATACTTGATGGACTCGATGACAATCAGTGGAGCTATATCCTTAAATAGGGACCTTATCAATAAGAAGTAAATACACTGTCAAAAAATGATCTTCTTTTGGAATTGACTGATCACAAAATATATACCTCAACAAATGAAATTCCAAGATACTGCGTTCGAATTTGATTGGAAAAAAAATGCATAGACATTGTTTTCGTCCTCTAAAGTCATTGGTAGGGAGATTCATCGCTTGGGAATCCATGCGGATCGCGCCAAGCTAGCCCCTAATAATTCTAATACAACCCTTATCCTTGACATTCTCAGGGTCAATGAGGAGCACGATTGTAATTTTTCAATAATCAGGATAGAAGTAAAACATTCATATATTATAACTTATAACCACCTAAGGCAAAACAAAAAAAAATGTAAAAATGAAGTGATATAGGTGGGTGGCATTGGCAGCAATGAAGTGATGTAATGTGGCCACCATGAAATAATTTAACTTCGGCAACCATGAAGCGATGTGATAGAACATAGCCAACCATTAAATCACGTAATGAAGGCAACCATAAAGTGATGTAAAATCATCGTCCACTAAATTACGTAATGTAGGCAACCATGAAGAGATGTACCAGTGACGTATACAGCATGAAGTGATGTAACGTTGACAGCCATAACGTAATGCAGTGTAGGAAACAACCATGATGCCATTCAACTTAGGCAGGTTTAGAATGATTCAACCTAGGCAACCATGGAGTGATTCAACTTGGGCAACCATTAAGTAATGTTACATAGGTAACCATGAAGTGATGGAACGTAGGCAACCACAAAGGGCGTAGTATTCCTAGGTAGTAATGTGAAATGGCATGATGCAGCTGTAGATGGTTCCAGTATGATGTAACGTAGGCAGCCACAGAGTGGCGTAGTATTCCTAGCTAGTAATGCGAAATGGCNGTAACCATGAAGTGATGTAACGTAGGCAACCACAAAGGGCGTAGTATTCCTAGGTAGTAATGTGAAATGGCATGATGCAGCTGTAGATGGTTCCAGTATGATGTAACGTAGGCAGCCACAGAGTGGCGTAGTATTCCTAGGTAGTAATGCGAAATGGCATGATACAGCTGTAGATGGTTCCAGTAATGAAGGGTTGTATCAGCACCAAAATGCCATTTTAATGTACCGGTTTTTTTACAAAAGATTAATTTTCCTTGAAATTATGATGAATTTGCAATTTTTCATGTTCTTCGAAGGTATAATATTAATTGCCTACTGAAGATGTATGAGGGTGAATTTTGATTCCCTGCTCCGAAACACATTCCTAACGTTACGACGAAGAAATTATGATTTTTTTGATGTCTCTGTGACTATTAGAACTTACATTATCAACGCTTACGCAAATCGGCTTCCAGGCCTATTTGCGAAAGGTCCGATGTCCGAGGGCAGTTAAGGTATGGTGTGGTCTATGGTTAAACGTATACATTTTGCAACCGGGCTCAGGGGGGCTCCCTTGCCACTGATCCCCCGTTGATCTACTGTATTTACATTCATCAAATCTGGAATGAGAGTATAAAATTTGGAGCTTAACTTTATATTTAAACCGAAACAATATTGTAAGATCAAGTACTGTGCTTCACTCCAGGTCGGCGCCAGTGCGCAGGAGAGCTGCTCGCCCGTATGGAGCTCTTCCTCTTCACCGCCGCCATTGTCCAGAACTTCGACGTCCTCCCTGCTCCAGGGGAGGACATTACGGAGGAGAAGTGCATTGACTTCGGTGGCTTCCGTATTCCTGCAGACCGAAAACTGATCTACAAGCCCCGAAAATAAAATTTCGCATCTCTCATTTGACCCATTTCTTCATAGATTCTGAAAACCTGATTATACTACTATTTAAATATGAATGTGCATGTCTTTGGTTTTGATAATGTTTGTTACGACTTTGCTGTTGTTTGAGCTTCATTTGTGGGGTAATCTATTTTAACCTGGGCTTAACCAGGGCAGTCACAACGCGAGATGCTCGTACCTGCCTCTACTACTTGAAGTTCTCTATATTTGGAGTACGTGCAGCCAGTATACCAATGGTGTACTGTATTTTATTATGAATGAACTGGAGTTATTGCCTAAAACTCTCGAACTAACACTTTTACACCATCAAGCTTTTGTAACGCTCCAGCTGAGAGCTACATAAGACTGTCTTGAGACTTGAGGCTTCACGATTCTATGAAATTTAATAGTATCCCTTAAAAACATAGAAAGAACTGATTTTTCTTGGGAGACGAATTTAAATTTACCTCTCCATTCTTTTCATCGTGTTTCTACCGTAATTTGCTTCAAAAGCCCTTGCCTGTTTCGTCCTGTAGTTCTTATTATGCGGTTATAACTATTTTGGAAGCTAGAACATTTCTAAAGGAGTAACTAGTCTTTTAAAACTTGTTTATACGGTTCCTTAATAGCTATATCTCATGTTTTTTTGCTTTCCCATACAATACGCTAAAACGTACAGTAAAACAATGCATGTTGTAAACTCCACAGGGTACTTTTGCAGTGTTATCAAACCAAGGAGAGCTACACAATATAATTGCAATAAATCACAGTATTAGAATTTAACTAGATGAAGTCTGGTCATAATTTTTGGTAAGTAAAGAGTGTTCAGTCAACTGAGCAAAGAAATCTGTAAATAGGGACTATGGTGGACGTTCCCGTTTTGGTCTCCAGATGACGTCACAGCTGGCTAGCAAACAAAGGAGCGAAGTCAGAGATGAGCGTGGGGCTACCTTTACGTAGTTATACCATGCAAAGGACTGAATGTCCTTGCAGGATATACGTAGCTAACGTTATTTGACGCTTTCACGATAATATCAAGCATATAGCCTTTGGGTAAGAAATAACATTTATGGCGTTTGTTAAAAGTAAATAAAGTACTTATGTTCTTGCATCATGTATAACATCAGAAGGGAAATTTTGTGGGGCCATTTACTCCGCGTTGCTTTCCGAGAGCAATTGGATGTTTTTATGTAAACATATAGTTTGGATCTAAAAACAGAACAGAGTGAGGGCACCAAGGCCCACATTGCTGACGCGCCGCAACCTTCCACAAATAAGTGACGGAAAGTCTCAGCAAGTCACTTCGTCAGAAGTGCGCTCTGAGGCACTTCCAAGAGGATTTCCCACCGCGCATAGAACGCGGGTTGGCAGGGGGTCGGACGAGGCTAGCCAGTATATATATTACTTGGCAGTTATTTACCCCCAATGGGTAACATCACCAACAGATTTTGGGAAGTCCACATCTCGAGTGCGTCCAGTGTCGAAGCATACGTACCGATTTCTGTGCTTGCTCGAACAGGCACTTCCCCAGTCGGAAATAATAGTTGTGATAGTAGTAGATAACAGTGGTGTATGAGAGATTAAGGTAGATTATGGCTGATGGAACAATATGGTAGATATTTTGACCAACACCTAACGTTGATATTAGTATATTTAGGTCGATATTGGTGGAGGCAATATTGGTTGTTTAGTTTGTCAGGAAACGAAGGTCGATGGTAGTACATGGATGTTTAACGACTATATATGCTAGAGCATAAACGCATCCAGCTCGAACTGTGCCATGTACATTAAGATTATAAAACAAATTAGATTTTCATAGTAAATTCCAATTTGATCATCTTTTAATCTGCACAATGCTCTGTTTTTTGCATTTTGTAGCTACATAATCTAGCAATTCTTCGAATAGTGCAATGCACTTCCGTTTACTTCAATTATGCATACATTGTTAATTGAAGTACCTGTATATTGTATCATATAAAGATTCCGTGAGTGGTGGTCAAATAATTTTTTAAAGAAAACGTACTGTGATTTTATTCTCTATATGTTACGGTTACTTAGAACGGAACATTTTAATAATAAAATGAAAATTCAGTCAAGTTTCACTGCTTCGTTACGAACAATCACATTTGAAAGTTACCTACTTTTGGATAAAACACTGTTAGCCCTTCAACTGAACGATTACTATAATGAAATCTGCCATAAAAATTAAAAGGTTTTCCATTTAAATAATGAACGCGATATTTTTCGTTAATAAACCCGTTCAAGCAAATTCATACAGTCCACAATGCAATTAAAACAATCTTTCATTAACATCTCTTTCAAGAAGCTGTGAAAATTAGTATATACCACTAAAAACAGCCATAATCAGCTAATGAATTATTAGCTGATTATAGTTATTCTTAGTGGCATATGGTAATACGATTAAGTGTAAATTTCTTTCATTAACTATGGTAGGTTATCTACGGAATTCCGTACGTACGATCATGAGTGAAATTCCTCCCTTTATTTGGTTAAGAATATGTATATGGATTGCAATGGATTATAATGTGGCTAGAATTCCCAACATAATCGACAGAAATAATATCGTATGAATATAAGTCTCAATACGAAACATTTAAAATTTCACATTATAGTATAAAAATTGTGTATATTTTCCGTTTTGCTTTGCTCTCGATGAATTGCGAAAATGCAAGGTATGTATGATCGTTAACCGCTTTGACGTTATTTTTATCTATTGTTCCTGATTTTATCAACACTCCACCATTTTTGCGTAGTTACTCATCATCGTTATTTGTTTGTTGTATCCCTTGTTAAACAGTATTGCAATCTTCGATGAAATATTGTCTTCTATTTTTATGTTCATTTAGTTTGTATCTGTAAAGTTTTATCAAAAAAAGAATCCCAATTAGCTTTATGTAAAAGGCTGTAAAGTTTTATGATATATTTAGCCTACATATCCTGACAACGGGGTATACGGCCAAAATTCATCAATTGATTTGTGACTTCCTCTTAACTGTAGAGCATGGCCCTATTTCGGCTTAGAGATAATGAAGTTGTATATAAAGGTACATTAGCTGCACAGACTGGTTCAAGCTCTTGCTCTAGCATCGTTCTGAAGTTTAGAGCCTCTGACCATTCTGAGCTGCAGGCGTAACATGCACGCATGAATTAAACTATTTTAAATTTGCTTAATGAACTAATCATCAGCAAACGAGGAAGGCATCCGGTGCATAATATGTAAACAGTTGAAAAAGTTGATCTTGGTAGAATGTAGTTGTATCATTCGCTGAACACAGTCGAGTTTGGTCGTGAATGGTGTTTCTTACGGTTTACTATGGTAGATCACGGTAGTGCAGCTAAAGCTTAATGGTTGTAATTGGGCATGTATGGTTGGGAATTGTAGGTGGCAATATGGTCGATGGTTGAATTCACACCATAAATGGTTAAACACGAAGGATATTTCGATAATAAACAACCAAAGATCTCGACCATAATCATCGCTGTTGCATACCATCATTTCTGACTGGGGGCCACCGTAAAACTAGGATATTTCGGTAGTCTTTGTTGTTCTCTATGTCTTGGGGCCTTCTCCTCTCTGGTTTTTGTCCTTAAATTTGTGACGTTGAGACAAGTGTACTCCACCGTAGATCCTACTGTATTGTCCGTGTGGGCGTTAATCAGTTTGGATAGATTATGGATTTTCCACGTCCCCTGTTTTTCCAGTATATGATATATATATATATATATATATGTACAAAGTTGGCGAGTTTTCTTTCCTTGTGATAAGTATCTTTCGAGTACCTCAGATTTTATCTCACCTCGAAACGGCATTTTGAAAGTTAGTTTTGCTCATGAAGGAGTCCAGCTTAAATGAACTCTGGAATAAAGTTTTTCTCTCTCAAACCAGGCTGCGCCATGCGGTTGCCGTGACTCGCAACTCCACAATAAAGGCTGTACTAGACTCACGGCTGTCGCCTGAATTTACCGTATTTAGGGTCACAAAACGAAAGCCTCGAACGTGAGACGAGGTTTCAACTTAATCAATTTTTCTGCAATCGGGGAATCTCGCAGTGTACCGAATAACAGCTTGCCACACCACCTATAGGAGTAAATCACTTAGAATTTCTGTTTTCCACGTCTAAATCCTTCAATTTTTCATCCGTCATTTTATTTCTTATCTACAGCATCCGTAAGAAGTTCAGGTTCCAGCCATAGGGCCATGGTATGGGTAAGCTCGACTGTCTTAAACTAGGCAAAACATAAGCAATATAAACGTCAGAATTATTGGTTCCTGACATACTTTCTAAGTTATCTTTAACTTCGAACAGCATTGCCTGCTTAGGATTTCTGTTTGCTTCGCTCAGATCTCCTATTTTGACATCAATAATTAATTTCTCCTAATCACCCGAGTCTGCAGTCGTCTTCACAAAAGCTCAATGCAGTCGAGAAGTAAAAGTTGTCTAGAGTTGCATTTCGTCATGAAATGCCTGACCAGAGTCAGCGTTAAAGTTGCCCGAGAAGTGTATTCAGCTGGATGGATCTAGGGGTCTAGGCCAATTTTTCCGTCGCATTCGAGCAATTCAAAGCAAATTGCAGTCCAATTTTCTCTGTAGTCTATATACTACTATGGTATGTACTGCCTGCAATTTTAGTACGAGAGTGCATCTGCAATGTCAAATGTATGATAGGAATTTGTAACTACGTTACAATGATGGTAGCCAGCAGAAATGCTCTGGTCAAAGTTTCGTTCAAAAGCTACATGACCGTACACAACATTCAGTCGCTATGTATTGTGTATAGGGGATAGAAAGTCAAGTAAAATATTTTATATTGCTTTTTAATGTAATATATAACTGTTTTGGCCTAAAACATTGCAGCCACAGTTAGTCTCCTTTCGCTGCTGCGCGTGCATTGACATGACGCGACAAGCTCGATCTATCTACAATATTGTCGCATCGAAATTAGCAATGATGTCTCTCGTCCGACCACGACTTAACGATAGAAGAGTAGTAATGTTTCCTATTCTGTCACCTTTCATCATGATTACATTAATTTTGCAGAACAAGTCTTATGGATGCTCCTTAACTAAAATAAACAGCGCGATTCGAATCTATCTATTTATTAATACGCTAGTAGCTACCTACCTATCTACGTACGTATCTAACTACCTACCTACCTTTTGTGTCACGCTCTTCATCCTCGGAGTAAATATAGAGCAGTGGTTCCCAAACTTTTTTGGGCTAGCGCCCCCTTGGCGGCCAGGAACAGTCCCAACGCCCCCGATCAATCATCAATTGCAATAAACATTCGAACACGAACTCTTTGACATGAATTGAATCGGAATGAAGGTTAAACAGAAG
>LQNS02277718.1:22427589-22439963 GCA_001587735.2 Parhyale hawaiensis
TAACGTTTGTTAACAGTATAACTCAAAAAGTTATGAACGGATCTTCAAGAAAATTGAACAAACTATTGATAATATAAAAAGGCACAAATGATTAGATTTTGGAGTTTATACAAAGAAAATTATGGTTTCAGAGCCAATTTGAATTTTTTGCTTCCGTTGCTTCACTTGGCGGAGGTATGCGCTCTCAGGGTGCTCTAGTTATCATCTGTACTCAAAGCGCTGAAATTGTATGGTATCTCAACTTGTTTTTCAGTACATGAATTTTCTTCTATTAAGCTCTTAACTGCATGGCGGAGAGACGGACCAACATTGGAGCAAGCGACCGACAACTGTCGTTTATTATATAGTGGATGTTATAGTCCACTCGATGTAGATGCATGCAGCTTCTCTAAACAATCTCTTCCATCGTGTTGTGTGCTCTCAACTGAGATTTCCTTCATTCAAGCTTCAGCTGATGCTCTGATTTTCTTATTTTGATAATTATCGAGGCAACTGGTAAGATATTTTTGAGCCGTCAGCAGGTGCGTAAAGACCACGATGATTTCTCGGCAGCAAATTATTTTCTCAACATTTTGTGTTCTTCTTTCAACAGAACAAGTTATCTGTTAAAAAATTTCAGAGTCCGAGTTATATGACACCCTCGAATATCTTGGATACAGAGCAAGCACCGTATTTATTAGAAGCAATATTGACTTCGTGCAAAAATCATCTCTTTTTTGCGTATCACCAAAAGAAAGCTTGATTTTGTTCAGCCTTGCACGCTTATCTGTACGGTTCCCTAATTAAAGTTGGCAATTGCGCAGCTTCTTACACAAAGAGGATAATAAGAGCCTTACATGTATGTAAGGGAGCTTAACCGTCTACCCTAAATAGTTAATCCACTATATAATAAAACTCAGTGATTGGTCGCTTGCTCCCTTCCTTGCTCCAATGATAGTCCGTCTCTCCGTCACGCAGTTAAGAGTTTAATAGGAGAAAATTCATGAACTGAAGAAGTTGAGATACCATACAATTTCAGCGCTTGGCGTACCGGTGACAAAAAAATACAGCTCTGGATCTCCGGCCTCTTGATCCTGGGCTCTTGATCCCCGGGCTCTGGATCCCGGGCTCTTGATCCCCGGGTTCTGGATCCCGGGCTCTGGATCTCCGGCCTCTTGATCCCGGGCTCTTGATCCCCGGGCTCTGGATCCCGGGCTCTGAATCCCCGGCCTCTGGATCCCCCGAGAGGTAACAATACTTCTTTCCTTAGATTGAGAGGGATGCCATGCAACTGCTGTTTATACAGATTGACAGAAATGTATGCGATCGGCTTTAGTTTACTGAGCTGTTCTAGTGATCCTTCAGTCAGTATCACAACTGAAGGATGATGAGGACATACTGTAGCGGGCAAAATAAGAGAACGATTTTCATTATTTGAAAATAAAGTTTAACCATGTAGAGTATGTTAATGAATCTTTTGATGGGGCTTTGAGGAATGTATTTAACATATTTCTACAAAATATCAGGACAAACGTAACTATATTTAATACATTAGAGCAATCTAACAAAAAATAAAAAAATTGAACAGTGCAAAATAAAAGAACGATCGTCTCTAGAACATTTTCACATTTACTCCGGTCATCTGGCAACATTCAATTTCGTGTGCATGAATTCTAGAACTGCCATTCTTACGATTACACCATTCTAGAAACATGGCACCTCACGTGAAAGTTACTCCTGAGCTGCGNAGAAATTGTTAAGCTCAGGTCCTCAGGAATGACTCTTTCGCCCATATCAAGAGAGGTAAACCTATCCAATAGCGTTGTTTCTCGTGCTTTGAAGCTCTATGGTGAAAAGAAACAGCTGGAATCACCGGTATCTGCAGGCCACCCCCGAAAAACCACCGTACGAGTTGATAGGACTGTGAAACGCTATGCCCAGAAGGATCGTTTTGAAACTGCAGCGGGAATTTCTAAAACGCTGCAGGTCAATAACAACATAGAAGTGTCTCGCTATTCAGTTTCTAGTCGCCTCAATGCATGTGGGTTAAAGGCACGCAGTCCTGCCACTGAACCACTTATCAATAAGAAGAATAAGAAAGCAAACTTGAATATGCGGAAAGGCACATCGTGTGGAGAGATGAAGATTGGGAAAGTGTGTATTACAGCGATGAAAGTAAATTTAATTTGGTTGGATCTGATGACACACTGTGTGTTTGACGTGCAACAGGTGACAGGCTGAACCCGAAATGTGTCAAAACATCTGTAAAGCATGGGGGAGGTAGCGTAATGGTTTGAGGCATGTTTTCGTCTGAAGGAGTTGGACCGTTGGTGGCCATTAAACAAACTGTCAATGCTAATATGTATCTCAGTATTGTACGGCAATATGTTATCCCATCTCTACGATCATCACTAAACCAGCCAGCAATTTTTATGCAGGACAATGCCCCGTGCCATACTGCGAAGAAAGTGACGGAATATTTTGCGGAAGAGAATATCGAAGTCATGAAGTGGCCTGCCAAAAGCCCGGACCTTAATCTCATTGAAAAATTATCGAGAATTATAGGTAACAATGTAAGAGAACGACAACCATCAACAGTAAAGGATCTGTGGACTAAAATTGAAGAGGAATGGAAAAAAAAAAATAACTCCAGAGTTTTGTAAGAAACTTGTGATGTCATGTAATCGTCGTTGTGCTAAACTTTTTGAAAATAAAGGTTTTAGTATTCCATACTAATCGTTCTAAACCTTAAGTTGTACATTGTTCCATGTTATTTGTTTGTAAAATTGTATTTTGAGACGATCGTTCTCTTATTTTGCACTGTTCAATTTTTGTTATTGTTTGCTAGTTTGCTCTAATGTATTAACTATAGTTATGTTTGTCCTAGTATTTTGTAGAAATATGTTAAATACATTCCCTAGGGCCCCATCAATGGATCCATTAACCTACTCTACATGGTTAACTTTTATTTTCAAGAAATGAAAATCGATCTCTTATTTTGCCCCCTAGTGTACAAATATGAACTCACTTTTCCAACTCAACCACAAGCTTTCGTCATATGTACCCACTCTACTTCCGACAGGAAGTTCCGCATTTGGTGAAGAGAACTTTGATTAGTTCCAATTTACCCCTATATAGTGCACCCAAGAGATAAGTATTTAAATTTTATTACACTGTCACCCTTACTACATACAACTGTATCTACACAGCGTGGAGTAATTGGAGTCAACGGAACGGATCATAGTTGAAAATTAATTAAGCATTTGCTGAATTGAAGATATCATTGATACTTTAGGATAATCCAGTAACATATTTACACCTTCCTACGAAACCTTTACGCATATACAGTACATAAGTATTATCAGAAAGCTCAAAAATTAATTCAAAACACTTGAGCCTCCTACCTGAAAAGCTGATGATCATCGAAACAAGCGTCGTTACAAAATTTCTTCGACTGCATCTCATCGAATTTTGGAAGACAGTTATTGCATTTTAGAACATAAATTTGCATACATATGCATGTGTTTGTTTAGTAGTAAGTGACTAGATGAGTATAATAAGTAAAAGTTTCTTATTAATCACCTCTTCACTGGAAAACAGAAAACAAAAATATTAAGAGGGACAAGCGTTTTATTTAAAATTCTAAAGACATTATTAATTTTACAAAAGCTACTTATTCAAAGACATTAAGTTAATGTTAAAATCTAAATTTACGTTGCCTGTAAAGTACACGCGTCTCACGCAGTACGTTGCGTCAGAGACACGGTGTGCTCCTTTAAGCAATATTACTGTACTTAATTTCGGTAAAACAATAAACTGAAGTTTAACAATATTGCTTAAATAACAACAATGCGTTCTTTGACGTTACTTACCGTGGGAGACGCACATATTATGCGGGTAACATAAATTTAGATTTTAGCATTAAATTAATTTCTCTTGAATTAGTAACTTCACTAATAGGGTAATTACAAGGGAATTTATAGTTAAGTAAAAATGAGAAATTCACAGTTAAAAGCTTCAAAATTTAGTACCTTGTAGTGAAATTAGACACGTTTTCCGATATTTGATATAAAACTCCAGCCCGGTGTTCTCTCAAACATTCACTTTAGGTAAATAAATATATGAATATATTGTATTTATAAAAGGGATGATATATATTTGTATACTATTGTACAAATACAGTGTACTAAATATATGTATATCCATTCATATCAAAATGTGTATACACAAATTACTAAACACACACATTCAACATATATACATATATGTAAATCAAGACCCACATTAATAAGCATGTGTGTTGTAGACGTATCCAAACATGTTGCTGGTTGATGAGCAGTCGCTAAATATTTCATTTTATTGAACGAAATCAGCGGCCCGCTGTTCGAAACCACTCATGTCAAGTCATAAAGTAATTCATGGGCGTGAAGGGGCCAGCAATTAGCTACCGTACATTTCGGAGGGCCTAAATAGTCTACGGTCCCCATCTAGCAGAGACCTCTTTACACTATTTCTTATACGTACGCCGTGGAATGACGCCCTAATTTGTGGCTATAAGAAAATTAAAACAATTGTAAGGGCTAGGAAAATAATCTGCCTATCAACGAATGCACAAAAATTTATCTGTTCCCAGTCGGAAACTATGGTTGTTATTATAGTAGAATATAGTGGTGTATGAGAGATTAAAGTCGATTATGGATGATGAAACAATATGGTAGATATTTCGACCATAACATAACATTGATTTTAGTATACTAATATCAACGTTATGTTATGGTGGTGGTGGTGGTAGTGGCGATATTGGTTGTTTCAGGTTGGTCAGGAAACGAAGGTCTATGGTAGTACATGGATGTTTGACGACTATATATTGTAGATGGTTGTACAAGGATGTTTAAAGACTATATATGGTAGAGCATATGCTAGAGCATAACTATGGTAGCTTATCAACCAAATTCCGTGCGTACAATCATGAGGGGAATTCCTCCCATTATATGGGGCAGAATTGCCATGGATTTTAATATGGCTAGAATTCTCAACATTATCAACCAAAATAATATTGTATGACTATAAGTTTGAATGCGAAACATCTAAATATTCATATCATAGTGCAAAAATTGTGCATATTTTCAGTTTTTTCTTTCCTGTCGATGAAATGTAAAAATTGCAGGGTATATATGGACTCTAACGGCCTTAACGTTGTTTTTATCTATTGTTTACCGATTTTTGGTTACGCTTAGCCAGGTTAGCGTAGTTACCCAATCACATTTATTTTTATTCGTTGTATCCCTGTTGAATAGTATTGCAATTTTTGATCAAATATTGACATTCATTTTTGTGTTCATTCAATTTATATCTGTAAAGATTCATCAAAAAATTATTCCCGTTAGCTTTATGCGGAAGATGTCAAGTTTTATGAGATATTTGACCTCTCGTACTCTTGCCCTGAAAACGGGTAGGCCCGAAAATTTTCACCCGAGACTTCCTCTAAACTGGGTAGAGAGCTCTGTACGTACTTAGTGTTAAAGAAGTCACATATAAAAGTGCGTTGACTGCACCGACTGGTTTAAGCTCCTGCTCTAGTATCGTTCTGAAATTTAGAGCCTTGGACCATTCTGATCTGCACGCCAAACACGTACGTAATAATTAAACTGTTATTATAAGCAACTAATCATCAGCATACAAAGCAGGCATCGACTGCATAATATGTCAACAGTGAAAAAAGTTTATCTTGGTAGAATATAGTTGTATCATTCGCTGAACACAGTCGATTTTGGTTGAGAATGGTGTTTTTTACGATTCACTACGGTAGATCATGGTCGTGCAGCTAAAGCCTTAATAGTTGTAATTGGGTATTTATGGTTGGGAATTATGATTAACAATATGGTCGAAGGCTGTGACATATCTCTATCATACTACACCCCATATATGGTTGAATATGGAGGATATTTCGATAATAAGCAACCAAAGTCTCGACCATAATCATGGTTGTTCTACTGTAATCACAACCATAATTTCCGACTGGGTTGGGAATTGTTTCATAGTAAAAGCGCTCACAAAAAATTCATAAGACTTTTCAACGTTGTTTCCCTTACATCTATTTCACATGTATAACTAAGCACGACTCTCAGTCTTGCGTTGAACTTGCTGGTCCTGAAATTTTATAGAGATCGCTTCGGTCAATCTCGCGCTATGGATTGGCTAAGTTGTTAAATAACTAGACGGAGAAAAATTCGCTACTGATGACTCTTAAGTTTGCTGCAAAGCGATAGCTTAGATGAGGAGTGTTTTGTTGGATGAGCTCGAAATCAAATCTACTACATCTCATCCAATGCATTTCTCGCAGTTGAACCTACTCCTGCGTTAGGATAGATCAGTGTTCGATGACGAATGTTGAGCTAAATGAGGTACGTTGGGTTAGATAAGTGACGTTATATTAGATGAGGTGAGTTACGTTAGATATGGTGAGTTGCTTTAGCTGTGATGTGCTATGTTAGGTGAAGTGCTGCACAAGTTTGCTAGATTAGATGGGACAGCTAGGTTAGAGGGTGTGCGGTAGGTTAGATATGGCAACCGTTACGTTAGATGAAGTTCGTTAGATAGATGTGGGGTATACGTTGTACGATCTGTTCTAAGACTCATATGGAGCATTGGAATTAAGACTAGCGTTAGCTTGGATGCTATATGTTAAGGTAGACTGACGTTGCTGAATTAGACAGAGATCGTCATAGTTAAGTGACTGCGTTAACTAAGACGGTGTTGGTTCCGTTGGATGAGCTGCATTAGGTTAAAACTAATTATTATTATTATTATTAAAACTTCACGCTTGAGCTCCCACGGACAGGTAATACAACCCAAATTAAACATCTTGCAACACCGGGAAGCCCAAAACGCTGCTAAAGGAAATCCAGCAAAAAAAAAACATTAACAGCTGACTTAAACGCCTACAGGCCAATACGACCAAAAGCCGATGCCGGCAACAAATTCCAAACCTTAGCCGACCAGGGTTCGGACAGAACTGATTAGTTCGACATACGACAGCCTCCAAAGTGAAAGGGTGCGCTCCGCACGCAGCACGAGGCGCTCTCCCAAAAACCTTGAGGGCAGGGAGAGCAGATTACAACCGATGCCTCTCATTATTGTACACCTTATAAAACATACATAGCTCTGCTACACTTCTCCTGTGGGACATGTTAACCAGATCATTATCAGCGCACAGCCTGGTGGCTGAACTAACAAGTCGGCCCAACAGACGCAAGCAAGTGTCAGCAGCTAAAGTTGTAATACCGTGGCGTCGGGCTGGCACATTTTTAAAAGTAAAGGTATTGATCAACCGTAGAATTTCGACGGGTCCCGCTAGTTTCATATTAAACTAAGATCAGAAAAATAACTTCTAAACGTCTTAGAGTTTGGAGAAGCTTCTGAAGAGTAGTTTATTTAGTTTCTAATACTGTCTGAGCCGTAGAACAAGGGTAGCATATGTATTTGGTGGAATCAAAGTAAATGCAATGTTGGAGTGCCAGAGAAACTCGAAAGAGGGATAATAAAGGCTGGTAAAGAAGCGAGGTTGGTATTGTATTTCGTGATGCAGTTCGTGGAATCCGAAAAAGTAAAAAGGACACTCATTGCAAATAACTACTGTCAAAGTAAATAGAAAACTTCAGAAAAGTGGGTGGTTATAAGCCCTGGAGGCATAGAAGATTTACTTTTCCACTCTGACGTAGATATCTTCCCGAAAACTTGGGTGACGTCGATGATGAGAAGTATGATAGAACATTAATTTCAGCAGGACCCCGCAATAGTGGAAAGAAGATATCAGAGACGATGGGATACTGCATCCAATATACTAACTAGAGCACTCTGAGAGCGCATACCTCCGCCAAGTGAGGCAACGGTAGCAAAAAATTCAAGTTGACCAGAAACCATAATTTTCTTTCTATAAACTCCAAAATCTTACAATTTGTGCTTTTTGATAGCAATAATAACTTGTGGAATTTTCTTGAAGATCCGTTCATAACTTTTTGAGTTATGGCATTGAGAAAAATGAGGCGGATAAACAAACAAACAAACGAATGGACATATCTTCACCAAAAGTTGATCATCTCTTCCTCCTAACATTATTAACAATCCCTGTAAATTTCATTCAAATCGGTTCATAACTTTTTGAGTTATGACAGATTAACAAACAGTCAGACAGACAAACACGACGAAAACATAGTCTCCTTGGCGGAGGTAATAAAGTTTGCACTTATTCAGAAAAAAACGACGAAAGAGTACTCGAATCTATAGTCACAGGCAATATCCGGTGCGGTAATGATAATGATATATTACGACTGATATTCTATTATATTATCAGAACTCTTATAATTATTAGCAATTTAGTAGCTGTAACATACCAAGATTTTTCACGTACTGCCAACCTCAAGTGGCATGCGTGATTTATAAGCAAAAGTGTGACCCCGCGAAGCACTCATCCAGTGGTCTAACCACTACATCATGCTCTTCTAATTCAACCATGTATCTGGCAACAAGATACATAAAGTTCCAAATTTGCAGTAGCAACAACGCTAAATTTACGAGACAACTGCTAGTAACCAATATCAAAACACTACACAGGAAACGAAACTTCAGATAATATAATTATTGCTGACTAGCTAGACCGTGGAAATTCCACGGTTAATTAATGTTTTCACTTACCTTAGTTTGACCTGATGTAGCGCTTTTAACTTCACCCACCCCGCTTAAACTACAGTAATGTCGGCTGCTTAACCTTGTCTAGTATTACGCAGTCGGTTTACATTACACCTCGTCTAACCTTTTTCTAGTATTCTACTTTCGCTTGTGGATCACGTATTTTTTGTCAGCAAAGAATTCTCACTTGTATCTTGATTAAGACGTAAAAATACGACGGCACTTCTTGCATTATTCTGTGTAATTGTGTCCCTTTCTATGCTCTGTTCCCCACAGTTTACAGATGATTTAGTCCTTCATCGTCTAATGCCGAGTTCACATTATCAACTTTCGTTTCCTTTCAGCCAATCAGTCGTTCAGTGAAAATGTTGTTGACAGGCTCGTGTGGCTGCACGTTTGACTGGGTGTGTGAACGGTGCGTGGCTGCTGCGTAGAACGTTCTCCATAAACCAAACTAACAGAAAACCGTAGATTTTCAACGCGAATTGGTTGAACTTCCGAGTGTACTTGCATCAACTACTTACATTTTTATTGATAATACAGTATTGTATATGGCGAACTTCATGAAAAACAGTTTTGATACCACTTATTGTCGACAGGCAACGTAAGAGAAGTTTGTGAGAATTTATTTCGGTAGTACGAATTGCTCGGTCTGTTTATTTTATACATGTAGCGCTTGCACTCAGTAAAACTGCAAAAACAACGTACAGTTTACAGCTTTAACTAATGAATAAATAGAAATCTTGTACTGCCAGTTTATTGACATTAAATATCTTGCTGCGTTCATTAACAAAACAAAAAACATAGTAGGCTAGGTTCACTTTATAAAATCCCTGAACTATTAGCTTTTGATATAAAATTTTGATAAAATAGTGAGAATATGCTTATATAAGCACTTCTTTTCCTTGCATCAATAATTATTCATAATTTGAGCAACCTGTCTTAATATGAATTTTTTTTTTTTACATTGTACCAGGTAGCAGACCCATTCTGGCACACTGGCCATAAAATGTTTACCTAGGTAGTAGCCGTGACGCCATGGCTGTTGCGTGATGTGCGTTTTACCGTAAATTTACAGGATATTTAAAACAAGTTCGCTCCTCTTTCGTTAATATGTGATCATATTTGGAAACAACAATGTTTTATGTCCAAAATATCTATCAAAAAGCAATTGATTCAAGCATTTCATAAAATAATGCTCACCCGAAGAACGCGTCGACGGCGTCAAAAATACAACTTGCGGCAGTCTGCCGTCACCCACCGTAGCTCACTCAGTCGTCAGACTCAGTAGTGGCGTCGTTTGTTGGCCTATGGGCTGTGATGGCAACGAAAGTTCCTATGTACTGTAAACTTGCCTTTACAAGTTTTAGTTTTTTGTCGGCGCATCCGATTTTTCTCTTGCTATTGCGGGGCTTTTTTGATATTGATCAGTAGCCCAATTTTTCTGCTTTGCTCGATGCAATAGCGTTACAACAACACAGCAGGGTAAACCTCTGCACTCAACATATCAATTTATTTCCTTATACGATTACAGTCGCTTCAAAAAAGATTTTAGAGTCGAGAAGTCCAACACTACCCTCTCTCTTCTTCTGTACCGTATCTTAGCTACGCATCCTCCACCAGCAAAGTGAACATAATATGGCCTGAAAAATATGAACAGCGGTTGATATGATACCGGCGAAATGATCATGACTTTACTTCGAAATTGACTGAAATTCTTTCAAGAGCGAGCGAAAAGAAGGCAGTTATGGTTGGACTACTAGAAAAAATCGCAGCTTCTTGTAAGTTGAATTTTCCGCTATCTAACGCGGGAGAGGGTAACATGCGGACACACGGACGGACGGACGGACGGATGGAGCCTCAATCAGATACAGATAGAACAGCACAAACCACACGCTCCCGCGCAGCATAACAGTATAGTCAGATACTTCAACAGTTTTAGGGGATACAGAGCCTCCGTGAGCCAGCATTCCTCCGTCCCGCCCCTGACGCCCATATTACTTATAGTGGGACAGATGCTGATGCCCGTGCTTTCCCCTATATTCCACCTATTTCTACGTTGTCAGCCACCCTATAGCACTTGTATTTTGCAATACAGGAAAGTCCGATCACTGAGATAGAACACACATGTGCTATAGGGCGGCCGCCAATGCGAAAGTGGGTGGAATCTCGGGAGAGACGTGTTGCAAGCAGGGGTGTTAGCATCTCTCGCACTATACTTACGTAGTATGGGCATAAGTCTAAAACATATCTTCTGTACCTCCTCAGTTTTTTTTTTCAGTAATATTGTCATCAGCAGTCCACAAGCTAAGATTTGTAATTGCACTTATGGTCCACTTGATCAGAAGATACCAACCAGTATTGATAAAACCAGTTTAATTTGAAATGTAGGACAACGTTTACAAATTCTGCATGATAGCATAGAATAATTTTGAAAAAAATATATATTAAAAAACCTCAAGCATAAATATATAATTCCGAACCTGGTCAGCATTTCAATGAGATATGTAGGTAATACGTCATCAGGTGTGCAAAAATTTGGGAAAGAGGAGCACTGAATTCCATATGCTATTGGAGGCCAGGTCAGGAAGTATTCGTATGGTTGCAATGAAATTAAGCAGTTTGCCAGAGGAACACTTGGAAATAGAGGCGGTAGGCTCGATCATCAGAAAATTATTGCCCAGCTTATACTGTGTAGCACCTGATTAGCATATCTTGCAAAACTTTTAAAAGTTATGTTTCTCTAACCTGTAGTCTCCTTTGATCCCCTTTACCTAGGACTGTGAAGACCTTAGAAGTGCAGAAACACCAACTCTATTCAAAGGACGTCGGCCAAAAACTTATAGTTGGTGCTGGCGACCCGCTGTATGAGGACGGATCTGAAAGAAAACTGCCTGCGTGGTTGGTGAAAGACACTTGCGAGGGTCCCGCCACCAGCATCGCTTTCTTGAAAACGCACAAATGCGCCTCGTCCACTATACAAGTGAGTAACTCACCATTAGCACATAAATTGTCTGCCCGTGACTTGACAGTACAAATTTACGTACAATTGAAAGGAATCACAAATAGGTCCGACGACTAATGGAAGAAGCGCAACAAATTATTATCTAATTAACCTAGTAACCGCAAACAAAAAGCAAACTGCTCAATAGTACGAAACGCAATTCATCGATAAAGCTCGAACACGCCCACCAACGTGGAATCATACGATACCAAATTAACTACAATCGAAATACTACACAAAAGACTAAAGTGTATTTTATGTTTATTTGCGTTTTACGTAGATATTGATACATTAATACCATGCCAACCTCCTATTTCGAGTTAACATTGTAAGAAATTTGACCCTCGACTTAACAAACTCGGATATTGATACAATGAGCCATTAAAAACGCGAGTCTGTTGAATCTAACGCAGGAGTCATTCACTAGGGAATAGTTTTTATAGAATTCGTCCTTTAGCTCCACTCTTTTTTATGTTCTTTAAATGCTTCTGACAAAGCTGCAATTAATAATATAGTTAACGTGCGGTTCGCCTGATATTGTTCTACATATCTTGTCTGCACCTATAACACATATATATATAATCGTTGAAAATAAAGGACATCCAGGTTCCATGTATTTAATAACGTAAAATAATACTTCTTCTGGACGACGAATTTTATTTTAACCAAGCTTTCGACATTCTCAGCGAATGTCGTTGTCAAG
>LQNS02277718.1:22463672-22475622 GCA_001587735.2 Parhyale hawaiensis
CTGCTGGGAGAGCATCAGCCAGTACAGTGCGATGTCTGAGGAAATGCAGTGACTTCTTCAGAACAAAAGAATACTCTCCAGCGAATGAAACAATTGACCCAATCTATTTTCGTTTATTGTATACTGCTTTGTATTGCAGTAAACAAAGCAAGAAAATGATGGGTTGTTGCTCAGCAGCATTCACGTGTTCCGAAATAGAGAGAAAAATTCGGATACGCCGACAAAAAATTAGAACGTGTAACCTTATGGCGGGCTAAATTATCTGTAAACTGTGGGAAACGGAGCCTTAAAAAAATGTGTGCAAATAAAAGGAGAACATTGCAAGAAGTACCGTCGTGTTTATATGTTTTTATCAAGACAAGACACAAGTGTGAATTCTCTACTGAGAGAACAAATGAGTGATACATTCTATAAGGTGAGAGCATTAACAAATCGTCGGCGCACCAACAATTGGCCCTAGGCCAAATAGTTAGGTTCGCCCATCCTATGTTATGGGGCCCGGCGACCCCGGCCAGAGGGCTCTTGTAGGTTACCTTAGCCATTAGTTAGGCATTCGGAACGTCGTTCTTCCATGCCTCTTTGCTTCCTTCGCGATTTCGTACTCCTACTTGCTCATGCTTTATTCTCTTCTTCTTCTTTTATGACTTGCTGTTCCCATGCGCGTTGATCCCGAGTGGGAACACCCTCGTGCATATGTTCCACGTGTCTATGGTCATACTATATGTCCTTTCTTCCTCTGTGATATCACCTTTGTTGTGGAAACGAAGCTTTAAACTTCTCAACATAATATCAGCTAGAAATAGGGCAAACGCTGAATGGCACTAACAAAATATAGTTCAGTCAAATGAATTCACAAGAATGCTCAGGGCTTACTGTAAGCTGGTTATCAACCGATTGAACTACAAGCGTCGAAATTTGGCTGCAATGCAAATTCTATATAAAAAAGCATCAGCTGATCTCTAAGTTTTAGCTGCTTTTAAGAGATTCAGCTAAAAGAAGCATAAGTGAAATGGAACAAAAACTTCAACCAAAACTGAGTCTTTCGAACCTGTCCAAATTCCACAGAACAGAAACAATATTCGTCCGTGATATCTTAGACCCACATCATCCTAATAGCCCTTTCCCAGACTAAAGGAACCTGTGTAAATTCAACAGAAAACATGAATTGTTCTTCAATTTTGATGTCCTCGGAACCGTATCATGCTTGAAAATATCCCAAGTCAGGCAGTGAATCTTCAAAGACCAACGAGATGTAGCAGCTAAGCTTTGAACATGACTCGTTCTCTTATTCTCCTGCAGCGTATCCTAACTACATATCGGGCGAGCCATTTTAACGTCAGGCACCACAAGCAAAGCGAACGTAATAGCTATGTTGTGAAAGAAATGAAAAACGGTAGATAAAATACGATGGAAACGGTACATGTTTTTGCTTTGAAGGTGACTAAAATTTTCAAGAAGGGCTAAGGAAAAAAACAGTGGTTGAACTTCGTTCCAGCGATAATCACAGTGTCTTGCAAATTGAAGCTGCCGCTATTTAAGAGTGAAAAGCGTAACGTGCAGAAACAGGGACGGGCGTACTCACCGACGGACTGATGGAGCCTCAAGCAGAATTATAATATAAATGTTTTTTTTTATCATTGCTTTAGTCATAACTTTAATCATTAAGATATATTGTCTAGCAGGAAAATCTGTCGCAGAAGCTATCACCAAATACTATTTTTTGCTGACTCTAACTGATTTGGCTCAATAAACGCTGATACCTTATCGCAGCGGTAGTAGTACCAGCATCAGAATTTGCTGGCCTAAAGATTATAAGCCGCGTGGCAGCAGATGTACCATTGCACAGACCCCACAATATTTATTTACTGTTCACTCGAAATCCTGAAGTTTACCAGCGACTGTTAAGGCATGATTGAATACAGCACAGTACTATATAATCAACTTTAAAAACACAATACGAGGCAAAAATCACAATTCATCGCAAGAAATTCCACTGCCTCAAAAAACTTCAATGGTGTAGTCTGCTCATAAAAAATTCAAACGCTTATAATTACCCCCCCCCCCTGTTCAAAAACAGTTGTTCCACAGCTACAATTTGAACTGCCTTATTTTTGAGTAGCAAGTTGAAATTTGTGGCTGTGCAACAACTATTTCAGAAGAGTGAAAGTACGAAGATGAAGCAATTGAAATTTGTAGCAGTGGAACAACTGTTTCAGAACAGAGGGAGTATATCGACGGGAATACTAGACATTTTTACAAGAAAATGCATTCATACTCAATGCAGTCTATATTTAAAATTAAATATATTCACCACATATGAGAGTCTTTTTATTTATTGCAGAAAAGTAAGATGAAGCTCTATAATGTCCTGCAAAAGTGCGAATTACCTACTTGCTTTGTTTAGAAAATACAGTGGTATAGTATGTATAACAACTCATTATTTTAAAAATCCGATTAGTATAGCAAAGCTACCCGGAATAAACGTGAAACAATTATTGTGAACTGAAAGAAGCGTGAGCCGGAGTAAGCGTTTCAGCTTTGATTGGATAGAATATGGCAAGGTTAAGCAGACAGGGTTATGAAAAGGGGGCCAGCTCAGAAATCTTGGTCATAATTATAATTTTTTTTACTGAAAAAGTATCCCGAGGTAGTGTGATATTGTGTCTCAAATTTTTATGGGGCTGCGGGCACTGTAACCCTACCAAAAGGGGCCCGAAGAGGGGTAGGGGTGGGGGCCAAAATTGTGATTTTTTTCATTTGTCGGAGAAGGGATGTGGGCCTTAACGTCCCAAGTTTGGCGAGGGAGGGGGGGCTACGGGCACTAGTACCCTTCCCCTCAAAAAAAGGGCCCAATTGGGGCGGGGGCAAAATTATGTTTTTTGTAGCTAGATTTTTTTTCACGTAAAAACAGAAAAGTCAATGAGTTTTCATGCTAGAAGAAAAAGACAGTTCTGGAATTCTAGAAAGATTCGTGGCAAACTGATGTTGAGATGTTTCCAAGTTTTGCATTTAAAATTTTTTTATCCAGTTCAAAAACGATAATTTTGTTTATATGAATATTTTAGTTAGTCATTGAAAATCGCCTATTAAAAGAAAACGGAAAGAAAAATGAGAAGTCCGGCTGCATTAGTTTGTTAGAAATGTTACAGGGATTCTTAAACTGTTTTAGTTTTTTTTTTCTAGCCTAAAAACTTATACATTAACATTCTTTTGAAATTTCTGTGAAAATAAACAAGAAAACCTTTTTGTCCCCATTGTCTCAATAACTAACGCCAAAATTTGAAAAAGTTAGAGGAGCAAAATGTTTGTCTTTTTTCTTAAATTACGTATACTGTGCAAATTTCAGAACAATCGGCCCACAAATAAAAAAATGAAAAATCTGAGTTGACTCCCTCAAAAAATTGTACATAGAAAGGCTTAGGTTGGGTATCGTGAAGGTAGAGTAGGTTAGGTTGTGTTTAGATAGACTAGGTTCTCATATTTCTGCTCGCACTTCTTCCAATTTGCGCTTAAGCCGATCCCAGCTGATTCCAGTGGAGAACAAACTTTCATTGAGTATTAGTGAGTGAGTTTGTATTATTATTATTTTAATTCCGAAACTGCGTATTAAATTCGCGCTTCTGTCGCTAATCATTAGTTAGAGTGCATTCGAGCGTCCCGAGCTTAATATATTATCCAGAAGAATATATTTCCTGCCCTGGATCCTCTACGTAATTACTAGGCAGCCCACTTCTGATGTAAAATCTCTCTACAAATCTCAAGAGAGACCAACAGTGACTAAATTGCCAACTTGATATTTCAAAAAAGTAAATAATGAATTAGAAACTTTGTCGTGCTAATTTCTTAAATTCTCTTATACTCCGTTATGAAACCCGAGAGCTGTAAGATCTGAGTCATAAACGGCATGGCTGAATGAATTCGTTCAATAAATATTAAAAGTTATCCGTCCGTAATTGCAGCTTTAATGTTAGAACTACGTTCGGATAACGTTGATTTCTACCAAGCGAATGAGTTCAGCCATATCAAGTTAAGTCTTCAGCGACACATGCAAGATTTCTTATGATATCCAGGATCTTGCCAGCCCTCCCAATCTAGGAGAGAACAGCATGTATTGTTGACTCTGGTAGGGATTTTTGGTTCAAGTTTGACCAATTCGGTTAGGTATTCCTGGTTATAAATTAAGCACAATGCATGTGGTTGTTGCATCGATGACACTATGGGCACTCTACAATTTGCCAACAGTGAGAAAGAATCAAATTGCTTTGAACGCACGTCACTAACACAGATCTCGTAACGATAGTTTAATTAACAAGCAGTGTCTAGACCTAATTCAATATACTGTAAACTATGTATTCAACTAAACTTGATTAGTTGTAAAATTTGTACTAATTCAGCATTAATCGTCGTCGTGGTTCTTTTAGTTAGCTGCATAGAATGTGCTCCGCCGCTAAATTAATTCAGTCATTGTCTTTATTTGGTTTTACGGATTGTTTTAATTAACTAAAATGTCAAGCTCTCTACAATACAAGGACGTTTATTTTGTATCTTTGTATCAAAATCAATATAAACTGCAGCCAAAACTGCTGGATGAAAATATTTCAATGATGATCGCTGAGTTTATTTCATCACATTTTTCTTGATTTCATATTGTCAAATTTCGAATTTTAAGTAAAAACGGCAGCAATTAAGTGGACTTGAATCATTAATTTCAACGTAAATAGCAAGTTCCAAACAGGCTATTCAAAGTCATTGCGCTTTTCATTCATTATTGAGAACTAAACTTCTGATCAAACGTTTGAGACCACTTGAAAATGCAAAAAAAAAATTGTTTTAGTGCTAAAAAATCAATTCCTTGAGAAAAATAGCAAATTTTTAGTGATAAATAAACACCTTCAATTGGGGATCAGTAATTCCTAAAAGTAAAAGGTGAAAAAGAGGAAAAATACTTGCTGTTTAAGGAACGTACATTTTGTCTAACAATAAGTTTTTCAGTTGATCGAAATTATAAGATCAGGATAATAAATATTTAGTTCAAGGGTAATTACCGACGTTTCGGATCAGTTACACTCCTACACTGACAGTGTGAAGGTGTCACTATGCCCAAAGCAAACTCTCCGAATTAGAACGTGGGCAAATTGCCGAACTGCATGAGCAAGGTTTGTTGCAGCGTGCCACCGCAGCTGAAATTCACCTCGGTAAAACTGTGATTTGCAACTTCCTATAGGGCGCTGAGAACTGCAAATCTAGTGGTAGACCGCCAAAGATTAACCCTGCATTGAGTACGAGAATTAAACAGATTGTTTTCATGACAGAGGACGGTCTTCTAGGCAAATCAAGTTACTCACCGATGCTGATTGCAGTTCAATAACCGTCAGACGACACTTACAACAAAAGTGCATTAAAAACAAAAAAAGAGTCTGATAGGTCCTCGGTTGTTTCCTCGTCACAAAGAGGCCCGTTTACAGCTTACTCATGAGCACCAAACATGGGACATTGGAAAAGGGTCTAAAAATATGTTTTCTCACGAAAAAGTTCAATCTGGATGGCCCAGATGAGCTTCCTACGGTACTGGCAGGACAAAGAGATGCCTCCTGATACGTTTTCCATACGTTACAGCGGCGACAGCCCCGTTATGGTATGGGGTGCCTAATCCTACAGGGGAGCAATGAAGTTTCAGGAGTACAGGGTCATCTAATAGCTGCTGGTTATGTCGGCATGGCACAAAGATCATCTTTATCGACGAAGGGCCCTCGTTTGTGTGGTGATGAATTTTTTTTCCAGCAGGATAATTTCAGGTATTTCAAATCGGCATTTAATTTCACAAAGAATTTAATAGATTTCTCCACGTTTCTAAAAACACTTCTCTGTTCATTGCTAATTTTAAAAGAACATATCTTGAGTAAAAATATGCGCATGCTATATAAAACACAATGTTTCGGTCATCTACTACTCGGGCCATCATCAGGTATGTATCTAGTCTGAAATAAAATGAAGCACGATAAGTCAGGTACATGATTACATTCTTTGGTAAGTTTCAGGTACATAAGTAACAGCTAAGACTAAAGCGTGAGGAAGCGCTGTTGCTGCTGGCATGATCGGTGTATGCCTGGTGGAACGGGCCGGTGGTCGATGCCTTAAGTAGTCCAGGTGAGCGTGGCCGTGCTAGACGAACAGATTCAGGTAGTTTCAAAATTCATTGTACATGGCGTTGATGATCGGTGCATATTTCCTTATTCCCAGTGCTTGTGCTATTTTTATTGATGTATTGTCCGAATGTGCCTAAATTATACTAAATGCAGGGAGGAATGAGCCTAAGAGAGGCGGTTCCATTTGGATATCATCTCTGAAGTGCTTCAAGATGCTGCTTGTAGAATATCGGCGTTGCTTTGCTCTACGTTCCAGCGCGCAGGCCGTGTGCCCAATGTATGTAGCATTACAGCTATCATGTGTACACACTGTACATGTGAACCTGTAGACCACGCCTACGCGCTGGAGATCCTGTACTTTCGGTCTGGTGCTGAAGAACGCTGTAAGGTTCCGAAGTTTGTAATATGGCTGCACTAGTATTTTCTTCGTTGGATCAGTAGGCTGGATGTTTTGCGAGATGATATTGTTTAGAAAGTCAGAGTCTTTTCTATAGGTTCTCAAGCTATGAAGTTCTACGTAAAGGTTAACTGTTTCTTCGGTGCTGTGCTGGTTGTTGTAGTATCTGTCTATTAACGTCTTCACTATTTTGTCCAAGATCACAAGAGGGGAGCCATTGTTTGTTAAAACTTGTTTAATCCGTTTGTTTTCGGCAGTGCAGGTATCCCAGGTTGAACAATACTGTACTTCAGGACCCGATGAATGTCTTTGCTATTGACTTTTTGCATGGAAGAAGTACCTGTGAGTTGAAGTGGGTGTAAGATCAATTATCAGTAGGTTTAATAAAGACGGAAGTGGCCAAATGTGATCCTTCTAGCTGCATGCAAACGTCTAAAAGATAAAACGTGTTATCTTCCATTTCTTCGTGGGTAAACTTGAAAGCTGAGTTGCTGTGCAGTCTTCTTTTGAAGCAGTTAAGGTGATTTGCGTTCAAAATACTGCCATGATGTCGTCTACGTATCGCTTGTAATATTTCGGGTTTGATGTTTTTTCTTGTGACAGAAGCTTTTCTTCAAATGCGACATAAAGAAGTCGGCGAAAGTCAGCCCCAAAGGTGTTCCTAAGCTCATACCATCTGCTTGGAGGTATGACTGTCTAAGATGTTCAAATGGCGTTTCCGTTGTGCAGGTTAGCAATAGTTTCTTGAAAACTTCTTTTGGACAGAGAGGTGGTGGGAGCGATGGGTGATGGTAGACGCGTGACGTGATGATTTCAATAGTTTCATGCGCATGTAAATCTTTTTACTGCAGAATGGTTCTTTTTAAAACTAACAATGAACAAAAATGTATTTTTTAGAAACGTGGAGAAAACTTAAATCAGCAGTATAATGAAACAGTCCACACTCCCAGCCAGACTGTGAACTTCTTTCAAGAAAATGGGGCCCATGCTTCACGTCATCTAGTATGTTCGCCAGCCTTAAGCCCAATAGAACATCTTTGGAATGGATAGCGAGAGATGTTTACTGGAATCTTAAATAATTAGTGACAGTAAACGAACTTCGTGATGCAATCTTTATGAGCTGGGACAACATTCCTTCAACCCTGGTAGAAATCCTGATTTCTAGTTTGCTAGAAAAGATTTTGAGGTTATCAAAATGAATGGAGTTAGTATGTATTCATTACTAAGTTCAAACCTTGCTCATCTCAACAACCTTGTCAGAAGGTTACCTACGGTTTCTGTATGTGGTCCTATAATTTTCATCAAATGAAAAACTCATTATTTGAAAAAAAAAATATTTCTGAATAAACTGTTACAACAGGTATTTTTCATGTTTCTCACCATTTGGTTTTAGAAATTTTTGATCCTCAGTCGAAGGAGTTATTTAATTGTCCCTAAAACGTTGTTATTTCTTACATTTCCAAGTAGTCTTAATATTTTGATCACGAGTCTTTATCAAATGTGCCAACGTAAAATTATTCACTGCGCCTCTACATCTGATATTATAGATATCTTGCTGCACTTCTTGATGTGAATTTCAATTTGAGTTACTCTCATCTTTATATGAAAGCATTTCAGTCAATGAAGGACGTACGTGCGTTGTAATTAACACATTGTACCAGTAACGTCCATTGTAAACATTTAAGGCAACAGGTATTCTTATATTCGATTATTTATTAGTGGTTAAATCAAACGAGTTATCTAATGACCCTTGGAAACGCATAGTGGACTTGTAGAGAAAAGGAAATAGATAAAGGAATATATTTCAAGTTCGGAAAGTTAATGCAAACACGGTTGGGAGCGTGATCAGAAAATGGAGGAAGACTGATTCTATCACCAATGCGCCGAGAAGAGTCCTTCCGGGGAAGATCACTGGTGCAACAGAAAGGTTATTTACGAGAAATTAAAACAAGACCGATTTGTGACTCGTACCGAGATAAGAGAAGATTTGCAGAGGGCTGAAGCATGGCTTGATTACGTAAAGGTAGCCCCACGCCTATCTCCGACTCCGTTCCTCTACTTGGTGGCAAGCTGTGAGGCCAACTGGTGGCCAATAGAAGACGTGCTCGCGCACTATAGTCTCTCTTGACGAATTTTGTTTTCCCGTATGATTAAACATTTTCCAATCATCACAACGTATAACCAGTTCAATTTACATGTGATTTATTGCAAAAAAAAAATACTGCAAAGCTCTTCGCTTGCTAGCACTGCAAAGGAATCCTCTGTTGCGTATCAAATGCATTGCGATATCGTATACTTTAATGCAGCGCAAAAAATATATAATGCGACATTCAGCATTAGTTTCTAATGGAAAGCATGAAATAAATATACCAGTTTTCAAATACTACACTGCCAAAAATGAGGGTCGCTGCAGAAGCTAAAACCCTATTTAACTGCTGATTAGCACCCAAATTTTGTTTGGGTAGTAGTTCCTCCACCACCAAAAAATAACCATCTATAACTCTACAAATCAACTACGGGACAATATAGATAGGAACTGTTGAAACACGTGAACAAGATCTATCGGTAAATTTAAATCGGTCGCCCCAAAACCAGTTCCCTGTCTATTTTTTGTGATAGATTACAGATATGTACGACTATAAATTTCATGTCAAAGCTTGTAAGTAGCGGGATCATGATTGGGTAGCTCACAGGTAAAACGTTAAATGAACTCCATGGTGTAAAAATGTTTGTTCCAGAGTTTGAAGTAATAACACCATTTCACACATAAATAGGTTATTGCAAACCAATAGTGTGCTAGCTTAAGTTGGTTCAATTTAGGGAACTTTAGCCAATAAGCAGCAACCTCACGTTGCGTTCATGTTATATAACTCTACATTAGTGTGCAGATACTTAGACAAGAAGATATTTGTCTGATTATACTCGAATATAGTTCCAGAGGAAAACATTTCTTGCTGCCGTCTACGGGAAAAACTTTGACAACGGATGCAGCTAATTTACAACAAAAACTTACCGATTTATCATCTCTGCTCGTGGATTACTTTCTTCAAGATATCTAAAGAAGCCCATTGTCGATTTTTCATTATCTTTTATGCATATAAAAACAATTGATAATTGACTTTTTTATTCACATTACTTTCATAAGAACGGCACTAGTCGCGCTTGTGGTCTCGTGGTGACGTTATTCAGCGGGATGCGCAGAAGAGCCGCCAACTGGTCAAGCGATGGAGCTACGGTACCTTTACGTAGTTATACCATGGGCTGAAATAGCTGTCAGCAACGACACAAAAAGTTATGTCGAATTCTCCGCCGGAGGTCACCAATATAAACTCTTTTATTGAAGAAGAAACATGTTTGAACCATTTGAATGTGGCTAATGGGTATTTCAAGAAGCCAGACACATTTTTTTATTCTCTTGTGTGCTGAGATGAAACGAAGGAAGATGTAAAATTTCGGACACAACACTAGAAACCATGTTTGGAGAAAAACTGCAGAAGCCTATGCTTCAAGAAACACCATGCCAACTGCTAAATTGGGGGGAGGGGTAGTATTAAAGCTAATTTACGCATGGCCGTGGTCTTTCCGTGATGTGCCCTCTCAGTGCTTCACTGTTCGCGAAAAAATGTATCATTACTTTTAATGTAAAGGACACGTCAGGCTCGGTACCGTATTTTACATTTCAGTGTTGGATCAGGTGCCGTGACACGGAAAGTCATATTGTTGCCCCCGATACTCTTCAGATTTCACTGACGTGATATGACTTTTGCAACAATGAATGAGGAACGTCCCGTTGAACTGGTGCGCAACTATCCAGTTCTATATGATTTGTCTAATCCAAAATAATTCTATGAACAGCACGTCCAAACAATAGATATGAAAGAAAATAGGAAAAGATAGTGAAAGTCGACGGCAAGTAAATGTTTTATTTGAAATAATTCTCAACACCACACGCTCTTCTACCTGATCATTAGGCACAATATAAGTACCTAAATAACTTAAGAACTACATGTAATGTCACTGAAATTTATCATTATATACAGACTTTCTAATTACGAAATTTGCCATCTCGAAACTCACTGATCCTCCAATACAGTGGCACCAAGGATGTGCGTGAATAGACGCCACTGAAGTGGCACGGATATCACTGACACTGAAGTGTGACGGCACTGGCATGACACTGATGTGCGTGAACAGACCTTTATGCTTTGGGTATGCTCCTCTTCGCGTGGAACAGGAGCAATGGAAAACGTTGCAGGAAAACTTAATGCCATCATGTTCAGTGATATTCTCAATGAAAAACTTTATGAGTCTGGTATTTCCCTCCAATTTGAGGGCGATCGGTTGGTTCAGATTAGACATTTACCCAAATCACACATCGAAACGAATGCAAAAGTGGTTGATGGCACCAATATTATTATGAAGTAACCCAGCCAGTCACTTGACTGAAACCTTATAGAGCATTTATGGAGAATTCTTTAAATCTATGTCCACATAAGTAATCCTCAGAATATCACTGATTTTAAAAGTTTTCTGCGTTGAAGAGTGGTTCCGTTACACACCTGAAACATGTAAGGAAAATATCTGAAACTATGCAAACATGCTCCGTGCTGTAGAACACAACAAAAGATTTGCAACTAATATTAAATCCATGTACTAAATATTTTTGTGTTAGCACTTTCAATATTTTTCTCAGCAGTAGATAATTAAAGACGCAATGATTTTTAATATCCTTCTGAGAACTTACTATTTAGGTTAAAATGCATAATATACGTCCATTTGAGCCACTATTTTTGATTAGAATTTGAGATTTTCCCAATACTTCGATGTATTGAATACTTTGGCGCTTTGCTGCATGTGATATATCTTAGTAACCACAGTATACAGGAAAAGTTACTCGTCACGCAAGTTGATTCTCGTGAATGAGCTGCTTCCAAATCAAAAATATTGGTTGTGATTATAGTAGAATATAGCGGTGTTTAAGAGACATAGGTCGATTATGGATGATGAGACAATATGGTAGATATGTCGACCAAAACATAACGTTGTTTTTAGTATATTTAGTCCGATATTGGTAGAGGCATTATTGGTTGTTTAAGGTTTGTCAGGAAACGAAGGTCGATGGTAGTACATGGATGTAAGAAGACTATATATGGTAGAGCATATGNGCAGGTTATCGACGGAATTCCGTACGTACGATCATGAGTGGAATACTTGCCATTATTTGGGAAAGAATATACACGGGTTGCCATGGAAAATTATAATACTGCTAGAATTTCCAACATAATCGACACATTGCAGTAGACTTGATAGTAAGTACAGTGTAATCATTACAGGTGACTTCAACTTTCCATTCCTAAAATGGCTACATCCAGACGCGCCCGATGAAACGGGTAGTTTTATTTTTAAC
>LQNS02277718.1:22476477-22494334 GCA_001587735.2 Parhyale hawaiensis
TTGGTCGCAAACTGCGGCACCACAGAAGACACCCAGCAGAGTGACTCCACACACGTGGGGTGACGTGAACAACGTCACCTGGACTTCTTCCGAAGACTCTCAAGGTAGGTACTCAAGGTATGACTATAGATTTCAATGCGAACCATCTAAAAATTCATATTATAGTGCAAAAATTGCGCACATTTTTCGTTTTTTTCTTTCCTGTCGATGAACAGCAAAAAATTGCAAGGTATGTATTGACTAACAGCCTTGACGTTCTTTTTATCTATCGTTTCTCAATTTTACTGACGCTCTACCACTTTAGCGTAGAGGCCCATCATTATTATTTATTTGTTGTATCCCTTGTTAAGAGGTATTGCAATCTTCGATCAAACATTGCCTCGTATTTCTATATTCAAGTTTATATCTGTAAAGTTTCATGAACCAATTATTCTCATTAGCTTTATGTAAAGCAATGCCAAGTTTCATGATAAATTTAGTCTTACATAACTTGCTAACGGGTTCGACCAAAATTCATGAATCGATCTGTAACTTCCTCTGAACAGTGTAATATAGCTCTACAACGACTTAGAGTTAAAGAAGTATATAAACATGCGTTAACTACACAGACTGGTTCAAGCTCTTGTTCTGTAGCATCGTTCTGAAGTTTAAATCCTTTCTCCAGTCTGAGCTGCAGGCCTAACACGCACGTATGAATTACCTTTTTTCATATGAACAATTAATTATCTGCAAACATAGCAAGCATCCAGTGCATAATATGTCAACAATTGAAAAAGTTGATCTTGGTAGAATTTAGTTGTATCATTCGCTGAACGCAGTCGATTTTGGTCGTGAATGGTGATTCTTACGGTTCACTACGGTAGATCATTGTTACGCAGCTAAAACCTTAATGATTGTAATTGGGTATGTATGGTTTGGGATTATAGTTGGCAATATGGTCGAAGGTTGTGACATATCTCTACCATAATGCACCCATAATGGTTAAATATGGAGGATATTTGGATAATACATAACCAAAGATTTCGTCCATAATCATAGCTGTTCTACTATAATCACAACCATTATTTCCGACTGGGTTGTAGCCTACTTTGTTCACGATGGAGAGTGTATGACAATGTATGTGTACATGATCAGCGTCGACAAGGGTGGCTATCTACAGAAGAAACGCGCTTGCACTCCGGTATTCCACTCTCAATAAACATTAAACAAGAAACGTTGTGAAAAGCGGCTCATAATGTGAATCCCTGGCGCGGTGTTAGAGGTTCTGCTGTACTGCATTGTTAAATAATTTGTAATGATCGAATATCGATTCAATCAAAAACCCTGGTAAATATAATGTGTGGGACACCCAAGATGCTGTGTTAAGGTAGAAGAGTTTAGGTTAGTTAAGAATAGGTTATGCTAAGTTTGATCAAGTTGACTTAACTTGTGGGTATGACTCAGTGCGGGTGTTTTATATGTTTTCCTCGATCGAAAACTTGGGTTTCCTATAGAGCGGGAAAAAATGTTGTTTTTAAATCAATATTTCTAAGCTTCAGTCAAAAAAGGAAGGCAAAAACACATCCGAGATTACGGTCGCGAGCGCGTAATTAGCTCAAATCTGATGAGGATTCGTTAATCGCTGAATGGTAGTCTCAGGCCGCCCAATTGCAGTTCTGAAATGCTGACTTCTTTGTTAGAAGATAGTTAATTACCGGCATGCGATCGTAATTTTTTTCTGTGACTTCCGATTGCAGGATGGATGGAAAATGTTAACTTGGAAACAAAATGCTTTTCCACCCCACAGGATGGGTAATTTTTTCGAATCAGGAAGAGCCTCAATCGAAGACTAATATGCCCAGGCACTAGCAGGTAAGTACTGTATATGCGCATCATACCTAACTCTCGGCTTCGATATGAAAAATAACTGGCCCTAAATATAAGCTAATGTAGTACAATTTGTGCACCACAGACCTATAAAATGAACTTCTCAAGATTTGTTATGACTCACGACATCGAGATGAAGAGGCTCAGGGGCTGCTGGAGCTACAATGTTATAGCGTGCGATATGGGCGCCCTGCCAGGAGATTACTCCAACTTCACAGCCATCGATGAGCTGGTAAGTCTAGACTAGATCTACGCACAATAAAGCGAGGTAGGAAATAAAATTAGCCATTTCGCTAAAATTTAGTAAAATCACGAGCTATTCAGGCAATGAAAGAACGTTTCGGACACATTCTGTCCATCATCAGCAAAAGTTTCTGAAATCAAGAAATTTGAAAGTCGGTAAGTAAGCTAAACAATTTCACAGTATACAAACTTGAAAACATTTAAAACCTAATTTACGAGGGACCTGTGACACAGAGGGGTGTTGCACTTTGCATGTCGTTCAGTTCTGGCTTATTTTTGAAAATGTACAGAGATTCTATTATGCGTAAGTTATTACTACCTTTAGCTGAAGAGAGAATTCTGAAATCGTCTGCAGTAACTGGACTATTGCACTGATAGGTATGATCACGAATGGAGGAGTGAGAATATGTACAAAAGGGGCGACCGGTCCTGGAACTAACGCCTCTATGCTCAGCGACCCTGGTTCTAAGGCTACACGTGGTAGAGCCCACATAGCGCATTCCACATTTGGAACAACAGCAGTTGTACACCTGGGACGAACGTAGAGAGTCAGGCAGGCGATCTTTATAGTGAAAGAAAGAAACAATTCTATATTTGTTGATGAGGATTGCGTTAAAATTTAAAGTAGGGAAATATTTGATGAGAAGTTCCTGAAGTTCTACCCGGAGTTTACACGATTGTGGCCAAAAAAAGGAAATAAATGCCAATATGTAAAATTTCTAGTCGCTTCCAAGTTGTTGTCCCTGAGTACTGGTTGTTTAAAAATCTATTGATTTTTTTATCTATGACCCTAGCCCGAAAGCCATTGGAAATAAAGAACTGTTTCAGAAAATTAAATTCTAAATGGAAGTTAGTGCAGCTAGAGCACACCCTCCAGGCACGGTTTAAAAGCGTCATGACACTGCTAAATTTCAGCTTATCATCACAGTAGCTGAAAAAGCTCGTACCTAATCCAGAGAAAGTAGGCGTGCGATAAACAGAAGTAACAAAGCAATTGTCATCACGATGAACGGAAGCATCTAAAACGGATGATTTGTTATTTTGTTCCATTTCACAGGTGAATTTGATATTACTGTGTTTGCCCTTGAGGTAGTCCAAAAACAAATTTACCTGACATGGATTCCTAAATAAAAGAAACGTGTCGTCAATATACCGCTTGTAGAGCATTGGCCTGAATTCAGAGGGACAACTATTGAGCCAGATTTTTTCATAGAAGCATATAGCAAAATATTTAGTGCCTATCTCACAACCTCTTACTGTCAATCAATACACGGTTGAAAATTCCAGTTCTTTCTGTCAAATATTATCCGCGATTAAAACTGCCGATCAACTTACCATGGCTTCATTCAATATTGAAAGTATTTACAAATATTCCTCTAACTGAAACTATAGATATCATAATTAGTCAACTATTCGCCAGTGCGAATGATACTTTTCTCGGGTATACCAGACCTTTCTTCAATAAATTTTTAGAACTAGCTACTAGCTGAAATTTAGCAGTGTCATGACGCTTGTAAACCGTGCCTGGAGGGTGTGCCCTAGCTTCACTAACTTGCATTTAGAATTTAACTTTCTGAATCAGCTCTTTATTTCCAATGGTTTTCAGGTTAGATAAAAAAATCAATAGGTTTTCAAACAACCAGTACTCAGGGGACAACAACTTGGAAGCGACTAGAAATTTTACATATTTGGTATTTAGTTTTTTTGGCCCACAATCGTGTAAACTCCGAGCAGAACTTCTGAAACTTCTCACCAAGTATTTCCCCACTTTAAATTTTAACGTAATCCACAGCAACAAATATAGAAGTGTTTTTTTTTCTTTCACTATAAAGATCGCCTGCCTGACTCTCTACCTTCGTCCCTGGTGTACAACTACTGTTGTTCCAAATGTGGAATGCGCTATATGGGCTGAACAACGCGTAGCCTTAGTACCAGGGTCGCCGAGCATAGAGGCGTTAGTTCCAGGACCAGTCGCCCCTTGTGTACACCTTCTGACTCCTCCATTCGTGAACATGCCTATCAGTGCACTAGTCCAGTTACTGCAAATGATTTCAAAATTCTCTCTTCAGCTAAAGTTAGTCACAACTTGCGCATAATAGAATCTTTGTACATTTTCAAAAATAAGCCAGAACTGAAAGACATGCTAAGTGCAACACCCCTCTGTGTCACAGGTCCCTCGTAAATTAGGTTTTAAATGTATTCAAGTTTGTATACTGTGAAATTGTTTAGCTTACTTATTGACTTTCAAATTTCTCGATTTCAGAAACTTTTGCTGATGATGGACAAAATGTGTCCGAAACGTTCTTTCATTGCCTGACTAGCTGGTGATTTTACTAAATTTTAGCAAAATGGCTAACTTTATTTCCTACCTCGCTTTATTGTGCGTAATTCAATTAAACATTAATGTGGTAAAGCACTGTTTAGACTAGATCTATTATGGCTAAACATAAACTTCAGATGGCTACCCATAACACTGAACGTGGTAGCCTATCAGACAGTAACTGCCTGCCCATTAGACCGTATGTAGCTGGCCATTAGAACGTTAGTGACTGCCCATTAGGCCATAAGTGGATTAAACCGTAAGTGACTGCTCATTAGACCGTAAATGGCTGCCCCTTAAACCGTAAGTGGCTGGCCATCAGTCATTTACTGCCTGCCCATTAGACCGTCAGTTGCTGCCCATTGAACCATAAGTGGCTACCTATTAGACCGTTAGTGGTTGCCTTTTAGAGTAGTTTATTGTAAAATTTCAATTGGCTGGCCTAGAGTGAAAAGTCTGCTCACAAACCCATAATCAGCTGACTGTAAAACCATAAGCAGCTGACTATCAAAGGTTGGCATTTAGCGTCAAATCGCTCACCATCTCCGACTTTGTTTTATAAGACAATAAGTTTTGATCGTAGATAATGTATGACTGACTATAAATTAAACGTGGCTTAACATAGGCCTAGATTGTTTGTGGCAGATTATAAAGCAGACGAGACCATCACAACTGCTTCAGCAGCTCTGAACAGATGTACCTAGTTATAGTTTTAGCAGCACGAGTTCTTAGCAGACCACGAAGGTCTCGCCACTATCGATCATAAACATCGACTCGCCGTAGCAAACCATACCGAATGGATCATCTTAATGAACTATAAGAAGCGGTTCACTGTAGTAGATCATAAAATTGGTTCTCCGTAGCAGACGATGACAACTGGCTTACCGTAGTAGACCACAAGAAAAAGCTTACCGTAGTAGACCACAAGAAATAGCTTACCGTAGTAGCTCTTACAAAGTGGCTCACCGTACTAAACTAGGAGTCCCCAAACTGTTGAACTCATCGGCCCCTGATAAGTTTAATGATAAACACAATAAATGTTGACTTTTCCGGTGTTGTGTAGCAATAGAGACTTCCATAAAAGTCCGATGAAACTTACACTTCCCTTTTCTCATGGAATATCCTGGTAAAATAAATTGAAATATATGTATTCTTTACTTCCATAATATGAAAAAGGGCAAAGTAAATTGTGAATGATCAAGGAAATGCGCAATCAGTATCCTGATAAGGGTAGAGAACTCTGATAACAACTCACTCGAGATGAGCCGTAACGGCCGTGGCTACAAAGAGTCCAACATGTACAGCCGATGGCAGCGCATGGTGTTAGAAAACAGGAGACAAAGAATGGGCATCAATGCAGTGCAGTTTGTTGCAGTTTGTTATGATGGTATTCCCTGGTCTTCGTATCTAATGTAACTTTAGTAATAAGCTGCCGAGCATTCACACCATGTCTCTATATGTACCTGATGCAGTGTGTATTTATTTGCTGTACTAAAACATATGCGTGTTACATACTGGGTAAAAACATAAGTTGCGTCGAAAAATGAACGTAAATTATGTGACATTTGGCAATTATTATTGAATTCACTGAAAATACGGAACATGCCATTTTATTAAAATAGTTTATAAAAATAGAAATAACGTTGACATTAGGGGCCTCTGTATTTTAACTATTACCGGCCGTGTATTCAGTGATTTTTCCATTTACTAATGATAATAATCGCATTTAGGGATTCGGAAAACCATATGTCACTATAATAAAACTGTAGAAACTAGGAAATCTTGGAATTACTTGTCCCGATAATGCTACTAAACAACGTCCGCCATGTTGCCAGCGTCAGGTGTCAGCTTTGTATACAAACGCGAAAATTAGTTGTTTTTTTTTACTATAACGAAGCCCCGTAAATTGTTTTTCGCTACAACGTAGCTCTTATTCACCTAGGTTAGGCTGCTAGGAATGGTTGCTTATATCCTACGAAAATAGATGTGAACAAATCTGCAATTACCGGAGCGTTGTCGGAGCAAGGATGCTGAGGTTTTTTTCGTTCCTACAGCTTTGTTATAGTTATTTCATTGTTGATAATTTCACAAATAGTTTTGCGCAGCCTTAAAACACTTATTATCATTACCTCCGCCAAGGAGGTTACGTTTTCGTCGGGTTTGTCTGTCTGCCTATTTGTCTCTCTGTCTGTCACCAAGATAACTCAAAAAGTTATGAACCTATTTGGACGAAATTTACAGAGATTGTTAGATGTGTTAGGTGGAACAGATGATTAACTTTTGGTGAAGAAATATCCATCCGTTTGTTTGTTTGTCTTCGTCATTTTTTCTCAATGCTATAACTCAAAAAGTTATGGATGGATTTTTATGAAATGTCCATGAGTTGTTAGGTATATAGGAAGAAGTAGATAACCGAATTTTGATAATGATCCGTTTGTTCGTTCGTTTGTTTGTCACTGTTTCTAATTTTATGCTTGTTAGCACAATAACTCAAAAAATATTAAATGGATCTTTATAAAATTCATAGGGGTTGTTAGCGATGTTGAAAGACATAAATGATCAAATTTTGGTGCAGATCGGTTTGTTCGTTTGTATGTTTGACTCGTGTTTGTCTTAAGGGTTTGTTAGCAGTATAACTCAAAAAGTTAGGAACGGATATTCAAGAAAATTGCACGAGCTGGTATTACTATCAAAAGGCACAAATGATTATAGTTTGGAGTTTATCCAAAGAAAATTATGGTTTCAGAGCCAAATTGAATTTTTTGCTGCCGTTGCCTCGCTTGGCGGAGGTATGCGCTCTCAGAGTGCTCTAGTTATCAAATGGAATTATGGCTGAGAACACCGCCGTAAATAGCCAAAATTCAGAAGCCCGTTGTGTTAACGTTGACCAAAAATAGCTAACATCAACATGAGTAAAACGTTTTGTCTAACCTCTTTGTAATAACATTCCAAGTGGGATTGAGTGCAGTCCCGCTTGTGGACTCTTGATTATGGTAATGTGTATTTCAAACTGAATATCTATTATTACCCTTGACTAGGGTCAAGTTAGGTAAGGTTGATTGATCTTCTTGACGATAATCGACCCCGTTTAGACCTCCGCGAGTGAATCGACCACTTTGAGGACTTTTGTAGTAGACTTGTTAAAATGGCTGTCTGTTGTTGATTAGATTAGGCAGCTAGTAGTAGACGGCAGGGGCCGAGACTCACTTCCCGGCCCTACATGAACTGTTACCGATAAAGCAAAAAAACTTCTAAGGGAAAGCCTGAGCCATGGAGATGATGAAGCAAGTATGATAAGTTGCGACAAATCCGCGAGGGTTCGGGACATTTAGTTAGAGTTAGTTAGAGCTAGGTGTTAGAAGGTGGTAAATCCTGGGACAGAGTTCGGAGTTGTGGAGGTCGCTGCTCCCATAGTTTGTCAAGACGACTTCTGACGGTGTTGATAGTCTATGCTCTAATAACTTCCGAAGGTTGTCTGTCTCAACCTCTCATATCGACGGACGGGAAGCAATGCTGACTGGGCGTAGTTTTTCGATTTTAATGTTAGAGTTATTTTGGAGGCAGCTATCAACGTGTTTCTATGGAGGTTGTTCAAACCATTCAAGTAGTTATATGCTTCCGTTATTAGTCCACAAAGTTGCCTTTGTTCGAAAAAGATGAGTCGAAGCGCCTTAATATCACACTAGTATGGCTTGCTACGCAGCTGGGGTATCAGTTGTTTTTTAGCTTTGCGCTCGATTTTTCTTTTTATCATCTTACAGCAAAGCACCAAACTGCGCGCGCAAAGAACCGCGTGAACAAGATCCGTGCAGAAAATTTATTAATGTTATTACCTAGATACGCGCCACAAAAAGCGCGTATATTTCACAGATATTAGTCTGCCTCTAATAATTTCTAAAGTTCTAACTGCATATCGTAGAAAACAGAAAAATTAATATATCAATATGTTAATATTTTTCACTTCGATTTGACATACAAAACATTGATATTTGATCACAGTTAAACGTATTACCGATTACGGACGCTGTGTAAATATATATTCTACGCATTTCAAGGTTTCTAGATTACGCCATACTTGGTGTAACCTATGGGAATTACACAGAACAAAAGCAATGTTCTTCAGTGTTATCTCAAATCTGTCTCATGCGCCCGAAGCGTGAAAAATAATTGTGCTTTAATTCTGACTGCAAATCTCTTAGCTATGCGTGACTTATGAGCAGTAGCAGTTAATAAAAAATGACTTTTGTTGTTCCCTCCCGAGACCGTATTTACGGTACCCTAATTCTATCCCCTATCTAATGCTGGAAAAATGCAGGGAAATTACAGAGGATAAAAGCATTGTTCCGTCGGACTAGTTTAATGCATGCGAAGGATCACAAATTAGCATTATTAAGATATACTAGACTGGAGACGTGAGAACGGAGGAAACTCCATGAGGTTATCAAACCCTCACGCAACCAGCACAGCAAGAGAAAAGAGAAAGAGAAGAATATGGAGATCAAAGAATCATTCTGTTTAAAGCTGCCAATACCCACACCAAGAAAGGCAGGGCCATCACACTATTTTAAGCATCTGGGTATAGGTAAAAATTCCCCGGAAGAAAACAGCCCCGGAAAGATAAAACGGAGGAAAAAACCCCGGTTGGAAAAAGCCCCCGCCTATCTCCTAACGTACATTTATTACTCGTACTTAGTTATTTCGGAGCAAATTATATTGAAACTTGAGTAGTCTGAGAGCGCATACCTCCGCCAAGTGAGGCAACGGTAGCAAAAAAATTCAAATTGGCTCGGAAGCCATAATTTTCTTTGCATAATATCCAAAATTTAATGATTTGTGCCTTTTGAAAGTAATAACAGCTTGCGCAATTTTCTTGAATATCCGTTCATAACTTTTTGAGTTATACTGCTAACAAACGTTAAGACAAACATGAGTCAAACATACAAACGAACCAACCGATCTGCACCAAAATTTAATCATTTATGTCTCTTAACATTACTAACAACCCCTATGAATTTCATAAAGATCCATTGATTATTTTTTTGAGTTATTATGCTAACAAGCATGAAATTAAAAACAGTGACAAACGAACGAACAAACGAATCATTCACTAAATTTGCTCATCTACTATTTTTTATATACCTAACAACTCATGTTAGTTTCATACAAACCCATTAATAACTTTTTGAGTTATAGCACTGAGAAAAATGAGGCAGACTAAGAAACAAACAAGCGGATGGACATATATTCACCAAAAGTTAATCATCTGTTTCTCCTAACATACCAAACAATCCCTGTATATTTCGTCAAAATCGGTTCATAACTTTCTTCAGTTATCTTGGTGACAGACAGACAAACACGACAAAAACATAACCTCCTTGGCGGAGGTAATAAGTTAAATTATACTATACGGCATAAACCCACCCTAATATAACAAAGCAAAGCCTTACCTAGTCTAGCTTTTTCTAAGTTAACGTAGCCTAATCTAATCATATCTAACTTAACCTAACCTATTCTGACACAACATTACCTGGAGTCTTTTAACCTAACTTAACCTGACCTAACATAACATCAGCTTACCTGAACGTTTTTGGAAACTGCAATTTAGAGAAAGCCAGGCCTCGCCCACATAGTCTTGCGTACTAATTTGAATCCTCGTGTAATAAGTTAACTATTCATATGCAAGCGATTTTTGTCTGATAGGCCCAGGAAGCAAAGAGTGTAACGAGAGGTCTCAAAAAGACTAAATAAAACTTAGTCGTGACCGCATGTAGCCAAATGACGTCACACCGACGTGTCAAAGTATTTGAAGGTCGGAACTCAGGCTTTCCTAGGTTGGGTTCCTAATCAATTCAAAAAATGTAAACAATGTTATATTTTTAACGCGAGAGAAACCATAGTAATAGGTATTGTTCAAACTGTAGCTACTTGACGACAACATTTTACCGTGATTTGTGTATGGGTGCAACTGAAGTAGCTTTCCAGTCAGGAGCGGGAGCTCAAATTAATTTAGTCGTTCAAAGTCCGAGATATGTTCAATTTAAATATGTTTTGTGAGGAGCACTGTAACTGGATATGAATTGTAAATGAGCCTTCACTTTGAAGAAGATTTGGCGCTGGCTATACTGGCCCAGATTTTTCTACAAGTGCTGTGAAAGTTTCTATCAGCATACACTGCAATTTTCTATTGACAATTGTTAATTGTTCTATTAGTTTATATTCTCTTCGTTCGTTGATTTGATTACGGAGGACATCCCGGTTTTTGAAAACCTTTTTCATTCGTGGGCCGATTCTTCTGAAATTTGCACGGCTTATGTATTTCTGGAATAGAAACACATTATTCAGGAATAACTTTTTTTGCTTTAGGCCTTGGTTTTTGAGATAATGGGGATTTTCCATTTTCAGTTCCATTTTCTTTTGATATGCGATTTTTGATCGCAAACTGAAATTTGCGAAAGGAGCAAAATTTTCGGTTTTTATAGCTGCGATAAAAAATATGGAAGGGCAAAAAGGGAAAAATCCGCCTCCATAGTTTTGTCAGGAATGTTTCAAGGAGTCCAAAACTGTCTTTATTTTTTTTTTCTTTTTTCTAGCGTGAAAACTCATTTTCTATGTGGAAAACTCACATTTTACACGATAGGCATAAACGTAATATATATATTCCATATTATCTCCATAACTAAGCCCAAAATAAGAAAAGTTGGGTATGCAGAACGTGTTTCTTTTTTTCAAGAATTCATATTGTATATTGCGCAACTTTCTGAACAAACTGTAGACAAATGAAGAAGTTATCACCAATTTCACCTCCCTGCCCTCTCTTTGGGGGTTAATAGTGCCCGTAACACCATGATAGTTTGGGACACACTTTCTCACTACCTGAGGATCCTTTTTCAGCAAAAAAATAATAAAATTTATAATTCTGACCAAAATCGCTGGGATGCGCCCCTTAAGGGATGAAATTCGTAATTGAAGACGATTTTCCAGGCGCAATTGATTAAAATACTCATAAATAGGCTGCTCAGCCGGAGTGTGCGTCCATCTTAACGTCAGTTATGACGCTTTCGCTTCCTGGATGCCTAACCCGATATACAGATTTTTGGACTAAGAACAAGTTCAAAATGTAAAGATTGGGCTCCTGACGTGTTTTAACATTTGTTGTTAAATATGTAGATCTGGATTTTAGGCTTTCCCAAATTTTTAAAAGAGATATCTTGAAAACTAGTAAAATGCAAATTATTAATAAGTGTCTTACAATCTCAAATTGAGGAAAGGGTAGCGTGGCAAAATTCCCTATTGTTCAAAGTTATCTTTTACGATCTGATCTCTCGGAATCAAGTCTAATAAATATTCATAGATCAATTGTCCCGAGAATAATTATCACTGGTCTGGTTAATCGAAATGAAGGGAGTATGTTAAATGATGTGGCACGAGCGGAGGCACGATTCAACAAGGGTTGCGGCGCAGCAGAGGGTAAATAACAACAATAAATCAAATACCTATCACTATATTCACTCATCTATAACGCCTGGTACACAAATATTCCTGGGACTTAAAACACACATAAAATGCATTGTCCTGCGCGTAGATACAAGGAACACACTAAGCACTCCTACCGCTTTCTACACTCCCCATCGGAATGCTAAGCCACACTATCATGACACATTCAGATACTTAACTTATAGAGTGAGATGTGGCTGTAGAATTCGATCCGGCTTCTCCCCTCTGGCCCTCACAAATACAGGTCGGACGGCTCGTCTGGTCGCACAGGTTCTTCGGACACGACTGGCTACCCCTACAGGCCGTCCTAAGAGTAAATACCCGGCGATTTGTGCGAAAGTAAACAGTCAGCCAATCTGTAGCCCAGACACTTTTGACCCTCGCAGCCCTCGGTTTGTGTTTCTCTAGCCGACTATTTTGCCGTCTAATTAACTAACCGTGACACCAATCTCCACGATTTATATATCAAATTATAGACCTTAAGATAATACATTTATTGAATGATCTTCCCCGCTCCTCCTCGCGTAACCTGACTTCACCTACCAACCTGGTCTCACATAACCTACCCTCACCTAGCCTAACCTTGGCTAGCCCAACCTAACATCACCTAACCTAATCTCACTTAACCTAATTTCACCTTACCACACCTCACCTAACCTCACCTTACATAAGCTCACATGACCTAAGTTCACCTAACCTGAGCTCACCTAACTAAATCTAACTTAACTTGACTTCACATAACCTATTTCTATTTCAGAGGTTCTGGCAACCCACGTTAGCGCATTCAAGAACTAGGGCAAATTTAGCCTAGCACGATAACGCTTAGTTTACTTAAGTATGCTGTATTCAAATAAATAAACAGAGCTCTCAAATATAGCCTGAAGAGTATGCGGTTTTTTTTTTCCTAGTGGAGCTTTTTTCCGGTGGATTTTTCCTCCCGGGATTTTTTTCCTACAAGGAACGAACGAGATTTCTGGATTGTACGGCATCGTACCGGTTCCAGGACAAACTCATGGAGAGCACGCGTACGCCGAGTATGCCGCGCCCGAATAAAGGGGTCCACAAGAAAAACCGCCAGTTGATGACAAGGGCAATTATATATTTGTTACGCCTTGTGATCTGGTGCATTGTCGTAGAGTTGCTGGGGTCTGCTTTCTGTATAAAATATATAGTGGAAATTTTACTAGCGCTTCAGGGGCACCCAACCTATACCGGCGCGATATAGGCAGTGTGCCCTGAAGCGCTAGTAAAACTTCTACTATATATTTTATACAGAAAGCAGACCCCACCAACTCTGCGACAGTGCACCAGAACACAAGGCACAAACCAACCAGCATGAACGTATATCGACGAACCACTCTGCCAAGCAAACTCAGATGACAATAATTAGCAGCAAAACCCCAGACTAAGGAGCAGTAGGTATTCTAAAAAAAAGGAGGACTTAGCAATTACAGCAGCGACGCGTCAGCTCTACTAAACCTAGCACCCTTCAAGCACGTCGCATCAGACCGATTACCAAGTCATTAACCACAAGAAGTAACACACCATCCAGTATGAGCGCAGGGAAAGGAGGTCTCACTATACGCATCCCAGGCACGAGTATGGTTTTAATCTTCCCTGTATTTAACCTCATCCCTTAGCTAGAACACCATGGATCAATCACTTCTAAATCACGCTGAATGGATTCTGAAACTTCCAACCTACTATTAGGATTTTCGCTAGCAGCCAGCAAAGTAACCTCATCAGCGTAACCAACAAGATCAAACAAATACACTTTATATACGATGAACAAAAAGGGCTCAGGACACTACCCTGTGGGACACCAGATACCACACCCAAAAACTCGCTATTCTTCCCATCAGCAACTACACATTCGCGTCTACTAGACAAATCGAACCAAACCATCAACGCTCATGAATCTTAGCTTGTGGAGCAACCCAAGGTGATTCACGCGATCAAAAGCATCACTGAAGTCAAGCTGGACCAACTTTGCCTCCTGACCCCTATCAAGTGCCAACTGCAAGACATAAGAAACGTAAAGCAGAGTATCACAAGTTCCCAAGCCCTTACGAAAACCATACTGTGGCGGAAGAAGGACACCCTGCTTCTCAAGAAAGGTACCCAACCTCGAAGCAACCAATTTTTCGCAAACTTTCGACAAAACAGGTGTGATCGAGATGGATCTTTAGTCGGAAGTTCGAGATAAGACAGAGTACTTCAGAGCAGGCGTCACATGAGCGACACGCCAGCATTCCGGAAAAGTACCTAGCCGTAACATTCGACTGAACACAGAGGCGAGCGGGGCTGCAAGTACACCAGCCACCCTCCGAAGAAAGAGAGCAAACATACCCGATGGATCAGTGCCCTCATAGGGGTCCAGGTCAAGAAAAAGGCGGTGCACTTTAGAAAATCTGAAAGCAAAACCGGAGAACTTCGGCTCAGGGTCACACGCTAAGGGAATGCACACCCGGTCCCGGCTCTGCTTCCCATCGAAGCAGCGCAACAAAAGGTTTGACTTGCCAGCAGGGTCCACAACAATGTTACCGCCAGCACCAATGAAAGGGGGGATAGAAGAGCTTGCACCAAGCACAAAGCTCTTCAATGTGGACCACCGCTTATGAGCGCTAACAGACGAAGCTAATAACACCCTGGACCTCTGATTATGCTCTCTCTCAGCTGCCTCATAAGTAGCCCAAGGCTGACGCTGCAGATCCCTGAAACGCTAGTGCGCCAGCGGGCATATGCCTCCCGCTTCAAATGGTGTGCCCTCCTACAGGAATTATACAACTGGGGATCATCGCCTGTCCTGGCCGTAATGAAGCTGAAAGTCAGGCAGTGAAGCTTCTACCTAAGACCTGCTAGCAGAAGCAGCTTAAATTTGAACTTAACACCTTCTCCTACTGATCCCTCTTCAGAACGTATCGAGGAAATCCCTAATTTCCCCTGTTATAGTATAATTCTGCTTATTCCTCCCTCTTTTCCTTTCTCTGTTCGTTCGTTCATGCATTAGTTCGACCGTTACGCTGTCGGTACTAGATAGGGGAAAATTAGGGTATCTTGAATGACCAGCTTGGTAGAAAAGAACAGGAGTCACGTTTTTTAAAAAAGCTACTACTTGCAGATCTTAGCTAGATTTGCTGCTAATCCTGGAACATACTCTGGCGCTTCGTATGCATGAAGCGTGCCTGAGACATAACTGAAAAACAATGTATCTGTTTCCCTTAATTTTCGCAGGTTTCAGCTTAATGAAGCTCTCTTCCAGGTGTTCAGACTTCATGGTACGGAATCATCGAAGTTTTGCACAGGTGGAGCTAGACTTAGAAGTTTCTGTATCCCGTCTTTGAACGTATAATAATACGAAATCGTACCGACTGAATCACAACTTTTCGAACGAAATTACTAATGAAATGGCTGGCTATGTTCAATTGTTAATTATTAGCTGCGTACTTACAAAGAAATACAGAAATGAGACCGCTATATGAAAGAAAAGTATCGGGACAATGGTAGGAAAGAGAAAACAGCTATGTCAAAGAAATGTAGCAAAAAAATGGAAAGTAAGAGAAAACAAGCAATATTTTACAAAAACCATTTACTGATTAATCGGTCAGATGTGTGCGTTAGTATTTACTGCATATTTAACTCATACATCAATAAAAAAACATTAGAAAACTCTGAGAGTGAAGACTTCCAATAAGTAATGCAATGCTAACGAGAGTTTTAAATTAGTTCTGAAACCAGGATTTCCTTTTGATCATAATCAGATTCTGGTAATTTGTACCTCTCAACAATAATGACAGTTCCTGTCATTTTCTTGAAGGTAAACTCCTGATCAAAAGTGTAACACCATTTGAAAATGTAAAACACTAACTTTTTTGTGATAAATAAACTTCTTCGACTAGGGTTCACTAATTCCTAAAGGTAAAAGGTGAGAAAAACGAAAAATACCTGCTGTAACAATTCCTTAAGAAATGTACATTTTTGTCAATGAGGTTTTCAGTTGATCAAAATTATAAGACCACAAACAGAAATCGTAGGTAACTTTTTGACAAGGACGTTGAGGTGAGTAAAGTTTGAACTTAGTAATGAGTACAGTCTCCATTCTTTTTGATAACCTTAAATTCTTTGTGGCATGCCAGAAATGCGGTTTTAAACGAGGGTTGGAGATGTAAATTAATTCCATAACTGAAACCAATAAACACAAGGAATAACTAGTGATTTATTTTCACTTTGCGGAATTGCACAAATTCTCAAATCAGAAAACTTCAAAACGCAAACAATCTCTAAAGCTTTCAAATGTAAAATGGCTAAGGTTCGAAACAGCTACCAAAACAGTTGAAAATAAAGTTGCAAATGAACTGCGCACACTATTAATAAAGTTTCAAATGTAGAAAAGTTTAATTTAGAAACAACTACGGTACTAAAACGCCGTATGAGAGAAAAGTTTCGCCAATGAACAGCGGAAACTACTAATAAGGCATCAAAAGTTGAAAGGTTGAATTTCGGAAGAACCACTATAATTCTATAATGAAATTGAGTAAAGTTTTACAAATAACCGTCAGAAACTATTTATAAAAAAAATGATCTTATTGCTCAGTATAGGATTAAAGTTGAGCACTGCAGAGGACAAGAATAGAACTAACGTCGAAGTAACATGTGCAGTGCATAAACAATGTAAAAAAAATTCAATGAAACACGACCGCTTTGTGACGCTAACAACAACGCCAACCCCCAGTGAAGAGCGGTAAACTACAGCAGAAGTTACCGCTGCAGGGGCATCCGCGTTCCCAAGTGTTGGATCCAGCACTGGCGAATAATGGCGCCGGAACAGCACGTCACTAGAGAGCAACGCGTCTGAAGAAATCACAACACCTGAACTTGAGGTGGCACGCACTACAAATTAAATAAGGGGTCATTCACTATTATTTATCATACTAGTGGACCCGTGCGTGAAAAATTCACGCAATAACCTATACGTTTGCCTAATGCCTCTAGGCCGGTGCAGAATCTCCTCTTCTCTTATTTGCTTCTTAATTTTCTTCTCTTCTTCATTGATCCTTTGTCGTGCTGTCATCCTTAGGTCTTCTATATAGACAGGCAGAAGTAACATTTCGAGTACAACACTTCAACAAACTTAAACAAAATACCAACTTATATGCAATGTGTTCGGTCCGTAGCAAAGATATCGTTGATACCGTCTTTCCACCTCAAATATCTGCTTCATTTGAGGTGCTCAAATTTTGACCTATGAAGAGAAAACTGCTTTGTCAGAGGAAAACTGTATGCTAAAAGAAATAATTGTCAACTATTCGTGAAAATTTATGTTTCGTCGGTTTCGTTGGCAATTGCATCAAAGTGGGAAGAATAGCTGATGCAACGAAATCATCTGTGAGAAGAAACTACGAATCAAGAAGCATGAGAGTGCCAACGGAAGCTTCAGACATCTTCAGTGCTACGATTTCAACTTCGGCAGTGCAAGAAATGGATTCAAACATAAGGTCGCCCTATACTTTGCTGTAGATTCGATGTATGGAGAAGCTAATACTCGTACAAATCAAACTAAGCCTGCGATGTCTTCATTGTTGGAATTTCATCTGTCCCTATTTAAGATACATTTGCCATCTTCTGCAACCCGGCCTATTTTCTGCCTATCACTTTCAATGGAGCTTGAGAGGAACACCAGAGCCTCCAACCTGGGCTAATATCCGCCTATATATTTCGTTAAGAGCGTGACACCAAACTTACACTAATATATATATATATATATATATATATACATGTTCGGTTAAAAACCACGCCATATTTCTTTGTTGAAATATCTTTATTATATTTCTCAAGACATCGAATCTTTAAAATTGTTGTCCGTTCTGTGCGATGGAGGAGCTGGCCAAAGTTGAGGGAGTTAATTTCTTCGCAACGCGTTTCAACCATTGCACA
>LQNS02277718.1:22494864-22506698 GCA_001587735.2 Parhyale hawaiensis
TAAAGATTCGATGTCTTGAGAAATATAATAAAGATATTTTAACAAAGAAATATGGCGTGGTTTTTAACCGAACATGTATAAAAGAAGGGTTGCTTCCCAATTATACAAATATATATATATATATATATATATATATATATATATATATAAACACACGACGGTCATTCTTAGTATTAGATGAAAATGCACTTTATTTAAAACCGTTCCTTGAGAAGCTCAAAATTTAAAATGAGCAAAATTAAATTGTGAGAGCAGGAAACTGTGGAAACGTTATAATAAATAATTTACAAAACTGTCAATAACTTTAATTGGATATTTAAAGTTCATATGCAAGAAAAATAGGGTCTGAAGGCCCTTATTGAAGACACAAGGTTAAAACAAGATTAGGGACCCCACCCCAAAGCACCGATACGCATAAGCTATCACACACACACACCCTCAACTTGTGGCTGCAGACAACAGAACGTAGGCCAAGATGGCGGAACAGATGAAAGAATGACGCAGCAACACGCGAAGAAATGCTACATGGCAACGCAAGATGGCGATAGGCCCCCGTGAGCCGTGCCCCGTGAGGCCCCCGTGAGGAAAATATTTTCTATGTGCACACAGCTCGTAGACGGGACAACAACTTGCTTAGAAATCATATAAATGATGAAATTTCTAGAAAATCTCACCTTTAGCGAAATACTGCCACGTGGTGATACTTTTTTGTGTGAAAGTAAAGTGACTAACAAGCATGAGGGAATCAGGGGTTACGACAGAAAAGTAAATTTATGATTGGAGTGGAAGAATAACTTCCTAACTTAATGCTGGAGAAGCAAGAATAAAGAGACGTAACCATCTCTTTAAATTTGGAGCAACCGTAACCACTTCTGTTTGTACAAAGGGAAGTAATAATGATCGACGGACGGACAGAAGCTTCCAAACTTATATAGGCAAATAGGACAAAAGAAGAGTTAGAAGAAGAGTCACTTATATCACCACACATCCTCTCGCTGGATCAACGCGATCCAGAATGTCGTGACGGTGGTCCGTATGCTAAATAGGTACTAGACTACAAATTAGCACTATGCACTGCAGGCCCATCACTCAGTGAATCGTGATGCGAGATGTCGAGGGTCACGATGTGAAGCGTGATGTCTAACATCATTCTGCGAAGCGAGACGTGGTGTCTAGCTTCACGTCGTGAAACGTGACGTCCAGCATCACGCACGTCCTCGTAGTGCGACACTAAGCGCTACAGTTCATAGTAGCTACTTCGAAGTAAAGTACCCAAAATTTAATGAACTCTCAACCCAGGTAAGTTTCAAGCGAAAATTAATTTTCCTGTGTCAATTTTGAAATATGTAATTTTCAGTGAGGGCAAATGCTGATATACCGTCCTGTAATAATAGAGCGTTTGAATAATTAGCTTGAATATAGCATTTAGGCTTCGAATACATATATTCACACCAGACTGGCGACGTAGGAACGGAGAAACTCCATCAGGTGAACAAACCCCCACGCAACCAGTCCAGCGGGTGGAGAAAACAAAAGCATGACAAAAAAAGAAGATCCCAGATCGTTTAAAGTTGCCAATACCAGCACCAGCAAAGACAGAGCCATCAAGACCATTCTAAACATCCACACACGATGGAAAAAAACGAACGGGAATACTGGCCCGTACGGCATCGTAACGGTTCTAATGCAAACTCATGAAGAGCACTAGTCCGCCGAGTATACCTCACCCGAACAAATGGGATCCGTAAGAAACTCAGACAGTGGATGACTGGGGCAGTTATATATATATATATATATAGTTATATAGAAGCATAAAACTCTATATACTTTCGCTAATGGCAGAGTGGGTTATATAAAGCTTCACAAGTGCCAATAAGTTGTCTCCATTGTTTGAAAAAGGTATAGCGGTATTATTCCCGTTTGTTACCGGGTTTTCCTAACTGTTTTAAGCATACTCATCGTACTCTACGTGAAATTCTAAGATAAAAGTAATGACATCGATTTCTTGTGCAAATCAACCATTTTCGAGAAATAGACGAGACCAAACTTGACCTTACCTAAAGTCCTAACCGTCCGAAGTTTAGGGACTACGGACTACTATCACTTCGCTCGCAGACGACATTACTACCGAAACTTAAAGGCGTTATATTTCGGAATCTTATCATTTGCCCAAAAAATGGTATTCGTTAAAAACGCCTTAAAATACGCTTTTCTACTTATTATATATGTTGTAAATATATTGAAAACTTTAGTCGAACCTAAAGTAGAAAAATACCAATTTTTTAGGTACAATTGAAAACAATTTACCGAACAAAACCAAATCCTGTTTAAAATAATGTTGTTTAAGAATAAAGATCTCGACTCCTGTCATCGAGACATTTTTACTATTCTTCACCGTCAAGGTGGTAGGTAGGAAGGAAGGATCTTTTATTCTTGCTGATGGTTCTCTCCATGCAGGGCGATTGATAATGATATAAATTCCTCCAGTTTTGCATGGTTTGGTAGGGTAGGTTAGGTCAGGGAAGGATAGTTATAACCATAAATTCCCTAAAACATTTATTTTCTGTATTACGTACGTTCCTACTTTCAACATGGCAACCGTGCTGCCAGTATCATTGTATTATATGACTCATTTATTTCTCGAAGACAGTAATTGGCACAAAAAAATTAAGGTCCTTACTTTTACCTTAGAATTTCCGTAGATTATGATGAGCATACGAAAAACATTATTTTGGACCCGATAATAAACGGAATATTTACCGCCATAGCATATAGAGTGCAGCGAATACAGTATAGTGTTTTACTATATACAGTATACTTACGTCTATATATTCGAAGCCAGAAAACCGTCGGAAATTAACTAGTGTAGAGCGCATTAATATTATTGGTTTCCCAAGTCGGTGCCCTGGGGTAGGTACCATCGGAGACACAATTAGGGTCAACCCACGTAAATTTTGGAAACAGATTTATGAAATATTTGAGCAGGAAATGTTTAAGATGGATTAAATTGTTTCAATACTACGATACATGTAATTTTTTATTTTATTTTTCTTACAACGTGTTTTCTTTCAATTATGGTTTTCGATGCTTATTCTTATTTTCAAGTCAGTTTCTGGCGGTTTGTCCTATTTCTTCAGTTTTAACTTTTATCGTTTATATAAATACTATCGACCGCCAAAAACCGATCGCATATTCTAAATTAGTACATTGAAAAATACGGCAATCGAAAGGAAACAGAATATAAACTAGATACGTTATTTGCAAAATCTCTAATGTGCTTATAATATTAAAAACTTATCATGAATGCATGTAATGTAATGTCAATTGTGTTATGTATATATAGTATGTTCACATTTATTTCAGAAGGATGTCTTCTGATTCTGATGTCTCCGAAAGTGGCAATGACGAACTATCTTTTGCAATCAAGTTGCGTAAATACCCAATAGTTCATTGCAAATCGTCCCTTCCCCGCGACCTTGAAAGAATAGAGAGACGCGTGGAAAGCTCTTGGAGAGGCTCTTCAGATACCTGTGGTGAAATACGAAGAAAAATTCAGAACATGACAGCGAAGACAAAACAAGTGTATTCTAAATATGTTTCAGGCAACAAACCTATTAAAGAGAAATCCTGGCAAAAAAAAAGCCAAAAATTAACTGGATACAAATGAAACAAACCCTGTATTTCATGGAGTACCCGGAGCTGTATGTAGCGCTGGTTCCCGAACGCAAAACCCTACACATGAAGAACGGCCATCAACATCTTGGGCCTCTACACCTCAAGAATCGTCAACTTCTCGGTCATGTGTTTCCTCAATTCCTTCCTCAAAACGGAAATACAAATATGTGACCCAAGAAGAAGAAGAAATGAGTATCACGCAGTTACAGAAAACATATTTATTGGACAGTATTGAAGAGTCACGTACTCGTCTTGAAATGTATCGCAGGGTGAGTGAATCAAGAAAAACTGTCAACCAAGAAACACAGACACAGGAATCATCAAACAATAAAGAGTCAGAGATCACAAAGTCCATTGAGTGTATAACGTGCTGTGGTTTCAATGTCAGTATGGGAGATGAGGATGTTCCTCAAATGCCATTAGGACCTCTGAACCCAACTCAGAATATCATTACGTTCATTAACGAATTCACACCAGAAGATTGAAAAACACTATAACATATTTTCAGCATTCCGAAACGAGTTTTTTTGTATGTATGTATTGCACTACTTTTACATACCTATAGTTTCAATGAGTTACGTGTAATTTGTGTTACCGATAAATTATTTTCATATTCCATTTATTCTACAGTATTATGTGTATCAACCACGTATTTTTGTACTTAAGTATGCATTTCATATGAATGAAAATCATAATTGTGAATATAAACTGTGCTATATTGATTAAACCTTTTCGTTAAAAAATCAAATTTAATATATATAACCTAACTATTTTTATTTAGTGGCAATTACTACGATTCATATTAAACTCCGTCGGTGTGCTTAGGAAGTAAAACAAAGTTTCGAATGGTATATATAATATATTTAATTGTAAATATTACAATTTAAGCTTATTTTAGTATAAAAGAAATGGCCAAAGCTACGCCAAACATAATTTATTACAAAATACGTGATAATATAGAACATTTCGGTTCCAACATGAACCATCTTCAGCTAATAAAACTGATCTGAAATAAGACAAACAATATAGTACACCAAGTGGCAAATCAATGAAGGTAAAAGAAAGGAAAATAGCTTATTAGGCTTAAGCTTATTTATTACAATTTAACCTATAGATTACTGGCAATCCATCTTCGACGGGCTTGGTCAGCAGCACGAATATGCTGAGGATGGACATCTATTTCTGGTGGGAATATGGCCACATTGTCATCATCCTCAAAGGGCTGTAGATTAAATACACCGTCCTGTAACACTTTACCCACATTTTGAAGGATTGCTGTTGACAGGACAACAGCCGGCACTCTATCAAATTCTAGGCGAATAGGATGGGCCAAGATGGGGAAACGCCTCTTCCACTGTCCAATCACTCTCTCAATAAAGACTCGTTCGCGCTTAAACATTGCGTTGTATGCCCTTTCTCTGTCATTTTCACTGTCAGGATATGGAACCATAAGATACCTAGCAATACCATAGCCAGAGTCACCAAGCAAAAGTGCCGATCCATTTTCGTTTTCTTGCTCTAAGATATGCTTAGCCTCTGAATTTGCAAACACCCGGACGTTGTGTGTGTATCCTGGCCAGCTAACATCTACTGCTGTAAATTGTTCCCTTGCATCACATATTAAAAGGGCGTTCATAGCATGAATACTAACCAATATTCTTGTTTAAGCTTGGCACTAAAGCTGCATTTACACGGAGGGCGAGTTCCCCGGGGGAACGCCCCTCTCTCCCTCCCCGCCTCTCTAAATAATCCCTAAACCCCCCCTCAACTGCCTCCCTCCCGTTCCCCTGGGTGTTCTTGCTGGCCCCCTTGATGTTGGAAAACTCACGGGTGTCAGAGCGCTACTGGTGGTCGTAAGTGTGGGATGTATCTCTCAGCTGCTCTCTCATCATGTTCTCTTGCGTAATGACAATTCTAGAAGTTTCTCCTAATCAATAAAAATTTCCTAAGGCTTAAGTTTTAACATAGATCAATTTAGTAGAAGCAGGGGAGGTGCTGTGAAATTTGAAAATACATATTAATTCCAACCCATTTTGAAATTCTTTCGAACTAAATCTTATGTAAGTTTAGGAATATTTTTCTCGCATTCGAATCTTAATTCATGGATAATATTGCTGCAACTGCCTCATTCATTTCTCTTGTCTAAATAATCCTTCTATCAAACTCTTCATGGTTTCCTTACCTCCTTTAATTCTAACAGAGAAGTAATGCTACTATGCTCGTAAAATCAAATACTTAAACTAATGTGGGGTGAACTGAAAAATATTACCGCGAATACCTTTCAAAATTCTTCCAAATTTAATCTTCTATAGTTTAAAAAATATTCCTCGCTTTTGAATCTTAATTCCCGGATAATATTGATGGAAGTGTCTCATTTATTCGGTTTAAATAATCCTTGTACAAAATTCTTCATGATTACCCTTTCTCCTTTTTATTCGTATCAGAGAAATAATGCTAGCTAAGTCAATATTATCAGTATCACGAGTGCAAATATCAAAGACATTTTTTTTTTTCAAAGCATCAACATATTTCTGATCGAACTGGGCAGCATATCGCTCATTGTGTAACAAAATTTTTTTATCATTTTCTTCTACAGTATTATGTGTATCAACCACGTATTTTTGTACTTAAGTATGCATTTCATATGCATTTCTACAGTATTATGTGTATCAACCACGTATTTTTGTACTTAAGTACCCGGAGTACCCGGAGTACTTAAGTGATAATATAGAACATTTCGGTTCCAACATGAACCATCTTCAGCTAATAAAACTGATCTGAAATAAGACAAACAATATGCTGATAATAATTAGAAAAAACTTGAAGATCATGTTAAACGAATGATCATGCTAATTCAACAGAACTTATTTTAAATTGAAAACTTTTTCTTTAGTTCTGGTATTTATGATGCGTTGAAGATAGCCTTTACTTCAACACTTTCAAAGTTTGTCTAGTCGCACGAAATATATTTTCTTTGAAAAAATGTCTTTAATATCTTCACTTGTGATACTGATGATATAAAAGCAACGTTTCCAAAGATGAAAGCTATTAGCTAAGTCAAATGCCGCAATCTTCTCACAATCTCGTGGTTACTGCCATGGGTGACTCACCCTCCGTCTAAATGCAAGTGGGGAAGCCTGAGCGGGTGCGAGGGGTAGAGTAGAGGCGTCACCCCGGGAAACGCACCCTCCGTGTAAATGCAGCTTAAGCTCGCTACCGGTTAGGCACATAAGAGGTACATCTGACATCACGAAGAAGACTTTTGAAGTTGAGGAGGGCATTTATTGTAGTTGTAGTCACTTTAGACCTATTCTGTACTCTGATGTTATTCAAGACAGAAAATTTGCTCTTAGCATCAGCCGATGAATGTGGTAGCGAGAGGAGCTATAACATGAAGTTTGAAAGAATAGGGTAATGAGCTTCGCATGCACATTTTACCTTGGAAACTTCACATCAAAATTCTTCTGGCGTGGTAGCATCTGCTATGGGAACAGTCGGTTGGACACTAAGTTCTCTCCATTCTCTGTTAAGAGCTTCTAACTGATATTTTGTGATATATTCACTACAATATCACAGCAACCGAACACTCCATTGTCAACGGTTAACTGCAGTTTGTTAACCGTGCACTGGCAGCATTACTAGGCGGGGTTGTTTTGAACCAGTTTTATACGAGTTCACAACGGGAATAAAACTGCTTCACATTCAACTCCAATCAGAAGGAAGCTATGGTGGTAGCACAGATTGGTTGCATAGTTTGAACAAGGTACTCGATACGATGATCTACAACAGAATAATTTTAAAAATTGTTATATGTTACGATGTTAAGTTTACACTTAATTAATAAATTCTTGCAAGAGACTGCGAAAATAAAAAAGACCAGATTTTCGTAGCGGCATACCAAATGTACTCCAGCATGAAAAGTTTGGCAAGCCTGCATGCAAGGAGCTTGCATAGCACAGTGCATATCTATACTTCTGAGTCAGAGCTCCGCCATTAGAACATCTTTCGATCGGGGTGGAGGGATGGCCTCGCTTCGAAGGGAGAGAGAAAGACCCGGCAGGGGTTTAGCATCTACCATCAGGGAAGTTTCCCCGCAGATTTTGGGAATTTGATTGCATCTATGAATTTTCAGACCAATTTGAGTAAATTTACAATGTCTAAGGGTCAACAACTACACAAAAAATGAACTGTTACTTCGTACATTGAAGTAAACATATATTTCTTTTGTTTGTATTCTTCTAGAACTATCCCTGGAATTTCCTCGAGATTTGGGAAATTTTAGAAATCCCATTTGGGCAATTTGAGTAAATTTCTTCAGAAATCTTCAGTATACTAGAGATCTTCTTACGGGTAGGTGTGTGCGCGTGCGAGCCCAACACCACTCTGTAATCTGGAGCTATGCATGCTTCATTTGAAGTCGCCATGCACGCTGTATGTGTTTGATGTGTGCATCAAAATAGGATGAAAACTTAAGATTACGGCAAAAAGTTGAATTACCAATCTCATCGAATAAGTGTTGCTGAATTTCGAAGCGACGTGCAGCTGGCAGCTCAACTAGCTCTCTCTTGGGCCTTCTCCACCCCTTCGCAGCGAGGAGAGATTTTCAGTTGTGATGCTGCCGGCCACTTGCTCCCTCCCCCTATATTTACTCCAAGGATGATGCATGAGTTCATGCCAAGTTCCAACATGCTGATAATTCGCTAGCGACGCTCACTGCGGCCTCCGAGGTCGCTTTTCGCTGGGTTCACGCACTCAGAGCGTGAGTGCATGCAACAATTGCAGCCAGTGTATCACTCCTCTTAAGAATAACATAGGAAAAAATAGAACGCCCCGTGCTGCACACGACTTCCCCTCAGTGGAGGCAAATTCGCTCCGGTGGAGAAAAATTAAACGCCATGGTTTTTTTTATGGCCAGCTAGGTCGAGTTTTTTGGCATGGGTCACATCTAGGTCAACCCACCAAACTCCCTACAAAAAAATTATGAAGATTGATCTACTCCTTCGACTACTTTTTTGGGTGGAGAGATAAGTAAAAATATATATATTTACGAAGATATTTGCATACAAATATATATACATAAATATTCAACGAGAACATTATAACTTCTCTCACTTCGTTGTCATTGTCATGGCGTTCGAAGTTTTGTGACACGTGGCAGTGATAATTAGTACAATTAGTTCATACGTCCCTCATCGTAACGCGTTCAATCACGAAAAGGAACACGAGCTGTGCGTCAACTTTTTTTGTCTCTGTCCACACGTAGAAGTGCCCTTAATTCATTCAGTTATGATACCGTTTCTTTACATATTCGCTTATATTTCGCGTCCGTTTGAAGTCACATTCGTATCGCATAATCTTATAGACTGATTGGAAAAATCGACAGAAGAGAACTCAGCGCAATGCAATCAGTTGGACTACCAAATCAAGATGGCATCCGTGTTCATACAACATAATTATTAAGGTTTCCTAGTTTTCTTCTCTTAAATGGGAGTAATATACAGTGATTCTGATCATTAACGTGAAGATAAAAAAGTTTTTTTTTTATCGACTTGTCTATGATCTGTGAAAGCTGCGGAGGTTAAATTTGGCATTTATAAGTTCTGTTTGCTGAATTTGAATGACGAAGCGCGTTCAAAAAAGGGCCATGCTACATTCTTCAGTTTACTGCGTTTGCTGCAGCTGCTTCTCTCAAATCAGCGCGCTGCGTCCATAAGTTTGAGTGAAAGTGTTACGAGCGACATGTGAACACTGCTTAATATATTGCTTTTATAGCTCTCATTGCTGGTATTGTACTTATTGCACTTGTTGCATTTATTGCACTAACGCCGAAAACTGCAATAAATCCGAGCTCTAGTAATAAGGCACTCCCAACCTCTCTGTTTGCTGCCTCAGGAGCAGATTATCGAGTTTTAGCTAGTTGATAATCGTCATACAGATAATTGATGTGTTCAATATTATCCAAACCCGCCCGTGGAAATATCCCTTTCCAAGAGAGCTTCGACTTGTTCCACCTCGTTGTCCAAGTGCTGGGATTTGAAAATAGAAACTAGAGCACTCTGAGAGCGCATACCTCCCCAAAGCGAGGCAACGTAGTAAAAAATTTAAATTTACTCTGCAACCCTGAATTTAATTGTATCAACTGCAGAATCTGATCTTTTGTACCTTTTGATAGAAATGGCAGTTTGTGCAATTTTCTTGAAGATCCGTTCTTAAATTTTTGAGTTATGCTGCTAACAAACGTCATGACAAACATGAGTCAAACATTCAAATAAACAAACCGATCAGCACCAAAATTTGATCATTTATATCTTTTAGCATTACTAATAACCCATATAAATTTCATAAAGATCCATTTATTATTTTTTATTTATTGTGCTAGCAAGCATATAATTAAAAACAGTGACAAACGAACGAACAAACGGATCATTGCCGATTTTTTATTTACTCTTCGTTATATACCTAACAACTCATGTGAATTTCATAAAAATCCCTCCATAACATTTTGAGTTTTGGCATTTAGAAAAATGAGGCAGACAAACAAGTAAGCAAACGGATTAACGGATCTTTACCAAAAGTTGATCATCTATTCTTCCTAACATGCCTAACAACCCCTGCAAATTTCGTCCAAATCGGTTGATGACTTTTTGAGTTATCTTGATGACAGACAAGCAGACGGAGAGAAAGACAAACACGAGGAAAACATAACCTATTTGACGAGGTAACAATTTCTTGATCCATTGCTGGCGAGAAGTATGCATAACTGTTCATAGCTTCGGATGATTTCCCTTTATTGACAGATAATCGTGTGTTGCAATAAATTTCAAGATGTACTCGCTCAGAGAAATTCCCTTCTATTTTTCATTGTACTCCCAAGTGAATAAATGCCTTCCGATTGCAGGCATTGCTGCATTAGTAAACGATACCTATTACATTTTTGCTGCCTTTCCAGGAAATGCAATATAGAAATCATTTCTTCACTCTTTTAATTATCACTGACTGTCCATTGCGGCAAATTCACAGCTCTATAAGCTACTCTTAGGTAAAATCTTTCATCTTGAAGTTTCCGTAATACTTGAAGTTTCACTCACATTCTGATTCATTCGTTTTACTGACTTTCCTTTCCGCATTTTGTATTGTATTATGCATTTTAGGGCCAATCTTACCGAAATTATATAGAAATTCACTATAGTTGGTCAATATTTGTCCTCGGCAGAATTGCGTAATGGCAGTGCAGTCGCTATTGGAGTGTTATCGCAATTTGCCGTTATTGTGGCTAACGTTGTAGCTAATATTATCGAAGACTTGCAACTACTAGGTTTATATATATAAGTACCAGCGCTTTTGTGCAAGGAAACCCGGTTAATTTTGTTTACGACTTGAAACTTAAAAACGTTCGAATGGGCCAAAGTGACAGCATTTACCTAGGGCCAAGTTTAAAGATAGTTTAACCCAATGCAGCGTGGCTTAACGAATTCGTTCAGCATTACCGTGCAGGGTTAAATTAAGTATTCCCAAAAGGACGAAGGTTCGTTGAAGGTGACCCTCACAGTGGGAGATCTTCAGCAATTGAAACGTCGCATAGTTAATTGTTCATTAGCAATTGTGCATCAATGAAAAGTAGTAACCCATCATTTTATCGAGTTCTTGATAGATTTTGAATACGAGTAGCTAATTCATGTGAGACAGAACATCTCGAAAAGCTAATGCTGCATTTCGACAAAACGCCTAGCCATGCACACAGCGCCTTTTAATTGAGGAATTTTTGCCAACCAGAAACCTTATTCAACATACGGTACCATGCAGAGCATTTTGTGTAAAACGTTTTCATTTTCTTTAGATTGAAGATTTGCCTCTAAGGACATCATATCAGGAAAATGAAGTATGATGAAAAACCCGTAACGCACAACCTAGAGAATTCCGGTACCAGACTGAGTTCCAGCGTCTCCAGCGCTGATGTGACTTCTCGTGTTTACTACCCTTTAGAAGACTGCGTGCAATTGTGTTTTTAAGTCAACAAAAAGTCATAAACATCAGTCCGATAACTATACCCAGTCAGAAATTTTCGGTGGAAGCACCGGTAATTATAGGCTCACCCAGGATTTTATAGGCTATTATCGATGGGTGAGCGATTAAAATGTTTTTCAATGGCATGCCATCTG
>LQNS02277718.1:22548302-22558768 GCA_001587735.2 Parhyale hawaiensis
TTAGTAATGGTAAAAGACATAAATGATCAAATTTTGGTGCAGATCGGTTGGTTCGTTTGTATGTTTGACTCATATTTGTCATAACGTTTGTTAACAGTATAACTCAAAAAGTTTTAAACGGATCTTCAAAAAAATTGAACAAGCTGTTGTTAATATAAAAAAGGCACAAATGATTAGATTTTTGAGTTTATGCAAAGAATATTATGGTTTCAGAGGCAACTTGAATTTTTGCTACCGTTGGCTTACTTGGCGGAGGTATGCGCTCTCAGAGTGCTCTAGTCATTGCTGCACTTAGAGATGACTGGCATGTAAACATCACGATGATGCATTAGTTTGCATAAGGAGTCAGAGCATTCATTACCACAGCCAAAGAGGTTATGTTTTCGCCGTGTTTGTCTGTCTGACTCTTTGTCTGTCTGTCACCGAGATAACTCAAAAAGTTCTGAACCGATTTGGATGAAATTTACAGGGATTGTTAGGTATGTTGGGAGGAACAGATGATTACCTTTTGGTGAAGATATGTCCGTCCGTTTATTTGTTTGTCCGCCTCATTTTTCTCACTGCCATAACTCAAAAAGTTATTGATGGATTTTTATGAAATTGACATGAGATGTTAGGTATATAACAAGAGTAAATGACTCAATTTTGGTAATGATCCGTTTGCTTGTTCGTTCGTTTGTCACTGTTTTTAATTTTATGTCTGTTAGTACAATAACTCAAAAAATAATTAATGGATCCTTTTGAAATTTATACGGGTGGTTAGTAATGTTGAAAGACATAAATGAATGAATTTTGGTGCAGATCGGTTTGTTCGTTTGTATGTTTGACCCATGTTTGCCATAACGTTTGTTAGCAGTAGAACTCAAAAAGTTTGAACGGTTCTTCAAGAAAATTGCATAAGCGGTTATTACTATCAAAAGGCACGAATGATTAGATTTTTGATTTTGTACAAAAACTAGAGCACTCTGAGAGCGCATACCTCCGCCAGGTAAGGCAACGGTAGCAAATAATTCAAATTGGTTTTGAAACAATAATTTTCTTTGTATAAACTCCAAAATCTAATCATTTGTGCCTTTTCATATTAATAACAGCTTGTTCAATTATTTTGAAGATCCGTTAAAAACTTTTTTGAGTTATACTGTTAACAAACGTTATGACAAACATAAGTCAAACATACCAACGAACGGAGCGATCTGCACCAAAATTCATTCATTTATGTCTTTTAACATTACTAACAAACCCTATAAATTTCATAAAGATCCATTCATTATTTTTTCAGTTATTGTGCTAACAAGCATAAAATTAAAAACAGTGACAAACGAACGAACAAACGGATCATCACCAACACTTGGTCATGTACTCTTTGTTATATACCTAACAACTCATGTTAATTTTATCAAAATCCATCCATAACTTTTTGAGTTATGACATCGAGAAAAATAAGGCAGACAAACAAACAAACGGATGGACATATCTTTACCAAAAGTTAATCATCTGTTCCTCCTAACATACCTAACAATCCCTGTAAATTTCATCTAAATCGGTTCATAACTTTTTGAGTTATTTTGGTGACAGACAGACAGAGAGACAGATAGACACACAAACACGACGAAAACATAACCTCCTTGGCGGAGGTAAAAATGATGGTTTTAGAGCCAATTTGAATTTTTTGCTACCGTTGCCTCGCTTGGCGGAGGTATGCGGTCTCAGAGTGCTCTAGTTGGGTGTTTTGTGCAAAGGAGAAGTGTCTGAAGGGTTTATTTACTGGCAGATCCAGAACTTTTCTCATGGGGGCATCAGTGACAGGGAGGGGGAGGGTGGTAGGAAGGAAGATCCCATGTAGGGCCAAGCCCCTCCTAGCCCCAGAGTAATGATACCATTCAACCATTATACAGATTAATATCCACTATCAGCCATGATTAAAAAAAATAACGTAATTTGATTTCCTTTTACATCGATGGACGATTCTAGACAGAGCTTGATTCCTCGGGGATCTACTTCAGAGTATGGAAAGAAGCACCAACGTGGCCACAATCATTGTTAAAACAGACGTTTAGGGAAATAAAACATCCATGATAAGTGATTTCTGAACATACAAAGAGTTATGATCGCGAAAGGTGTTTAAGAAAGAAAGAATTCAGAACTGACTATACGAAAACCATTAGAACTTTACATAATTATGAAATTAACGAGCGCTTCGCAGCGGACGCATATTTGATCAGTTTCTCTAAAGTTCAGATGGGTACATGAATTTTAAAAAGCGGATGTCAACAGCGAATCGGGTTGGGCTAAAACTGAAAAACTATTGCCACAATGTTCACGACTGAAAGATTCTGTTGGTCTTGCTAAAATTTAGTTGGTTCGAAACAAAGTTCGTGTGGGTTCGGCGCACCTTACAAATAATCATAATCGGGGATCAGTTCTTCCTTTGTAAGAACGCTCACAGGGGTCGTAGTTATTATATACGACAGTTTCGTGGAGCTTCCCGATACGTTGGAAATTTTTGTGATTAAGAAATAAGCTCAGTTGAAAGTGATTGCTGAAATTTATGCACGGATCAAGCTGAGGAAAGCACTGGTGAAGTTTTGCGATGATCTTTTGTTGAAGTTTCAACAAAAGATAATCGCAAAACTTATTATTATATGGATAAAATTTTAACTCGCCATTAGAAGCACCATTTGATTTATGGCGACCAGAGTGAAGAAAAAAAAGAACTCCGAGAATTTACTTCGAGAGTGATTCATTTTAGATTTAACAACAGTGTGTACCTACAAGTTAAGTCTGAACATTTAAAAAATTATTTGGAGAACTGCGAACTCTCATTTTGCCGACTTTTACGTAGCGATACCTATTTTATTCAGAGATTTGCATGATGGAGATAAAGTTTGCGATTATTCTAACAGAAGTTATAAAAAGTTTCAAATTCACAAGTGAAACAGAACTAACGGTAAACTGGCATCTACGATGTCAGGCAGCAGGCGTACAGTATAAAATGAAAAATAATTTTTTTATCTCCGTTGCAAGAGAGGCGACTTTTACCAGTTTAGCAGCATATAATTTCACTACAGGCTCCTGCTGAGAGAAAAGCTCACTAATCATTATACTTCCTAATAGAGTATACAAAATAGTGTACATTTACACGCTCCCACCTTAAGATTAATTTCCTACGATTTTTATTTCAGACCGGAAAACTTTCAAATGTCTTTTTTGACAAAGTAATAAGCCTATGTTATCTCCCCTTGCAGGTGCATCTTCTCCAAACGAACTCCACAGACCAAGCGTGTCAAGGTATCGCCAGGCACGAAAGAGTCTACGTGGAGAGATTAAAATCCATTCAGGCCTCTCGTTTGAAAAACACATTTCCGTAACCACCACCAGGCAGTAGATATCCCGCAGGGTTGTCTCCTTCACCTAAACTGAAATCCAGACTACAATAATTTGAATGTTTACAATATTCAAGGGGACTACCCGAGCAAAAGTAGTAAAAATTTGACGTTTTTTTCAGTGATATTTGATCCTTGGATGAGGACGGCCCTGCGGGGAATGAAATTTTGCCAAAAGTCCCCTCCAAGGGGATGGCAATTTAGATAGTCCACCGATTTGGGTGAAATTTTGTAATACTATGTAAAATCGAAAATAAAATCTAAATATATCCTTGAAATTTTCCTGTTTCTTCTTCATTTTTTGTTTATTCACTTTTTTTAGCGGTGGCTCATGTATTTTCATGAAATTTTCAGTTTTTCGATGTCGCTAAAAGAAATGGATTTATAGCTTTTGAATATATATTATGGCAAAGAAAACAACCAGTAAATGAAGTACTGAATTTCATTTACAAAAATGTGACAGAAATTATGTCTCCCATAGAACGCAATCATTCCAATTAATCAATTTCTATAGTAACTCTTCTGGATGCTCTAAAGAAAGCTAGAGTTGTTCCTAGTTACAAAAGCAGTGAAAAAAACCTATGGTAAAAATATAGGCCAACATCAACGTGCCAATTCACCGACAAATTAAAAAAAAAAAAATCGTGTGCGAGCGACGCTGGTCATATCTAACAAAAAATTTATTCTCGGATATTCTTAGATTGACTTTAGGACACCCTTATGTACAGCTGATACTCTCTTCAACTTTCTAGACTACGTCTATAGTGAAATAGATAATGGCAAATACACCTTGTCCACAATTTAGGTATTAGCAAGGCCTTTCATACCGTAGATAACATTTTGTAAGAGAAGTTGAATCCACTTGGTATATGGTTTCCTAATTAATACTGGTTCAGAGCTTATTGCGTTGAAGGTCTCAGTGTGTGGATAGGGGTTGGGACGACACTGTATATTCCAAGAGTAAAACGCTAACTAGAGCACTGTGGGGGCGCATACCTCCGCCAAGCAGTGTAAAGGTAACGAAATATTCAAATTTGTGCTTAGCCCATAATTTTCTTCGTATCAACAGCAAAATCTTATCATTTGTGCCTTCAACAGTATTAAAAGTTTTACCAATTTTCCTGAACATCCGTTCATGATTTCTTGAGTTATGTTGCCAACAAACATTTTAGCAAACATTAGTGACACTCACAAAAATATCAATCGTCACAAAAATTCAATCATGCATGTCTGTTAACATTGCCAACAATTCCTGTAAATTTCATAAAGAACCATTCGTAGCGTTTTGAGTTATTGTGCTAACAAGCTTAAATTAAAAACAGCGACAAACTAACGAACGAACTAACAGTTCATCACAAAAATTTGGGTCATTTAATCTTCGTGATATACCTAACAACGCCTGTGTATTTCACGGAAATTCGCCCCTAAAGTTTTGAGTTATGACATTCGGAAAAATGAGGCAGACAAACAAACGTATGAACGGATCTTCACCAAAAGTTAATCACCTGTGCCTCAGAACATGGCTAACAATCCCTGTAAATTTCGTCAAAATCTGTTTATAACTTTTCAGTTATCTTGGTGACAGACAGAAAGGATAACAGACAGAGAGACAAACCCTATGAAAACATAACCTCCTTGTCGGAGGTAATTAGGGGTGTACCTCAGTGTTCCACACTCAGGCTGTTTTGTTGGCGATTGAAATAAAGTTGGAATAGTAAGTGCCTAGTAGGTCCCATGAATGCCTTCATTTTCTGATACAACTTTCCTAAACTCGACCTAATACAGATCTTCCAACGTAACCCTCCGAGTCTAAACTAAAATTCGTCATGTACCCCATGGCGAATTCCGTTTAACACACGTAGTCCGTCTACAGTAATATGCATTGTCTCATCTAACTCCATTCGAGAAACCCAATGCTCGACATCTCTAATGAAGCAAATCGCATAACCTAACGCTTCTCTCATTGAACGTTCCTCACATAACCTTACTCACCACTAACCCAAAACGCCTCATATAACCTAACGCGCATCATCCAACGTAACATCAAACATAACGCTTCTCATCTAGCCTAACGTTCCTTCTCAGCTACGCCGAAAGGAACAGAAGACTGGCTAGCCATGAGAGGAACGTTTGTGTTCCTCATATTGTTCACCATTGTAATGAACGTGATAATTCGAATTAGTGCATGGGTTCACTAAGCAATAATCAAGTTTTATTCTTACATGTTTATTATACAACTAGAGGGCTCAGCCATCGAAAATGACGGCAAAAATTTTGTAATTGAGCTTTTTATTGTTCCGGTTCCCAGTATAGGTTTTGCTGTATTATAGGACTCATCCCTGCAAGCCCGACCTTCCGTTAGTGAAACGTAAGCTGTACAAGCATGAGTTTTGCGATAGCAAGATATCCCCCTGCAAGATAAGGAGTGCATATCAGCTTGGAATTGATCATGCGTTAAGGTGCACAGCACTAAGAAAAATATAGTTCACTGGAAATGCCCAGGGCTCACCGTATTGCGGATACCAACTGATTGTTGGACCTCCAGCGTCGAAATTTGGCTGCTATGTAAATTCAGTATACAAATGCGTTTGCTCAGCGTGAAAATTCAACTACTTCAATATAATTCAGCAATGAAAGCGGAGATCCAGAGGCTGGGGATTCGTAGAGCCCGGGATCCAAAGGCCGAAGATCCAGAGCTATATTTGTCACCGGTACTCCAAGCGCTGAAATTGTATGGTAATTCAATTTGTTTTTCACCAGATGAATTTTCTTCTACTAAACTCTCAACTGCGTAACGGAGAGACGGACCAACATTGGAGGAAGAAAGAGAGCAAGGGAGCAAAGAGAGCAAGCAAGCGACCAACAACTGTGTTTTATTATATAGTGGATTGAAAAGAGGACTGATAAATTTCAACACGTTTGATCAACAGAACATACACGGTTTATCCCTAAAAAGTATGAAACATTTTTTTTTGTAAAAACCTTTGGATGGAACATGAATAATTTTTAAACATGGGTAGGAATCGCTGTAAAATATAGGATTGATAATTCTGGAAGGATCGGTGGATAGAAGTTGGAGGAATAGCTGCTACGAGAGTATAAAACGTCTTACAATGGGAGAAACAAATATCACAATAACTCTCGGATCATATGAAATTTGTACCTTACCGTATAGCTGATTTGATTCCAAGTTATCATTTCACCGTTTACTTCACTGCATCTAGATATTAAAGACGTTCTAGATACAACACATGCTTACTAGCGAATCTACGATGACTGTACAACTTCGCTATTGGGACAGTGTTGTTGTTCGTTGCCATCGTTAAGGTCCACCAGTGCATGCCAGCATGGGGAGGAGGCTCCCGAGAGAACCTGGGCAGAAGGGGGAGAAAGTCGAAGATCGAAAGATCAATGAGGTGACTACAACACGAGAAGAGGTGGCGAACAGTCTATTCGCCCAGTCCGCAGAGCTGACAGGAGGGATCATCGATCCGTTCCACTCGGAACTTATTATCCGCTCAGACCGAACAGTGGCCAGAGCGTAACTGGGAGAGGATAGATTGGAAAGATCTGGGGGGGGGGCAGGGACTCCTCCGCTCAAAGAGGAGGGTATTGATAGCCATAAACCCGGATAGGGGATATAGAGCTGCTGCAATTGCAACAGAAGAGGTGTGTAATGAACTCAGGGCAGTGCGGTATTGCTCGGAAGGGAGAATCCCATCTATAAGAAGGGGAGTAATGTCTGCTTCAAAGTTTGATTGAAGTGTGTGTCGAATACAACAAGGGCTGGAAGCGGCCGTGATAGTACGTGATAGTTGAGCACGATGTTGCCCGCAATGCACTAAGGAGATATTGTTTTGACAGCAATCCCAGACTGTCGCCAACTGGTAAGGTTGAGGTCTCCTGATAGAGGTGATACGTCGAATCCACGCGGTGGGATCCAATGACTATGCGCAGGGCTGCATTCTGTACCGCGTGCAGCTTACTCACAACAGTGCTTGAGACATTCGGAAACCAAACCGGGGTTGCGTAAAGCATGACGCTTCTAATGAGGGCACGATAGGTGAGTAATAAGGTCTCTTTCTATTGTCACAATCTTCCGCCGGCCAGCGCAGCTAGAATCCGCAAGCGCGAGCAGCATAATTCACGAACATAATTCACGTGAGCAGCAAAAGTAAACTGTGGGTCAAGCACTAAGCTAAAGATTTTTGGATTGCTCTCCAGGGTGAGGTCCGACGCATCCATCTTGATTGCTGGGTCCGTCCTGGATTGTCGAAGCATGTTCGGTCCCGAGCTGTTCCTCGGTTCCGCCGGTCACTGAGTCCGGCACCGAGACAGTCTCGACCGCCGCTTCTAGCATGGGCGCGGACGATACAGTTCGCTTCCTCCAGTTCAAATGCAATGGCATACACCATCTTTGAACTGCACAGGAGGAATTTCTGGTCAAGGAAAAGATCCTGGCCCCGGCCATCCACGAGACTTAGCTTACTCGCAAAGTCGCCTCGCCTTCCTTCCGTAACTACGTATCTAATTAGGGTAAGTCGCCCCGAGGGCGCGGGGAAGGTCTCGCACTGCTGGTCCTCCACTCTGTCTCGTACGAGGATTTCGACACTACTCGTTTGTTCCCTGGTGATTTCACCGCGAAAATCAGGGCATTAGACTCCTCTTGGACAAACCCCTCATTGTCATTAACATCTACATCCCTCCCACTACATAATGCCCGTCAAATGTTGGACTGACTTTTCCTCTATCTTTGCTGTTGATGATGATGGCATCGTCCTGAGCGACATGAACGCCCTCCAACCCGGTTAATATAGTGCTTCGGAGTGCAGTGCAGCGACTGCAAAGGGGGAGGACCTCTTCGAGGCACTCTCCTCCTCTTCCTTATGTCTTCTAAATGAAGATACTTCTAGGCGGTTGCCCACAGTGGGACGTCCGTCCTCTCCCGACTTATCAATTATCTCGGCTCATCTGGTTCTCTCGGCCACTTGGTCAACTCGCATTATCCTAACTCAGACCACTTATATATTACAATCTTTCTCGACCACCTTTCACCTCCTCCCCTATACCCCGGAAAACGTTCATCAGTTTTAGGAATATCCATTGGGAGAGGTTCACTGAACTCACCGGACAAACCTTCCGGGAGCTGCCTCTTCCCACCTCCTGCGCTAAAGGTGCGGTATCCTTCAGGAATACGCTACTCTTGAAATGGAAACGCTGTATCCCGGTGAGATGCCGCCGATCTCTTATCCTTACTCTCGCGGACGAGGACAAGGTGCTGATGCAGAAGCGGGATGAGCTTCGTAATCGAGGCCCCAATCACCCCAACCTTCTTGATCTCGAAGCCCGCGAATGTCCTGTCGGCCTGTGCCAGGAAGGCATGGATGGACACAGTCGAATTGTGTGATCATAGATCTCACCCCTCCCGACTATGATGTATTCTTCGCAGCTTGTCGGGTAAACGTAAATCAGCCGCCCCTAACCATCCCATCACTCTCGATGGCACTCAGGTTGTAGCTTGAAGGCGCGTCACTACAATGTTTGCCTACATAGATGAAAGGAATTTTTACTGGGTCCCGGCCTGACCTTTCCAGCTAACATCAAGCGGGGAAGAAACTCAGCAATTTACTTTATAATGATAACTTACTGGAAGACTTACACGCACAAAACTGAAATGCTCACTTCACAGTACCGGCCACGAAAAGAAACCAATCAACCCACTATCAATCGACAAAAAAGAAATTACGGCAAATAAAACTCAACTGCTTATGAGCAAAAAGAAATCGTCAAAATGGCATCGACGCAAATGCTAAGATTTAACGATAATTACAGAGCGATCGTTTACATATGAATTGAGAAATTGTTTACGAGACCAATATCGGCAAGAAGAGCAAATGAGCACTTCGAGGTTGACGTGGCACAACTCCAGGTAAAAAACATTGGCAGGTTGACCACGGCCGACGTTAAAGCAAAATGGCCGCGTATGACGCCGGGCCAGCAAGTTGGGGGTGGCGTCAGGAATCGTAGCTGAGGCTTGAGATAATAATGGCAGGTATACATCTCAGGATCCAAAATTTCTTCAATAAACGAGAAGAACAAGAAGATTTTTCATCTTCTCTCCCACCCGCAAGGAGATAAAACGGAGTAGCACTTTTTTTACACACTAAAATATTACGAGAGAGCCGAATCCAATGTGCATAGTAGAACCCTACTCTGTCATCGTGACCCACATAACCTCCGATTCAATGAATTCTAACGTAAAGAATGTGATAACAGAGAGAAAGGTATCAAGACCAAAACTATCACAGTGGAAGCTTGCACGAGAGGCTTGCACGCAGCTCAGAATTACAAGTGCGGGGCTCATAGACCTAGCTCCCTTTCTTCGAGTATGGAGTAGAGGTAGCTGTAGTAGCATTCTCTTAGGTGAAACCTTCCTACCCACAGAGTGTACTGCCATCTTAAGAAGAGGGAAGGAAGAAGAAAGGCACATAAGGAATGACAAGAGGAACGCGGCACCCATGAGCTAGTCAGCGCGCCTGGAAACAGCAAGCCGGGAAAGAACAGGAAGAAAAGAACGAAGAATCATCAGTAGGAGTAATAAGATGGAAGGAAACAAAGTGGCCACGAAAGAGAGTTCCCGAAGGCCTAGTCAATGGCTAAGGTAACTTGTACAGTCCCCTGGGGCGCCGCTCCCTCTAACGTAGGATACGCAACCTAACTAGCGTCGAGTGTATGTAAAGAGCCATTAAGTAGATGTAAAGAGATATTAAGTCACTTCACGGCTACTGAACACAAGCCAGACCTGTACAACCAGTAAATTCAATGAAAGTAAGTATATAAAGTCTCATCTATATATTAATACGCTTGTATCTACGTGTGTGTGTGGGTGTGTGTGTGTGTCACGCTCTTCACAAATAGATAGGCGTAAATTAGAGACTTGAGTTCATTTCACCCGTATCATATCAACGCTTTCGTTTTTCTTTTCAAAAGTCTTACTCGCTTTGCTGGTAGCGATGGCATTCCTCTTAAGGTCTTGCTCTTCCAGCTTCTCTTGCCGTTCCCGTGGAGTCTGACAGTCATTTT
>LQNS02277718.1:22568638-22585704 GCA_001587735.2 Parhyale hawaiensis
TTCGTTCAGCATGTAGGCGGGGGGCTGAATGTGATGGTTTTGCAAGTGGTAAACCGGTTCGGCTAGATACACCTAAATGTTGGTCAATACGGGCTTTGAAATGTTGTCCACTGCTACCGATGTAAGAGGCGCAGCAGGCCCGGCAATTGTAACGGTAGATAACACTCGACAAAAGTGGTGGGGGATGTTTGTCTTTAAATAAAAAAATAATAATAATAATAATAGTAAATGTGTTTTTGTTTGAAAATTTGAAGTGTATGTGTGGGTAGGCTTCAGAGAGGTTCGTCTTCAAAGTGTTTACTGCACTAACAGAGGTTTTGTTGTAGTATGGAAGTGAGTGAAATAAGTCTAGTTTACAGACAGAGGGTTTGCGGATGCCGGGGTCGAACCACTTGTCATGACCACAGTCTGCTGTAGCGGTCCAGAAAATGGTGTGTGTAACCGTTATTTGTAAAGAATGTTTGGAGAAAGTCAACTTCGTTTGAAAATGCATGGTAGGAGGAAGACAAATGGTATGCTCGAAATAGTAAAGTTTTTATTGCATTAATATTGAATTGATCATAGCAGTGACTGAAAAAACTTGTCCCAAGGCCTGAGAATGTGGGTTTTCTATAAACTCCTGTGGTCAGTGTTGAATCTTTGTTAGTTACTAAAACATCTAAAAAAGCTAAAGAATTATTTGATTGATTTTCGGCAGTGAATTTGATATTTGGATGTTTACTATTCAAATATTGTAGAAATAGATCAGAATCAGCTTCATTGTTGAATATGAGGAAAGTATCATCTACATAACGATTATAGTGGATCGGTTTGAAGTCATGTGGGCAGTCATTAAGCCAAGGAGTTTCATGATGGCTTAGAAGATATTTGCCAGCGATAGACTAAGCGGAGAGTCCATGGAAACTCCATCTATTTGTTTGTACAGTCTATTGTTAAGCATGAAAAGGAATCTTTAAATGCAAGGCTAAGGAAAGTTCTGAAGGTAGGTTTGTCCATGTTGTGGAATAGGTCCGTGTCATTGAAGACTTTGTTACAGATTATATCTATGGTTTCATCTACGGGGATGTTGGTGTAGAGAGAAGTGATGTCAAAGCTGGCTAAGTAGGCATTGGGAGGCGAATAGAGATTTTTGATTAGGTCTCGGCTGAACAAAACAACTATTCCATCAGCAAAAAATGACTTTTCCATCATAGCCTTCTCTAATCCAATCGAACTCACAACGTTAGAGTCCCTATACATACGTAGAACCAGACCCAATATTAACCTTATGACCTCGGCTGTACCGCTACACACGGTCCCCACTTTTCTCACGCTCGCTGATTGCACAGGAGCCGACGTCCTGGCTCTCCACCTACCTTGGTTCATTTGCTTACTAGACTCTCCCCTGATAGCACACATGCTCCCTCAATTTTAGTAATAAGAAAAACCTTTTACCTCATAGCTATAGATTGGAATTTTAATATTTTCTGAAGATGGCAAACACTATCCCAAAACGTTAATTTTTACCAACAGTCGATATGTCTTTGTTTACCTCATTTAGTATTGTCCAAGCAGTACAAAATGGAAGGTTACATTGCCCTCCCGAAATGAAATTGATCACGCACCCCCGTATTGATATTTTAAACACTCCCTTTACCAACGCGTTTACTTGTGCAAGCTTGGACCTAAAATTGCACTCTTCTTTAGTGCCGCCTCGTTGAGTTAACGTATATGTAAAATCAACTGCTGTGATTTTCTGTTGGCGGGCTCAATGCTGCGCAAAAGTGAATGTGAACCATCCAGTGTGTACTTCTATCGATCAAGGGCGATGCTATCTCCAGTGATTAACTCATCGCTGTGCTAAGGTGAGTGTAGTCATCTAAGTGCGTTGCCCTGTCGAACAAGTGTGATGCGCTTTCCTGTGATGAACTCTGTGCGGTGTTAATAATACTGTAAAATCTAGTGTGTTTTTCTACTGATCAGTGGTGTTGTTCTGTACTGTTCTGAACTGGTATCTGGGTCATGGCTCATCGAGGGGATGAGGGTCTGAATACTGATTCCCTCGAGTCTGCTCTCAGTGAAGAAGAGCCTGATTCTGATGAGAATGTGCGTCGTAGGCAAAATATCATGTCACAGTTAGCTTCTTACTTTAAAACCTGTCAGCCTCCGAGAACACTAGCTGGCCGTTCATCTCCATTTGTAAAAACTCGGGGTCGTCCTAAAAAACAAAAATTGTGTTGAACTCTTTGAAGAGGGAGAAAGCCAGTCCTCCTAGTTCACCCAACAGTGGAGGGATCCCCAGCATGCGTACTCGTGCAGCTAGTAGAAACTCTGTTGAGCTTGATTTCTAGACATCACCATATGATAAAGTTTTCACGGAGCAACTGGAGGCCTTATCCACTACAGTGAGAAGGGTAATTTCATCCTTGAAAAAAACTCAACACTCAGTTGATAACTTGATCGCACGGCTTGATTCACTTGGTCCTAAGAAATCCTATACACTGCTACGGTGGTCTCTAACCTTGGGTCTGCCACTTCCAACGACGTCCACAACTCATTGACTTCTCCTGTTGTTCAGTCAATCGCCAAGCTCTTTTGTGATGTCGACAAAGTTCAACAGGACATTCTAACTACTGCCCTGTTATTGAGAGGACCCGCCGCTGATGATGTTGTTAGTCAGTCCCGTAACTCGGCATCTTCTGAGGGTGGAAGTCAACTAGTGACCCTTATTTGTGATAAGCTCAATGCCGAAATTCTAATATCGTGGCTGCATCCGACATAATTTTATATTCTGCTGTTACTGTTGGACGGGCTATGAACTATCTCCGTATTGAATGTCGGACAAGAGGAATATGTTGCGTATACTAAGACAAAGTAAAACTTTGTAACCGAATGGTATCTATGCGAACGAGTACCTCACTAAAACGCGTTCTCAATTACTGTACAAAGTGCGTACCGAAAAGCGTCTATTCTGAATGTGTATACTCGATTTGGCTCAATTAATAGCCGTGTGGAGGGAAGGGGCAGACCTCTCATCGTCAACACGGGAAGTGCTTTTGCCAGGATGAAACAGATTACTTCGGGTGTTTCTCTTATCGAGCAAAATTCCATTCCTGCCGGAATTATCCCCTGAAAGATCCATCCGCGGAACCGTCATCTCGGGCTATGCTGATTTACCTGTTGCTTTGATCCCCCTGCTGTTTGTGAACATTCCAATCGTACTCAGCCCAATACTTAATCGGGATATTATTAGTGATGCCATTCTAACTTATCCATTCTATGATCAGAATGATGGGCCCCATTATGTACACTGTAACTTTAATTCAATTAATCAGTTGAAGAACAGAATGAGTGTTGTTAGCTTTGATGCGTATTTAGTCTCGTGTCTCAACATATGGAGCATTCACCACTATTTCTATCATCTGTGTGCCTTTTTAGATTTCCTAAGTTACATAACCGGATCCAGGTTGGGTGACACCATCGATAAGTTTGATAACATTGATGGTTACAAGAAAGTATTCGTAAATCGCAACCGTAATGGTGGTAGCATCCGTATCTATCACCTTGATTGTCTGGACTGTACTTTCAACTCTAACAATTCTGGTATTTACCATGTCTGTGAGATGCTTTCATTTACTGTCAAAATCCGTGATAAAATAATAAACTGGTGCTGTATATATAGGACACCTTGTCTTTATGTACCAGTTTTTAAATACTTTTTAGCGGAATACATTGCCAATTCCTTTTCGCTTAATTAATTCTTTTTTTTTTTTTGTTTAGCCCTCGATATATACCAATTGAGCCCATTGCACCTTAGTACAATTAATAATATCATTCAACTACCGTAATGGCCGCATTAAACGTCTACCCTTTAATAAAAACCAAGCCTACTCGTATATGTCAATGCCGTGATACCACAACAGACACTCTACTTGATCAAATTTGGGTGAATTTTGATTGAAGCTGTGATACAATGGCCGGTGTCTGTGAATATGCGATTACTGATCATCTTATTCCGTACGCTGTATTTATTGGCTTATCAGGGGTAAAAAAAATTTCAAACACTTATAGGCTACTGTATCAGAAGAGGAAGAGTGACTTTTTGCAATGTATTGATAGACTCACTTCTGATATGGCACCTCATCTGTGCAGCAATGACTTATTTTATTAGTGCAATTATTATGACCGAGTATGACAAATGCTGTCCTGTGTAAACTAAGCTCGTTAAGAAACGTATTATATATGCGCCCGAGATTCCTGCTGATATTATGTTTCTCGTAAGGAACTGCTTCATATTTCTCATGTGTTGCAGCCAACTCCTGATGGGGGTCATGAGGCAAGGTTGGTACAGCTTGACTTTAGTGCTGCTTTTGATCGCGTGAATCACCTAGGGCTGATCCATAAGCTGATATTGATGGGTATTGGTATATGCTGGTTCTAAACTGATTGCCGTTACTAAGACCCATCTAGATGATGCAGTCATCGATGCAGAAGTCAACATAGAAAACTATGGATTGCATAGACGTGGCCGCGAAGATAGGAAGTGTGGTGGTGTTGCATTATACCTAAGAGATCACCTTGGTTCACATACAAAGCAATAATTCTCTAAAGGAATGTGTGATTGTATTATGTTAATATTCAAAAACTTAGATTGATATGCGTGGTGTACTATCGACCGCCGAAAAATTTGCTGAAATGTTGCAAGCGATCAACACACATTGCCAAGAAGTCCAGAGTAAGTATAAATTGTATATAACTGGTGATTTCAACTTCCCCTTCTTAAAATGGCTGACGACAGACTTACCAGATGAAACTGGAAGCTTCGTACCATCCAGAACATCATCGGCTAGTAGAGCTGAAAAAGATCAGGCTCTCTCGCTAGTGAACATGATGGAAGAATTTTCACTGACCCAAATGATCTCGTCACATACGAAAAATGAAAATGTCTTAGATCTTTTCTTGTTAGATAACGCACAATTTATTAAGAATATTGAAATCCATGATACAACATTATCTGATCACAGGCTTGCTGAAATAACGACTCAGCTTGGCGAACGCGATTCCCATAGACCGCAGAAAAATTCTTAAATAAACTCCATCTCCAGTCTACGAGACTTGAACGTACACGATAAAGGGATAAATTGGGACGGCTTCAATGCAGAACTGCAGTCAGTAAACTAGGACGTACTTGCAAATAACTCAATAGAAAGTGAAAGCATCAATGAGACATTCGAAAACCTTTTATTGGAAAAGTACATTAAGTACCTACCTTAGCCCGGTAAAAAGAAAATTTTATCGAAGTCGACAGCACAAATTCCGTAAAACGCTACTTAAGAAACGAGCAAAACTTATCGAACGCCAGCAATCGACGAAATTACTACAACGAAAATCTCAGTACAAAAGGAAGCTGAATGAAATAGAACGTCAGCTTGCAAGATCACACGATGATGAAAAACAAGAAAAAGAAAAGAAAGCCATTGAAAACATTAAAAACAATAGCAAATATGATTTTGCCTATGCATCGCACCATTCCTCGATAAAATAAAAAATCGAGCCGCTGGTGAATCATAGAGGATCTATTGTTGAGGATGACCAGGAAATGAGCGAAATACTAAGCCGTCAATATCAACAAGTCTTTAGCGACAAAATTTAAAATCCTGAAATCCCAAGAATTGATTTAACTACAAACTACCGAACGGACTTGGAGTTCACAAAACAGCATTGAACTAGCCATTGATGAACTTAGCGGCAACTGTGCATTAGGACCAGAAGATGTGCCTGCAAAAATCCTTAAGATGTGCAAGCTAAGCATCCCTTACCCCTTATATCTTATGTGGCGAAAATCAATGGATGATGGAGAAATTCCACTCACCTTCAAACACGGGATTATTTCACCTACTCCTAAAGTTGGAAATAGCATGGATTCAGAGAACTATGGACCTGTCTCCCTAACTAGTCACGTAGTGAAGACGTTTGAAAGGGTCTTAAGGAAAGACCTTGTACATCATTTAGAAAGCAATAAGCTGCTTACGTCAAATCAACATGGCTTTCGTCATAAACGTTCAACCACTTCGCAGCTGCTTGAGCATTGTGACTCTATTATCGACCTACTATGCCAAGGCAAAAGTTTGGACGTAATATATTTAGATTTTGCCAAAGCATTCGATAAAGTCGACCATGGAATACTGTTACTCAAGCTCATCAACATGGGCATCCTTGGAAAATGTCTAAGATGTATCGAAGCTTTTCTGACAAACCGAACCCAAAGTGTAATTATCAATAATGAAGTGTCTAAACGACAGCCGGTACTCAGTGGAGTCCCACAAAGCACCGTGCTTGGTCCAGTACTCTTCTTTATCATGATAAATGATATGAGGCACCAATGCAAGTTTGCCGTTTCCTCGTCGTTCGCTGACGACACACGGATATTAGCAGCGGTACAATCAACGGCGGACGTACGGAATGTGCAACTAGACCAATCCAACATCTTTCACTGGACATCGGTTAACAAAATGACCTTCAACGAATCAAAATTTGAACTTTTACGATACGGAAAAAATTTTCCCTTACTGAATCCACGTCCTACACGACGAGAGATGGGAGCGAAATGGAGAGAAAGCAAATTTTAAGGGATCTTGGGGTGAGAATACAAGATAATGACACTTTTGAAAATCATGTGGCTCGAGTTGTTACCGTTGACAAGAAGTGGAGCGGATGGGTGCTTCGAACTTTCTCTTCGCGAGAGGCAGACACAATGCTCACATTTTGGAAACAACTGATACTGCCAAGGATTGAATTCTGTTCACCTATTTGGGTGCCAAGCAAACGGAAAGACTTAGAGCGCCTCGAGGCTATCCAGAGATCGTTCACTGCCAAAATCCTAGGCATGAAAGATTTAAACTATCACAAAATACTGGCTCAACTTCAAATGTACTCAATTCAAAGGAGATTCGAGCGCTTTACTATCATATATGTTTGGAAAGTTCTAGAAGGAATTACTGTCCATGTCAATGGATGAATCCAGGCGAGATATTCAAACCGTATAGGTCACACTTGTGAGGTGCGCATTCCGAGCAAGACTGGTGGTGATGCGATAGCCACAAAGTATTCTAATTGTTTCGTAGTCCGTGGGGCGAGATTATGCAACAAAATGCCTCTTCACAATCGAAATGTCACCGGTACAGAGACTGGGAACTATAAACACTTACTGCTCGCATGCTTACTGAGAGTGCCAGATACACCTGCTGTAAGCGGCTACGTGAACTGTGGGGATAACATGATGTTAGCCACCCTGTTGGTCACGGACTGCAGCATCACCTCTGCACAAGATGGGAGACGTGTGTAACGTCGCCTGGACCTCGTCCGAAGTATCCTCAAAGGTCTTGAAGGTATTGCTAATTCAGCTTTCGCCGCAATTAGTTAATTTTTATCTGACAGACGTCAATATGTAGTTGTGATGGGAAGAGGAGTGAGTTTTTGGACGTGGTTTCTGATGTCCCACAGCTTAGTGTTCTGGGCCCTTTGTTATTCATTGCATATACAGCAAACCTGTTTGACCTTGTTAATAATTTACTTGTTGCTTAGGCTGATGATGTTACTTTGCTGGCTGTTTGCAATAAGCCTAGTGATATGTTGTAGGTTTCAGAATCAATTCAGCATGATTTGGAAGTGATTGATTCCTGGTGTTCTAGGTATAGGATGAAGCTAAGTGTGCGTGAGACTAGGACTATGCTCGTGTCCAGGTCACGTACAGTGAGACCTCCTTTCCCTGCACTCCTTCTGGATTGTGTGTCCTTTTCTGTGGTTGATGACTTGGTAATCTTGAAGGTTACTTTTGATCCAAAGTTGACGTTTGAGCAGCCCATTCGTTCCGTTGCCTCACGTGCATCGTAGTATATTGGTCTGATGAGGCGTGCTTGGAGGGTGTTTGGCTCGGTAGGATTGGCACGTCGATGTTTTAATTGCTATGTCGTCCCCCTTCTGGAATAGCGCTCCGTAGTCTGGGGTTCTGTTGCCGATTGTCGTCTGTGTTTGCTTGACAAAGGGGTTCATCGATGTGCGTTCATGCTGGATGGTGTTGTGCCATGTGATCTGGTACGTCGTCGCAGAGTTCGTGTGGTCTGCTTTTTGTATAAAATTTATAACTGCCCTCGTCATCTACTGTCTGATTTTCTTCCGGAGCCAGTTGTTCGGGTGAGGTATTCTCTGCGCATTGGTGTTTTTCATGAGTTTGCCTTGGAACAGTTACGATACCATACGAGCCAGTATTCTCTTCCGTTTTTCCATCGTGTGTGGATACTTAGAATGGTCTTGATGGCTCTGTCCTTGCTGGCTTGGCTATTGGCATCTCTAAACGATCCGTACACAGAGCCATTCTGTGATCTCGAAGCTTTTTTTCTTCTTCTTCTTCACTCGCTGGGCTGGTTGCGTGAGGGTTGTCAACCTCTTGGAGTTTTCCCGTTCCCACGCCGCCAGTCTGGTGTGATTTAATAAAAATGAAAGAAAGAGACTTAGAAAACCATATCATACAAGAATAGTAAAGGTTAGATTCTACAAATGGTACAGAAATACGCTTAACGCTGTCTTCACATTAGAAGAAGAAATTTATTGTACAAAGAAAATCCAAACTAGTAGAAACAATCCTAAAAAAAACTCAGAGAGTGTTGAATTATCTTATGGGATGGCGACCAAATAATCATAATAAAATTTTACTTAGTCAGCACCAAGGCTCCCCTGTCTCCAAGCCAATTGTTTTAGTTGAAATTATTATTGACTATTCTATGCAGGTAGTGGTTCAATTGGTTAATAAACTCCCACCGCAAAATGTACCCGTGCCCCTTAACATATGAAACATCAATGCTTGTTGCAATTCTTGTTAAGACAAGTTCTATAAAAATTAGCGGCATTTTATCTGGAAATAGTGGTAAAAATTACATCATGGTGATCTGGATCCCTCTTTACTTTTTGCTGCTTTATTGAAAATTTCCAGTAAACTTGTTAAGCTTTTTAACCAATGCATAAAAGCAGTCGTCTTTCCTAAAGTTCTTGAGCGAGAAACTATTGTGCCTATTTTTAAAAGGGGTGATCCCTATCTTGTTGAAAATTGAAGGCCACTTTCAACACTTTCTGTTTTACAAGATATATGAAACAATAATTTACAATCGTCTTAACGCCTACTTCAACTCTCGCAATATTTTATCGTCTCTTCAGTATGGTTTTAGGAGTGGCATCGATACTACAAACGCAATATTATCTTTAAGTTTTGATTGCCGTAGTAATTGTTTTGTTTTACCTCACTGACCGATTTCAGTATGTAGCATATGATAATGCATGTTCGGCTGGTAGGACTGTCTCACTCGGAGTGGTACAAGGTTCTGCGTTAGGACCCTTTCTTTTTAACGTTTTATTAATGACCTTGCATCGTTGTCAGACATTAACTGCAAACATATTGCTGATGATGCTGTCTTCTATGTTAGTGATGCTAATTTTGGTCTAGCTGTAAGAAAATAAGGAATTTTATCAAGCGCTTAACTTCCTGGCTTCTTACAACTAAGTTGATACCTCATGCGCATAAAACACAACTTATGCTAGTGACTACAAGACACCCCAGAGCTTCCTGACATATATTTTAATGAAGTTAAGCTTGAGTGGGCGAAGGAAATAAAATATTCAGATATTATCTCAGATTCGAAATTTTCCTTTAACCTACACTCATATTATCATGTACATAATAAGCTTAGCAAAACACTAGGATTGTCTTATTGTGTGTCAAGGAAACTACTACTTAGTACCCTCAGAGATCTTTATTTTAGCATTGTTTACTCTTATTGTTTATAGTATTGAATTTTGGGGAGGTGCACCACCGTCTACAAGAAAGAGGGGCTCAGTTTTGATGAACAAAATAGGACGTGCAATTTAGAAAGTTCAAACTATCAGCTATGTACCTGAAATTCATGCGGGCGGTATGTACAGAGCATTAGGTTTTCCTCAGTTCGATAATATTCATCGATACTTTTTATTCAAATTTGCTTGTAAGTTTTTGCACGATGATCATAGTTCATTTCATTAATACCTGCCACCCCTGCAATAGTTGAGAAATTACGATAAGAGGAGATGCAGATTTAGAGTACCGGTTACCAGACATGAAGTAGAACAGCAGGGTACAGTGCTTCAAGTCGTCAGGCTTCTAAATGAAGTAGAAGCAAATTTTCTATTATCGATGCCTGTTTATTTGCTGAAGAGGAAATACATTGACGCTGCTCTTGTTATTTACTAGTACCGGCGCGCTTCCCGTTCCTTAGCTACGTCTGAATAGATGGCTTTGAGGCAGGCATTGGACATTGTGAATGATTAATAATTGTCATTCCACACATGCTGTTATGTTTGTATTTTTTTAATTGGCCCAAAAAGCAATTGGACTTAGTGCGGCTATTTGTCAACAGTTCTGTCTCTTTTTTTATGTATGGTCATTACTGTGCTGTTGCTCTTTTTTGACAAGTAAATTGTATGGAGTTCAATAATTCGTCAATTTACCATTGACAAGCATTCCACCCTCCATGGTGGGACAAAGAAAGTGGGTCACAAAAGCTCTCCCCTCTGATTTTATAATGGTCGATTAAGCGATGATCGAATCAAAACGCTCTTTTTTTTCTACCAATAGGAATAACTATTTTTGAGATAAGAGCTAACTTAAAATTTTGACTGAACGTGATGGGAAACCGACAAAAAATAATGGAAGTTATGCAGCAATTTTCTGACGACCAACCATCATCCAGAGCCGGTGTTTACGATTGGATTAAACGTTTTAAGGAAGGAAAACAACAACCTGAAGATGATATACGAAAATGGATACCCGCTAGCACAAGAACTCGAAATATTGCCAGCTTGTGAGTAATCTGGNTATGCAGCAATTTTCTGAAGACCAACCATCATCCAGAGCCGGTGTTTACGATTGGATTAAACGTTTTAAGGAAGGAAAACAACAACCTGAAGATGATATACGAAAATGGATACCCGCTAGCACAAGAACTCGAAATATTGCCCGCTTGTGAGTAATCTGGTCGAAAAAGATAAATGAATATCACTCGACACAGTTGCTAACCTCTTTTAATCATGACTTAGCGCCCTCAAATTTTTCTACTTTTTTTAATTAAAAGAACGCCTACCTAAAATAACTCGATTTCTTTCCCTCGATAAAGCAAATAATTAGGTTAGACCTTGATGCCAAGAAAGCTCCAAGGACGGAATATACCACTGACAAAACAAGTCACATACTGCAAGTGTATAAATGACGGATCATATGTAGAGAAATGAAAATTACCTTATATTAAAAAAATAAACGTTTTACAGTCTTTCTTTGAGAACTTTTTGAATGCCCTTTGTATAGTTGAAAAAATCGTGTCAATGCTAATTCTGGAAATGACTGTAATATACAGTATGTATATAGTAATGCAGGACACAGCAACAATCTAATGCAGTAATTTTGGCAACCAGAATGGACCATTCAACCTCTATCCTGTTTCTCCAGTTCAACATCACAAGGCCCTTGAAGCAGTGTGTGTGTCTCACCAAATATAGACAACCGGTGGAGCGTGAATGATAAGCAAAAAAAAATTGTACCGAACTTATCTACAGATAACCGTCCATGACGATATCTAAGTGTCTAGCAACAGATATGTTCGACTTCCCCACGCATTGTTCATGTCGAGTTACTAGTGCGCGGCTGACGCTACAATATATTGGACGAACACTCATAACATTTTTTACTCGTCTGAGTACTCCGTATTGTAAAAAAAGTGACTGGTGGAGTGTTTTGAGGGAATATAAAACTTACAGTTCAATGCGATAGTTAAACTAGTTTCCAAACGTTCATTTTGTAAAGCAGTGTACTTTGCTTCTGAAGGATATAAAACCTAATTTGAGGCAAATGATTTCTAATACTTGCCAGGCGGTGCAGAGAACTTGTGTGTATATATTCATTGGTTGTTTTGAAACCTCTGATGTCTTGTGCATGTTCTTGCCTTTTTGTGCATCATTGGGTTCTTTCATTTCCAACTCCGGTTATTGAAGTGTGTGGGGACACTGCTTCTTTATCTGGCACTGGCCAATTTTTTTACCCTGCATCTTGCTCGCTTTGAATAACCCTAATCACTAAGGTTGTGACTTTGCAAATATGCATGCGCTTTCTGTTTAATTGTACGACTGAATTTTGATTTTCAAAGTTCATACTGGTGAATTGTATGCATAGGCGTCGTATTTCATGTAAGAAATCGTAGTTGAATCGTCAAATTTTATTGAAACATATGCGCATACTATGCAGTCACATGCAACCCTACTAAAAATGGCGAAGGCGGAATTCCAGCAGCTTTGAGTCTAAAACTAATGATGAAGTTCAGCACAATAAGGAGAAAATTACAACAAATCACCCAATAGCCCAGAGTCTTAAAAAGCTGCATAGTGCAAAATGACGAAGTACTACAAGGCAATACGGAGAATGCAAGAAATTACAAAAATTAAGAAACCATCGTTGGTGCACCTTATCGTAAACAGTGATCGCAAAGTTAAACGATGAATCCCGCTAATACCGCGATGGTGATGATCGTGTTCTGTGTGGTCATTCAACAGTAGTTAAAGGCAATTACATATGTGCACGTAGCTTAAGACGTTATCAACTCCTGAGGATGAGACATTGTCATCTTCTGTAGAAATATGCCGATATACCACACGTGTCGATGCAGATCCTGCAACAATATGCAGAACTGACAAGGAAACATTTAGGTTGAGTACATCCAATTCCGTCACTACGTGGGGCATAGAGAGAGTCTACGGCCGATAGTAAGACTGTAAAAGTTTGGGACACTGCATCATAGTGATGAAGCATTTCGAGTCAATAGTTCATTGCTGCTAAGCTCATTCAGTAGAAACTTTCATATACTTAGGTTAATAAAAAGTATGTATTGGCAGATTAGTAGCAAAAAGTGATAACACGTTATAATCATAGGTGAACGAAGCGGAATTTGCACTCTAGATTAAATACTTTCCATTACGTTAAACACAGATCATTTTCGCATTCGGCGTTTACACTTCACATATTTCCTAAGTCCGCAGGAGCTCAAACCGTACTTTTTTACTAACTGTTGAAACTTAATTTATTTGCCACACGTTGTGGGGATTTTGTGCTAAGTTGCAAAGTGAATTTTTCATCACTTCATAATGTAATACAACAGGTAATTGATGTTGTATGAACATAATTGTGATAGTAATATTGCACACGTAGTGCTTACTAAAACATGTGCGTCACACGGCGAAACATGAGAACCTAAACTTGTGAATCAATTTGGACGTGCATGATGAGGTGTCCATTGTTGAAACAACATGAGGTAACACGATCGCGTAACTTTAGGTTAGCTCAATCATCGATGTACCACCTGACTTGTTCACCATATACACGAGGCACATGCCGATTTGTGCGAGCCTGCTTGTCAGGTGCAATACTCCAGTGCCTTCATCAGCCACGGTATTGTACACTTGTTCAGCATGGGTTCAGCCTTTTGAGGCCAAAGCGATGGGGTTTGACGGCCAAGAAGTTTAGGATATTGGGTTCCTGAAGGGTGACATGAACCTGCTTAAAAGGCTTGGTCTTGTCTTGAAAGTGACAAGGGCGACTGTTAGACTGGTGTTTGAGTATTTCCTGTTGCACCTTTTTTCTTACAGTTTTGACAGTATTATTTTTATTTTTTCTATGCAGATCATCTCCAAGACAAGAACAGAAGGGCAACCAACTTTCATAAATACGAACAACCACTTCCTGGCTGATTCATGTCCGTAAATGCCGTATTGTGTTCACAAGTTCCTCCATTGAAGCACATGCCACTTCCGACTAGTTTCCCATCCTATATGCTTTTTTTTCTGTTGAATCTTAGAGAATAGTATTGTCTTGCTTATGAAAGTAGTAAATGCCCATCAAAGCTAATTATAGACTAAGATCTAATTTGTAACTAATGTGAACAGTTCAGCGCACGTGCGGTCTCCCGAATAAATTAGTAAAATATGTAGTATGGTTTTCTAGGTACATGCACACTTACATAGGGACGTAGTACAAACAGGCACACGGTAGCAACAGCCTTGCGAGCGTAGCTGATGCACTGTAGGAGCCGGGATCTAGAACTTGCCAGGTGAGCGATCTTTGTTGCGCTGATTCAGCAAAGTTGTTTGGTATGTTCAGCTACCATTAGGGCAGATAACTTGTACAGAAATGGAAGGGTGGGGGGGGCGGGTAGTTTAACCTACCGTCGATGGGGCCATATTTTTCAAAGAACCGTGGTCGAGTGCAGCTGTACTTTCTCCTCTGGGGCCAGTTGGTCTATATATCTGTGGCATGAACTTGTGGTTGTGAGTGTCCCAGTGGAAGCTGCGCCTTTTACATTTTACACAGCTCATCACTAGACTAATAATTGACAAGGAATCGCTTACACACAGAGCACACATACATTGAGGAGCCACTTGCCCAAAAGGGAGAATGCGATTTCGGCAATTGAGGCTGACTGCACAGTGTTTACGCCATTTGACTTGATTCTCTTGCATTCAGCAATGACTGGTAAACCTTTATGTATGTTTTTTAATTCTATATGCAAGAAACTCACAAAAATATTAAGGCTAGAAGCGTAATTACGTAAAGTAACTTTATATGACATCCTTTGATAGACGCAGAAGAGTTAAATTATTTCGCAATAATTAGTAAAATACCAGTCGCATGTCGTAGAGCAGAAGCTGCTCAAATTCGTGGTATGATCAATTTGAAATAAAATGCCAATTAAAGAGCTGATAGAAAAGGTAATGAAATTTATTTGGTATATAAATGGGCTAAAAGAGAAAATCAGAAAAGACAGCAGGGTTGGAGCAGCTTGTAGCCATGAAGTGATGAAACCCTGGAAGCATCGAAATAATTAAGCCCCGGCAGCAATATAGTGATGAAGCACAGTTTGCCGGAAGTGATCTAGCATTCACAACAGTGGAGTGATATAGCATTGGTAGCAGTGAAGTGATATAGTATTAGCAACCGTGAAACGATGTAGCATTGGCAGCCCTAAAGTGGTTTACATTGACAGCTGTGAAGTGATATGGCATTGGCAGCCACGAAGTGCTGCAATGTAGGCCACCATCAAGTAATTCAACTCCGTCAGCCATGAAGCGATGTACTGTATGTAACAGTAATCCAGTTAATCATACAATATAATGGAGGCAACTAAGAAGTGATGTAACGTAGTCATCCATTAAATCAGGTAATGTAGGTAGCCATGATGAGATGCACCAGTAGCATACAATACACAACATAAAGTGATGTAACATAGCCAGCCATGACGCGATGTAGTGTAGGGAACAACCATGGTGCCATTTAACTTATATGTATAGCCATGGAATGATTAAACTTAGGCAATCATTAATTGATGTAACGTAGGCAACCACAAAGTGGCGTAGTAGTTCTAGCTAGTAATGTGCAATTACATGGTGCAGCTGTAGATGGTGCCAGCAATGAAGAGTTGTTTCAGCTCCTAAGTGCCAGGCCCTTTAACGGCTGTCCTGGTAGCTTTATCTCATAGTTAATTATGCATTTTTAGTTCATGGCTATTAATATGGTTTCACTCTTTATCATTACTGTGCTTTTAACCTTACTTTCCTTGCAACTGTAGGGATGAGCCCTAGGGAAAGCTCTAAATGCATAACTTTCTGAGGTTATTGCTTCAAATCCGTAGTTGGATAAAAACTCAATTGTATGTGATACTAAAGAACAATACTCTCAGAACCAATGTACCATTTTTTCACTAAAATTTTATTATTTCCAGAAATTATGATGAACTTTCAATTATTGTTGGTGTCCAAAGTTATGATATAATTCGCCTACTGAAGATATTTGATAGTGAACTTAGATTCCCAGCTGTACAACACATTCCTTACGTTACGATCAAAAAAGTATCTATGTTTGAGGTCTCTGTGATTATTAGAACTCACCTGATTAAATCTTACGTAAATCAGCCTCCTGACCCATTTCCAAAAAGCCCGATTTCAGTGGGCACTCAAGGTATGGTGTGGTCTATTGGTAGCATTATCAATACATACTACACTGCATTGCAACTCTCTGTTTCGCTTCTCTCGGTTAGCAATATGCACTGTCATTGGCTGAACCCGTTAAAGACTTAATTTTAGATTGCGCTGTTGCGTAATAACTTCACTGCATAGATACCGCATTTTTTATCTAAAAACAGAGAGCGCATATCCTTTGTCCCGACAGAAGCAATCAGTATACTTTTGGACTAAATATAGGTATTGTGTTCGTCAGGTGGATATTGTCTACATTATTCTGTGATTAATGAATGGTCAAAATATTGTTCAAAGTAAAGGTAATATCATAGTCACCGCACTCTCTACTGGGATACACTCACCCACAGGTTCGTGTAGCAGATATAGGCTAACTGGCCTACTAAAAGTATACGGCTGCAATCGACCACGGATCGCTAAGAACTGAGGTGCCATCGACGGAAGGCAACGACCCGTGCCACCAACCCTCCCAACTTTTGGGTAAGATTAGTGCCCTCATGGCAACTGTGCTGATATCAGTGCCGAGTCAGCACGTCAACTTCTGCAAGAACTCGCTTGCTTGGGTTGGCATCCGAATCCACGACGTGCAGTGTCATAAGCACAACACCTTAACCTGCTGACCTTATAGATTATTTATACACCTTATGTACATTCAGAATGGTTTCTTGTTTGCAGTTTAGATTTAACGACTAGACTTCATGCGCTGGAAATTTGGGCTACGGTTTTACGTTCCGCCTTTTACGAAGATTTTATTTTTGCGCTATACGGACTAGACGCAAAATTTTTGCTTAGCATCCTCGAGTCCACCTTGATTGTCGTCCCCATGGTAGAAGCAGAGGCCAATCTTCTCCCCCTACACTACAGATGGCAAGAACTCATGGTATCTTACAGCTGCAGATCACTATCAATCCCCAATCATCCAGTCAGAGCCTTACTACTACAAGAATCGCCTCTTGCTCATTTAGAAAATGAAGGATATACATTGCCATTTT
>LQNS02277718.1:22589881-22600190 GCA_001587735.2 Parhyale hawaiensis
ACGGCGATCTAACAGAGGAAGAAGCAAGGGACACATAGTGTGACGATAGACACGTGGAACCCATGCACGAGGGTGTTCCCACACAGGATCAACGCGCATGGGAACAGCAAGTCAGGAAAGAAGAGTAAGAATAGATTGAAGAAAGGTCAGTAGGAGGAAAAGATGGGAAGGAAGCAAAGTGGGCACGAAAGATAGCCGACCCGAAGGCCTAGCTAATGGCTAAGGTAACCTACACAAACCCCCTGGGGGCGCAACTCCCCATATGATAGGATGGGCGAACCTAACTAACCTAACCCTATGGCCCATCCTATGCCCCCTGAGGGGACAATGGCAGAGTCAAAGTATTCTCCCGCTGCTTCCGAAGTATGGGTCCCTTCTAGATCAATGTACTAGCGGGAGTTATTACAGGGTCAGACAAAATGGCTACTCCAGGGATTCCAGCAACCGTCAAATGTAAATGACATGGCTCAACTCTTATGCAGTTTATTAGTTAATTTTTGACAGCTGAACTAGGTTAGGGGTTTATGTCGTTGGGTTAGGGTTAGTAAATGCAGTACCGTGTAGTATAGTTTAACTTATTTTTACATAATTTGCTGCAAAATAACTAAGCACTGGTATTAAACGCACATTAGGAGAGAGGCGCTTTTTTCTTGCCGGGCCTTTTTTCCTGTTGGCTTTTTTTCCTGCCGGGTTTTTTCCTCTTTCGGTTTTTTCCTAACCCCGCACTGAGACGCTGGCGTTCAGGCAAAAGGCACGACACAGAGATAGCTCTGGAAGGATTTCAGTCCCCTCTGCGCACGCCACTAAGATTTGAAATTTGATTTCGTGGTCCGCCATTTCTTAAGCAAGGCTTCCTTGTTCATCGGCAGTCAACGTATGAAGATGTGCGCGTTTGGTGGATTTGCGCGATCGATCGATCGCGCTGCGCGTTTGGTGGATCGTTCAATTTTTAAAATGGAAAACAAAAAAAAAAAACAGTCCTTGCCTCCCCTAATCTACCCGACATTAAACCCGAATACAGTCCAACTTACCCGAAATTACGCCTAATACCTACAACATCCACCAAACGCGCACATCAAAGACACTTGTAAAACCGCATATATGAGGATAATCCCCGCCGACAGCTATCTCCGCGGAGAACTTTCGCCGTGGGCAGCTACATCTCATGACAATTACCTCGATGGGACAGTTACCTCCTTGGGCGAAAGTCCTTCTATAATACCCATTAGATTACAAACTAAGGGATACGGTACTTAACTAAAACGCCTCACTGCGTAAGATCATCACCCCCGGTAGGAGGTAATTCATCGTTATCATTTTTAATGGCCAGGTTATTCTAAACTATTGGTATTTTGCTTATCTCAGTCAATCTATCTGACTACCTGAAAAAATTATGACTATGATACAACTCTTGGCTCTTTTTGAGTAGACAACCAGCAATAATACATCGCCGTCATTTTTTAAGGCCAGCTATTTCAAATTTTTTTGGCCTGGTTCACATCTAAGTCAACGCACCAAAAATTTTGCTATTTTTCATATCTTAGGCAACCCTCCTAACTGCCTGAAAAAAAATTAATAATAATGAAAAATATATGGCTCAACTCCTTCAGCCCCTTTTTGGAAAGCAAGGCAACAAAATTTATCAATGTCATTTTTTTGGCACCTAATTTTAGCTGTTTTTTTTTTTTTTTTTGCCTTGGTCACATCTAAACCAACCAACCAACCAACCAGACTCCTTACTGGAAATTATGAACATTGCTCTTCTCCTCCTCCCTCTTTTTTAGGTGGACTGACATAATACATATGCAATTATATACCTATATCTGACAGTTTAACACGACGCAAAAGCATGTTAGGACGACTAACTCTTGTTAGGACGACAAGGACGACAAGAACGCTGTCGTCCTTACAGAATTGGCCTTCAATCAGGCTAACGATCGAAATTACTTATTCTTATCTAGGTTAGGTCAGGCAGGTGTGGTTCTGCTAACGTCCTAATGACGTCACTAAGTGAAATCATAATTACGTCAATAAGTGAAATCAACCATGGTAAGGCCGATCAAAGCTTAACGCTAAGTAACAGAAGCTCATTATCTGGCCAATCAAAGATTAATTCCCGTGTAATTTTTTTTCATTGATGTCCCATTAGGACGACACCGTGTCGTTCTAAAGGGCAGTTTTATCCCGATGTCGTGTTACACTGCCAGTTATAGGAGCCGTACGTTTGAGCATGCTAAGCACCTGGTCTCACAGCTTACAGGAAGGCTGGGATCGTGCGAGAGGTTCATGCTGTGTTAGGTGATGATAAGGTAGTCCGGAACTGCTTCTACTGTATACTTTCTTACTTTTTCAGAATATTGTTCATTTGTCTGGGCTTCGGGGACTACTAGTTTTTCTTCATTTGCTTGGCCAACTTATCGACTTACCCAGTTGAGCATAGGCCTTGAAGAGTTTGGTAGTTTTTTTCCATAGACGGTGTGTCGTTTATCATTGTACTCGTATGTTCAGTGAAGTATTCAGTAATGACGACAATTGTTCACTCCCCGCTCTTCATGCTCCCACGACGTTTAGAAGAAACACACAAAGTGCGACCATGGATCGCTAGCCCATTTCTGTACGTTGGTGACGGTCGCTATTTCATACCCGGACCGGAAGTAGCATGAAATTCATTGCCAGGATCCGTGTGCAGCCCTAACTAACTGAAGGCGCTCAAATAAGCCTTGGATGATGTTTTAAATGATTCATTCTAATAGCATCTGGGACCCTAAATTTTGCCTTTTGATAGTTGAGATTCGCTGACTCTGTTATATAGAGTCTGAACAGTGTTCACCTAGATGAACAAGATGTAAAACAAAATACGTTAACGGGTAAGCCAGAGAGAAAATAATTTTAATAATGTCCCTTAACCTCTACGTTTGACAAAGGATTTAGCATCAATAACAACAATTACCACAACGAGTGCTAAACATCATTTTCATGTAGTCACAATACTCGTATCAACGAAATAGATTACAGAATAACATGGACTTACTGAGAGATAGAAAAAGTGGATACATGTAAGCCTCTATTTAAATAACATGGGCGGGCCTTTTCATATATTTATGCACCATTTAGAGTAAAAGAATAAAAGTAGGAAGCTGTTATGAAAAGGAGGGTATCGGGCGCGTTATTCGATTTGCGAATAATAACTCGTCAAAGAGTGCTAGCGGTACTGTTTCAATGAGGGTCAAGGCGGGTCAAATTTGCACCGCTTATTAGAAATTCTCATAACTTTATCAATATCAGAGCCTTTTCTTCATTGTCTCATCAGTAATTTATTCAACTATTCTTTCGCGTATTTAATTAAAAAAATAATGCCTCAGAGAAGTTTTTATGTCAATTGAACTCGAATATAAGAAAATATCTCCGGACAGTACAGGGTGAATATTCCTGCAGCATACCTGCCGCAATTTTCATACTTTCACAAGCTGAACATATATATAATCGCTTCTATTTTTCATTTCTACCCTTGTTGCGGTCCTTTAGTGATGATTTTGAAAGTTCTTTTTGTATACAAAGAAAATCTACGCGGAAATGTTGTCTAATTTTCTTTAATATTTATATCTATGTATATTTATGGCTGTAATATGTACGTATATTAGATTTTTATTGATAGTCATGTTCTATTGAGAAAAGTCACAGAATTTTGGGCGCTGAATATCACTGGGAGAAGAACTGTGCACGAAAAACGGTAGAGCGGGACAATTTTGTAGCGCCTTGGAGCAGATGGGGTTAAGCGGGTAATATAACGTGTCTCAATCTATATAATTATATTCATGTTCGAATACTGAAAGTGCATTGTCAATAGATTAGATTTGGCACTGCTGCGTTCAATTAGCAGAGCTCCTAAAGGACTGCTAACGCTGGTCTGACTATAGTGTTGAATCGATTTCCTGCTTCTGCGTAATTGTAGACGTCGTTAAGTCCGTTATCAAAACCAAACCTGTTTTGGTGTTTGTAAAATGATTATTGAAACACTTGCAGTTGTTTTATCTCAGAAACTGACTGCATGTAAATCCCGGCAGCGCCCTTAAAAGAGTCGTTCTCCCACGCTGACGTTAAAGACCACGTCCACATCCATCCCATCAATTTTGTTTTTTTCTTATCTTGCTTATTAGTTGATGTTCTGATAGGCGTCATGGATGAATCAACGATAGATTTGGAATGATTTTTTTTGCTTGTCATAATTATATATACTTAATGCAACTTACTGATAATTAAAAGTTTTTCTTTTCAGACCCGTTCTTACTCAATAAACAACTCATAGCATTTTAATCGCGCTAGTTGTTGCAGGAACCATTCCTTTCTTTCTGTTGCAAAAAAAAAAAAAAGGAACTACGACTGTAACAAAAAACCTGAAACGTATTTACTGCCTTGGAAAAGTTGAGACAAGAAATCATGTGGCTGGAGCTGCTGTTGTTCTTTACGCTGCTGCTGGTCTATGCGCTCATCAGAGACCGCAAGCCAGCCAACTGCCCTCCTGGTGAGTCTGCGTAGTCAAACATAGTTAAGCAAAAATATACGGTCACACCACCTGCCAACAGCACCTCTCGCTAATCTTTTATTTGAACACTTCACATAGTTTTTGTTGTTAAAACTGCAAGATATATGTTTCTTGCCTTATAATATATGGGGTCTCTTTGCGCTTGCTCTATCTCTTACGTCAGTATTACATGTGTCTTGGTCAGAAAGCAAATTGAGTAACTACATATATAAGTAACTTTCGGCTTGTCATACTCGAAATAAAACCCGCACATGCTTCCGGTGTAGAAAATTATATAGAAAATATTGGGGGAAGAAATGCATATGCAACAGTAGAGTAAAGTTTATCGCCATGTAGAAAATGATTTAGGAAATAATTGGGGCAAGAAATTCATATGCAACTGTACAGTTAAGTTTATCTTTATTTTTCGGGTTTTAAGTTAAATTTCATGTGAAATAAGAGGTTGAATCAATTTGTGTGCCCGCGTAGTTCCTGGACGTTCGGGCAAGTGGCTTCCTTGGGAAGCCCACTGCAGCAAGCTGCAAAGAGACGAAGAGGAAATCTATAAGTAACCACGTAATAGAATTAAGTTATAATTATACGTAAGGGAATGAAGCTTTAAAATAATTGAAAAGTCTAAGAGAGAAAGAATTTACTGTGGAAGTGAGCCCAGAGGCTTAACTACGTCGACAGGGTTCCCTTTGGGGATTCCTTATACATAGAGAATCCGATACAAAAGAGAAAATGGGAGGACACCTTGAGGCGAAAATCGCAAACCTAACGAGATAGAATAGTACGGTTCTGCTTGTAGGAACATTTTATCATAATAGGACGAACCTACTTCGGGAACATAAGGAGTTTGCATCAATAGATCAGTAGAGTACAGTGAGCAAAATATTACGGCACAAATAGAATGAGATTTACAATATTAAGCGCCACAGGGCCCTAGGAACTTACAATGCAGTTCCGTTACTGAATCTGATGTCAAGATAAAATTCAAAATATAGGAACCTTTTGCCGCACATTAAAGGACAGCGGCCACGAGGTTAATCTAACTGTTCTGAAATTCGTGTTATTAGTAATAGTAATTATGGGGCACGTAGTAAGTGCAGTAATTATGGGGCACGTAGTAAGTGCAGTAATTATGAGGCACGTAGTAAGTGCAGTAATTATGAGGCACGTAGTAAGTGCAGTAATTATGAGGCACGTAGTAAGTGCAGTAATTATGAGGCACGTAGTAAGTGCAGTAATTATGGGGCACGTAGTAAGTGCAGTAATAATGGGGCACGTAGCAAGTGCAGTAATATGGGGCACGTAGTAGGTGCAGTAATAATGGGGCACGTAGCTAGTGCAGTAATATGGGGCACGTAGCAAGTGCAGTAATAATGGGGCACGTTAGTGCAGTAACAATGAACACGTAAGAGCAGTAATTAAACTGCTAGAAATTTAGCTAATCGCAATAATAATAATTATTGTAAGAAAAAAGGGAGAAGCACCGCACCATGGAACAGCTCACGAAAGTCAATTCCGACCACATCGAGAATCTAAAGAGTTGACTCACCTCCGAAGAGCCTCGGTGCACATCCATGAGAAGAGCGAGCGATGGGCTGGTAGGATGCATTTTGTCATGGCTACGAGGTAGGGCTGCGGCCACGAGGTGGAGCTGCGGCCACGAGGTGGGGCAGCGGCCACGAGGTAGGGCTGCGGCCACTCGTCTCCCGAGCTAAAAAGAATTCGGAGCAGAGGCGGTTATGTTGCTCTGTCAGTGGGCGAAGGACGACTGCCACAAAAAAATGTGATTAGCACCCAAGTGAGGGGAAATAGGCTGCAGTCAACCCCAGAAACCCGACAAGCCGAAGCTACTGACACCGAACCATGGGCGGTGCGCACAGAGTTTATAGGGTTAATAGGAGAGTCACTGACAAGATTGAGAAAATCATGGAATTTTCCATATACGGCACCATAAGAGAAAACAATCACGCAAACCCCCAAATTATCTATAAATGGTAAAGAATTCACAAACAATATAATATAATACAGACTCACAAAGTGTTACGCTGAATAAAAACAAAATCCATACCGATGTATCTTCAAGCAAAAAACTATCTTTGTTACTGTATAGCGACTTCTACCGCCCAATTATTCGGTATAGATTACATGAAGACATTTTGATTGTTCTGCAGTGAATTTTGGACTCAAGTCTTTTACAATGAATCGGAATATATGTACTTTTAAAGTCATGGTTGGGAGAGCACCAGATTTATTGATCAGTACCCAACCCTACATTACGGGGAGAGGTAAATGACTGTCTTCTCATGTGAAAAATCACATTGTTAGCGAGCATGAATCTGGAACAAGCTGCGAAAAAAAATATCCGAACAATGAAAAAAGTTAAATGTGACATCAGGCTTTGACAAAGTCTTTGAAATAAAAACAACAACAATTACACTATTAGCGCTAAACATCATTTTCATGTAAGGGCAAAACATGTATCAACGAAATGTACAAAATAATAATATGGACTGAAGTAGATAGGGCACTCTGAGAGTTATACCGAAGAGTTTTGTTCTCCAGGAACGACCCAAAGACTAAGTCGTTCGCAAAAAAATTTTCCTGGGATGACTTGGAAGATCTTAAAAGTGGTGAGACTTAACCCTAAGTTGACAAGGGAATGGGTACAAAAGTATTGGAGAGAAGAAGGCATTTTCAGTTCAGTGTTCTATATTTTTGTTCAAAGCACAGTATCATGCTTGGCGCCCTAGGAAGCCGCCGCTGCAGCAGGCTATCCATACCAAAGCTCGACTCACGTTTCTCAGGGAAGATATGGATGAAGACAGATTTTCGAGCCATGCTTTGTTGTGAGTTAAATGAAGATGGAGTAGTTCGACAGAAATAATGTGACGTATGTTTGAAGGAAATTGACGAGCCTTTTTTTCACGAGAAGTACAATTTCTAAAGCATATCATGGAGACGGATTCATAATTTTGTACGACTTCTATGAGTTTGGTGGTATAAATTAAGTTTTGCCATATAAAGACTGCTATGGGAAATCAATCGCATAAGAAGATATTTGAGAAAACATTTAATAACTTTCCACGGCACAATAAACTTAGACAGAGATGACGGTTTCAACTCGATGACAAGGCAAGGTTAATTTTTTTAGAACGGCCATAGGGGTCACCATCCTCAATTTTCTCCCGAAATGAATGATCAAGATGACTAGTGCAGTAACACATACCGGTACCTCCAATTCATAGTAAAAGCTAGAGGTACTCGTTCATGCTATGCCCACAGAACTATCAAGGCGCAGGAAACAAACACTGAAGAAGAATTGTCTCAATTAAGCTAAGATTACTCCATGATTGGAGACTCTATGTCGGTATGCATTTAAAGAGTCACTGCATGTGCCAATCTCATATCCCTGATATAACTACTTCTTGAGGTGTGGAGAGAAAAGCACCATTAACGTTGGGTAAGATATATAAATTATGCAAATGGATAGGCAAATAGGTAGGCAGCAGGTACTAAGTAGTTTAGTAGATATGCCGTCAGTGGATCGGTACCCAGCATCTGTAGAAACGTATTTTAATATAGAGGTTAAGCGTACCACATGTTGGCTGATGTTCTTTGTCTCGCGCGCTACAGGGCCAGAAGGACTTCCTTTCGTCGGCAAGGTGCCTTTCTTCGATGAAAAACCCATGATTGAGCTACAGAAGAAATACGGTAACATTGTCATGTGAGTTCAATAGGCGAGCATAAGCTCTAATTAAGTACATCACTCGTAATTTCCAGCAGTTTTAGTTCCCAGCAGTGAGAACACAGCGTTTCTCAAAAATTTCCAGATCTGTTTGGTGTGTATTAAAGAAAAGGTGCCAAATCGCGAGGAAAATTAATTGTTTTTTAGAACGCTATTGCTGTTACACAATCATGATTTTCCCTGGTGCATCGAATTTGGCAGTGCACAATACATTCTACGAGTAAAACCGAGAAAGTACCGGTAATGCCCACAGTACCAGCAATGCAGCTTTGGTTATTGTTGATGATAAAAATTTATGTTTTCATCTTGCCTACGGAATCCTCCGACCTGGATAACAATATCCTCAACTGATGCAAAAGGAGAAAAAAACAAGATGGTTACTTTTTTCCAACGTAACAAAAGAAATTTCAAAAAATCTAACCGCTCACAAACAATCGCATATATATCATTAACATTCGGTAAAAGTTCCATGATAGAGAAATTTCTTTGGTCGGTGTAAATTCACTAATTACATCTGCCAAGAATATTACTAGTATATCAAATACGGGTTCTAAAACACTTATTGAGTTTTTGTAAGACAGACATTGAGTTTTTCAAACTATTATGTTTTAGTCGGATTTGTCTGTCTGTCTATCTGTGTGTCTCTTTGTCTGCCTGCCTGTCACCAAGGTAAACTAGAAAGTTAAAAACGAATTTTGACGAAATACAGGGATTGTTAGGTATGTTGGGAGGAACAGATGTTTCACTTTTGCTTAAGATCTGTCCATCCGTTTGTTGGTTTGTTTGCCTTATTATTCTGACTGAGCCGCCAACACATGTTGCGTGCTGCAAGCACAGCCCCCGACTTCCGCCGAAAGTTAATAAAAGAGCTAGCTGAGATGGAAAGAGTGTTGATTCTTGTCTAGCAGTCGTTTTAGTCACTCAGTCACTATCAACTGCGTACAATCTGACGATAGATCGCCACCCAGCAGAGCATTATATCAAGTATAAACATATCAGAACTCGAGTATAATTGCACCTGGCGTTCCCAGCCGAAGATTCAGAGTCATCGAATACTGAGTTGATTTTAGAACCTGCTTGAGTTCGCGGAGAACCTTCCCAGCAACTGGAAGATATAATAAGAAAGCCATAGAGGGCATATTTGGTGGCCAGATTTCCTTTTGCTTGGGAAATCATGTTATACTGAGAACAACGATGTGTTGCAATCGTAAGAAAAGAGATACATTCGGAGCCAAACGACGAAGATGCACTTTTTCTTTCCGTTACCCGCGTTCGACTTTTCCCGATTTAGTTGCTACACCAGGAGAAACGGCAAGCACGAATGTCAGAGGACCCCAGTATACGGGAATTTTTACAGCATTGGTAACCGAAGACGAAGTTATTTTTCGGTTGGCCGTCACTTACTATTACGCGACAGCACCAAGTAATGTGTGAATCTACTGAAGTCCAGCTGCCAAGGAATCGCATTTTGACAATTGTCCTTATCATCGCACTGCAATATATTAACGACAACGTGTGGCAACTGAACATTTTTGCTGGAGCTATATTTACTGCACGAGTGCGCATTTTTCAAAGCGACACGCACCTCGAATTTTATATTTACTTAACGTTCAACTAGTTGTGGCGTGGCAACAACATACAGCGGCAACGCCAGCAACAGCACGCAGAGGCGGGGCAACGGCTGTACGGCACCAGGGAGTCGTGAGCTCGGGACTGTTGTTCGTGCCGTGATCTCTGGCCCGGGCGCGAATTTTTTTCCTGAACCTTTCAGCAAGTACAGTCTCACGGCAGCCAATGGCGTGGCAGGTCAAGGGCCACAGTGGGAGGGGCGAAGAGTGATGGTTTGTGATGGTGTTGCATCAGATGCGTACCTCGTAAATACTATGTAAATTCACAATTTACGTGCCGCGAAGTTTATTCTAATAATTAATAGGCATCAATTAAGGTGTGTGATGTACTTGAACTTCGTTTAAATGTGAGCAACGTGTGAAAATTGCTCGTGTGTTAGCAGTTCAGTTTATATTAAGTCT